>SJYA01002839.1:173662-242210 GCA_006410615.1 Neotragus moschatus | reverse complement strand
ACTGAGCAACTTCACTTTCACTTTTCACTTTCATGCATTGGAGAAGGAAATGGCAACCCACTCCAGTGTTCTTGCCTGGAGAATCCCAGGGATGGGGGAGCCTGGTGGGCTGCCATCTATGGGGTCACATAGTGTCGAACACGACTGAAGCGACTTAGCAGCAGACTATAAAGGGCCTTCCTAGGTGGCGCTAGTGGTAAAGAATCCACCTGCCAATAAAGGATTCACAGGAGATGTGGTTGGATCCCTGGGTTGGGAAGATCCCCTGGAGTAAGGAATGGCAACCCACTCCAGTATTCTTACCTGGAAAATTCCCTGGACAGAGGAGCTTAGTGGGATACAGTCAATGGAGTTGCAAGAGTTGGACACAACTGAGTGACTAAACCACCATTACCATCAGACTATGAAGGGACAGACCTGGTTGAGGAAGGGAGAGAGAATCAAAGTAGGAAGCTGGAAGAAGTTGGGTCTTGTTGAGGGCTTGAATATAGCTGAAGTTCAGCCCTTGGAAAGGCTGTTGTGTTGTTTGCTTCTGATTTTATGAACTTCTCCCAGGGTCAGCTCTCCCTGGGTGGGTTTTCAGGATGAAGATTCTGAAACTTGCAAGAGAATGGAGTCAAAGAAAGCAGAAGGAGAAATCTTTTCTGTTGCAACCAAGTCCAGAAGGAATCTCTTGTCTCCCAAAGNCTTGGAAAGGCTGTTGTGTTGTTTGCTTCTGATTTTATGAACTTCTCCCAGGGTCAGCTCTCCCTGGGTGGGTTTTCAGGATGAAGATTCTGAAACTTGCAAGAGAATGGAGTCAAAGAAAGCAGAAGGAGAAATCTTTTCTGTTGCAACCAAGTCCAGAAGGAATCTCTTGTCTCCCAAAGTACAGGCCATGAGCCTAGGACATTCCTGATCTGGCCTGGTGACTTTCGTTCTCCTTCTGATTAGCCTTCCTGTGGTAGAGAGGGGTAGCTTAAGAAACAAGAAGAACATGAGAACATACGGTTCTTGGGGCCTCTAGAAACAGCATATGAACAAGTTCCTGCTGTGGAAGAAATCACATATCCTTAGAAAAAGATCTTAGATGCCATTCAGACCAAACATTTATTTTAAAAGTGAAAATCTTGTTCCCAAGAGAGTGCAGTGGCTTTTCTGCAAGTCTCTCACTAACCTCATGGCAGCACTAGAATGAGACCCCGGGCCCCCTTAACCTCAGGTCTAGACTATTTCTACTCAAGAAAGTGTTGGCAAACTATGGCCATTGGCCAAATCACGAGCTAAGAATTGTTCTTACACTTTTTAATGGTTGGAAGATTAAAATAGTACTTCATGTCATGTTAAAATTATATGAAATTCAAATTTCCATGTCCATCAATAAGTTCTATTGGAACACAGCCACCAGTCCATCTATGGATTGCCTGCAGCTGCTTTTGCGCCCAAAGAGCAGAACTAAGCCACTGGGACAGAGGCTGAAGGGCCCACCATCACCTGAAATATTTAGCACTCGGCCCTTTACCGGACATGCTTGCAGGTACCCACACTAATGCATGCCATTCTATGCATCAGGAATTGGATTAGAGCTGAAGAGAGGAAAGAAAATATTTTTAAAGTACATTGTTTTAGAAGTTCCTCTATGCCCTGTGGACTAGTTTGTTCAGAAAATCTCCACTGTGCCTCCAGTGCGGCAGCTACTGTAGCAATGACGGTGTTCATTGCCTTCATGACCAGGGCCTCGTGATGGGCTCGGAAAGGCTGGAGGGAAGAAACGGCCGTCCTACTGGTCAGGGAAAACCAAGGATCCTGAAAGCCCCAGGCCCTTTCTCGCTGAAAGGATCCTGATCAAATGTTATTGGATATTAAATATGCATTACTGAAAGCATTAATTGAGGATTTAATATGCTCCTTAATTAAAATTTGGTAGAGAGAAGTTCATCATATTTAGAAACACAGTATTAAGAATCCTCAGAAACTTAATACAATTATAAATCGGAATATCTTCTCTGAAATTAATGAGCCAAAATATTATAGCCAAGCAGGAGTTAGCCGTGTCTAAAATTCTGAAGGTCACATGGAGTCATAAAAATGCAGTTTTCGGTTTTATGGTTTCTGAACAATAATAAGGCTGAGGGGAAAGCTGGCAGGAAAAAAAAAATCATCTCGGCTACACACAGCAATTAATATAATAGGAAACCCTAAGCTGGTGAATTAGGCAGAGAAGCTGGCCTAATTTAGAGTTCTAAATTTCAAGCAGTGGGTGTAAGTGTGTTAAGTGCTGGGGTCAGGTAGGTCTGCGGTAGTGCATGGTCGGTTGGAGGGAAAAGGTTGCGATGGACGAGGGAGAACTTGAGAAGAGAGAGCATCAGAAAGTCAGGGGGAGAAAGCCCTGATAATGAAACGCATCCACAGAGGAACAAGGGCTTCCGGAAGCAGTGGGTTCTCAGTCACTGCAAGAATTCAAGTCGAGGCTATTTAGAATCTTGAGGTAGAGAGTCCTCCCATGGTCAGACGAGATGACATCCAAGTGTAAGAGTCTGAAATTCTGTGACCTTTGAAGAACACATTCAGCTGGGAAGCGGTGATGACATTAAATAGTCTGTTGACCTGACTCAGCCTTGAGTGCCCGGAGGAGGGGCAGGGACCTCAGACGCCTTCCTTACCGCAGCCCAGGCTCGCTGACCACCGCATCCTGTCTCCCCACCTCCGAGCTCTTTCCTGCCCCTCACCCAGACCTTGTTGTTGCTCCTGAAATGCTTTGGCCTCCTCCACTCCATCCCTCCCTGGAGCCATTTCTGTCTCCTGCAGATCAGCCCTTTCCCAGCCCCTGTCCCAGGTCAGGTGGGAAGTATCTGACCAAGAAGACTGTTTGTGAAATGACCCCCAGGGGTGGTTTCTGCCTCTCAGTCTCCGACTGACTCCCTGAGGGAAAGGAAACACTCGTATTCTCCAACAGGGCGTGCCTTGGTCCCTGATAGTGTGCTAATGAGTGCTAATCCACATTCCTAAATGAAATAAGGTACAGGAGCCTTTACCGGAGGTGGTTCTTGAACTTCGTGAGCCTCAGAGCCCTTCTCTTCAGCAGCTGAGTCTGCTGACAGCTTATCCGAAGTGTCGCCTGCAGCTCAGGGCTCCCAGGGGTAGCACCTGTAGGGAAGCTACTCTCTGTCCTTCAGCACTCCACACCCTGTCTCCTCTTTTGCTCCCAACACCAAGTACAGATTTTTCATTTACTGCCTGAAGAATGACCACGCCTCCCAATATGCAGACCAACCATCACCTAAGGTTTGCATTTTAACAAAAGTTCCAAAGCCGTAAGCTAAAAGCTGCAGAAGGGTGCTTTCCTGGCAGTCCAGTGGTTGAGACTTCATCCTTCCAATGTTTGATCTTTGATCAGAGAGCTAAGATCCCACATGCCACACAGTGCGGCCAAAAAATAATGAAAAATAATTAAATAAAATACAGCTTCCAGGAGATTTGTTCAATCATCGACTCACTCACCACACATTTTAATAAGTAAATAAATATGGATTTCCCTGGTGGTCCAGTGTTTAGGACTATGCTTCCACAGCGGGGAGATGGGTTTGATCCCTGGTTGGGGAACTACCATCCTGCATGCCTTGGAGCCAATAAACAAATACATAAATATGCTAAAATAAGTAAAAATAACAAAAATAAATGCCGTGAAAATGGCAGAGTAGTTGGAAGAGCCCAAATGATACTATTTGTACTTTCCTCATGTGTTTGTGAAGAAAATATTTATGTACATATTGAAATCTCCTTGAAATAACTCCTCCATCGTCTCAGGGGTCAGTGGCCCACAGGTTGGAAAGCTATTCTGCCTCATTAAATTTTCATTTGCAGAGAAAAATAAAACCCCGAATAATCTGATCTCTGGGTCATCTTTTCCGTAGATCAGGATGTCAAGTAATTAGAAAAGCATTTCCGTTATTAAATAATTATCACGTCTTCTTAATTCTGCAGCTTGCAAGAAACTGTGCTACCTGCTGGAGGAGCAGGGAGATTACAAGTGTAAGACACAGGCCCTTGTTGGAAATCCAGCCAGACACACTTACAGCATAAACCAAGTGCATCTATGGGGAGGCCCAAAAGACCCTCACTGGAAATACTGTAACAGAGATCATGTGAAGCCATCCTTGTTGACCTGAAAGAGCAGGTCCCTAGAGACTCTGAGAGAATAGTCTTCTAATGTAATTAGCATATTTTATACGTACTGATAAAAGGGGAAGAAAAAGGAAACGCATCCAAGTCCTGAAGACTTGGGTTTCTTCAACCCTGTTTTTTCAAATTGTTTACCAAATAGGCATTTTAAATTAGAATAACCATAGTCAAACTGGTATGTCATGAGCATCTTTTAATAAACAGGGCCAATGTATCTATTGCTATAGCACATGGAAGGCTTTCAAGGACAATGGATATTTAATGTCACATGCGTGGGGATGGATACAGCATGAACTGGTGGGGACCACCAAACCTTATTCCAACATGAGTGTGCTGGACTACCTTTTTGGTATAAAATGGAACCTTGATCTTTTAGGGAAAGGGAAGAACGAAGAAACAATAATCACACACTGGGAACAGATACATTTATTAAAGCAGCACTGTGTGTTAAAAACACACACTAGTCACCTAACCTATAAACTGATTTGCCACAGTAGTTCTGCAGTGGATGTTACTATGGCATTCCACATCCATCAGTAAAAGGACACAAGGAATTACAGAATAAGACAGAGATGTCCCCCCGTTTGGCACATCCTGGACACAAATCAAGGCTGTCTACGTGCCATGGTGATGAGGGCACCAGCCAGCATTGGTGGCTGTCCCCAGAAACATCCCCTGCCTCTCCCAAGATCTCTGTCCTTGGGAAATTCAACAAAAGCCCCTTGATTCACAGCGACCTTGGATCCTGGCTTTGTCATTTGCCAACCAAAGTTGGCTTTTATCCATAGTTACCCAGGGCTGACTCCTATAGGAAAGGTCTTTCTGAGGAACTGATTTTGTAATTTGTTTGACCAGTTAATGCAGACAGGATGTTGATCACTTACTGCTTTATATTTGTGCTAACAGTTTCATCCATATGTGTTTTATAAGTAAAAATCGCATCTAAAATATCTTAGGCTTTCCACAGTGGCTTGTACTAGGATGAGCATATGAGGTTACAATGAGTATTATCTTCTTTCAATCGTAAGAAGCTGAGTTTCTTTAGGCTATAGAAAGAAAACCTTAACTGGGGATTGATAACCAAAGAATGGATAACTAAAGAATAAAGGAGGTCTTTATCCTTAGACAATGTCAGGAAGCCAGACATCTTATAAAGATTAGGTATTGTGATGGGAAAAGAGCCCTGGGACCCAGACAAGGAATCTTGGGGCCTCAGTTTATAACTACCTGAGAGAATCTGAACAAAGATACTGTCAATCTTTGGGCTACAAAATCCTCATCAGTTGAAAGAAATCAGTGGACAAGCTGTCCAATAAGGTTTATGCTAGTGGTGATCTGATAATTCTGATTCCCAGCTGCCTCCAAGCAGGAGTCTAGAGCAACTCTTTACTTATTGGAACTCTTGGCAGCTGGAGACACTGCCATTTAAAAACAAGCCTGGTAGGATCAACCAGACTATGTCCAGTCAGTTCCCTACCCTGGCCACACTCAGGATGGAGGGCCCAGTGAGGTGACATTTCTCAGAGGCGTCAAGCATGGACTTGAGCTCCTCCTCCCTGGAGCCCCACCTCCTGCGTAGATGAAGAGATGGCAGACGCAAACATAGATGACAAGCATACTGGGCAGAGAGACGAAATACCAAATGGGATGACTTTGCAAGCATTGCAGGAACCCAAGGCAGGGAAAGAGACCTCAGGGCTGGCACTGAGAGAAAGTCTTCAGAGACAGGATGCCGTGAGTGGGATTTCAGAGGAGGGCCTGACCTGGAAGAAGTAGAGGCTGACTGTAGGATGGGAAAACATTATAAGTAAGCGTAAATTCTCACGGTGATGAGAATGTTTGCAGCACTTGCAGGGACTAGGAAACTGACCAACTTGGCTGGGACAGAAATTTCTTGGGAGGAGGAGTGGGGGACTATTCACAGTACAAAATCATTCCAACCAACCACTTGACATTATGGAGCTGAAGCAACCTGGTCTTTGAATTACATTTTCCTCTTTTGAAGCTGCTGTTTTGGTTTATAGCTTCACCACACAAACCAGTTTGATTGAATAGAGTGAAAGCAAAATTTCTGAAATCAGCCATAAATTCTCTGAGCCAAGTACAGGCATAAATGTAGAGGTCTTTGATGCCAAGAACCAGTTTATCTTAGTTTATCTCAACAACTCCCTCCCTGCAAATGGATAAGTCGGGCCTCTGGGCAGACCTGCCTGGTTCCGTGGATGGGGGAGCTTCTGGTTCTTCCAGATAGGGCAGGTAGGACAGGCTGCTTCTGCTATCTCCGGGAACCCTGAGTTGTTTTCATTCAAGAGTAGTGACCTCCTCACCACCTAGCATGAAACTCACTGCGACCAAAACAGGTCAGGTGCAGCAAATAATTTTCTTGAGATGGCAGAGATGGGAACCACGAGGTCAGCATTAAGGGTTCCAGTCCTGACTCTTCTACCGACTCTAGAACGTGACCCTGGGCAAGTCCATTCTCTTCACAGAGCCCCTGCTTCCCACTCTCTAAAATGGGATAATATTATTCATCTTGCCTCCCTTACAAAATTTTGGAAAATGTTTTATAAATCGTGAAGTATACTAGGAATAATGATCATTGAACACAGCCATCAGACAGAGGATTTGATTATGAAGGAAATCACATTACCTACCTGTCATTGATCCCAATTCCTATCCATCCTTCAAGGCCCAGATAATAAACCTCCCACAACAGCATAACCTCCCCTTTCTGTTGGTCATGCAGTGCTTTCTCTGTTACAGCGAGATGTTCAGGCACACATCTGTCTCCTTTATCAGAGTGCCAGCCTTGAAAGAGAGAAGCCTGGGGTGGAGAGGACAGGCTGAGTCAGAAAGGGTTCAGATCTTGGGTCCGCCTTGCTCTAGCTGTGTAATTTTAGAGGAAGGCACCAGCTTGTCTATGCCTCCTTTTTGCCATCTGTAAAATGGGAATAATAATAGTACTTACCACAGAGATGCTCTGAGAATTCACCATATTCATGTATATAAAATGTTTAAAACAGTGCCTGGTCCATAGGGCAAAAATAATGTTGGCTATTAACTGTTCCTACTTATTAAAGGAAGGGAGATTGTGTTTTGTTTTAATCTTCATCTCTTCTGTGCCATCAAGCCTAATTTGATGTTTTCAGGAGCTGGAGTGTTTAGGAGGGGATTAGGCCATAAGGGTGGAGCCCTTGGGAATAGGATTAGTGACTTTGTAAAAGTGGCTGCGGAAGCTCTCCAGTCCCTTCCTATCTTGTGGGGACACAGCAAGAATGTGCTGGCTATGGATGGGGAGCAGAACATTTCACCCCCAAATATACTGCTTTTATATATGGAGTATTTTAAGCTGTAGGCTCTTGAAAGCAGTAAATACAGGGAGTATTTATATTCCAAGAAATTTCCTTTAATCCACCTAAAGACTAATCCTCCTAAAGGAACTCAGTTGTCATAGATACCACCTCAGGAATTCCATCAACCAGGAACGATGTATCCTATCACAGGGAAAGAGACTAGAACTCAATGCCACAGCCAGACACACTTTGTCACAAACTATCACACCTCCTGTCACTTCTTCTGAGGGCCCATTCATCTTTCCTAAAAAGCATTTGAGTGAGTGAATTTGCTCAGTCATGTCCAACTCTTTGCGACCCCATGGACTCTAGCCTACCAGGCTCCTCCATCCATGGGATTTTTCAGGCAAGAATACTGGAGTGGGGTGCCATTGCCTTCTCAAAAAAAAAAAAGAAAGAAAAAAGCATTTACTCTCACCTAAGACACAGCAATCAATGCAAAGAAATAGAGAAAAACAACAGAATGGGAAAGACTAGAAATCTGTTTAAGAAAATTAGAGATACCAAGGGAATATTTCATGTAAAGATGGGCTCGATAAAGGTCAGATATGGTATGGACCTAACAGAAGGAGAAGATATTAAGAAGAGGAGGCAAGAATACACAGAGGAACTGTACAAAAAAGATCTTCACTACCCAGATAATCACAAAGGTATTATCACTCACCTAGAGCCAGAAATCCTGGAATGTGAAGTCAAGTGGGCCTTAGAAAGCATCACTATGAACNCCCTTATGGCAGAAAGTGAAGAGGAACTAAAAAGCCTCTTGATGAAAATGAAAGAGGAGAGTGAAAAAGTTGGCTTAAAGCTCAACATTCAGAAAACAAAGATCATGGCATCTGGTCCCATCACTTCATGGAAAATAGATGGGGAAAGAGTGGAAACAGTGTCAGACTTCATTTTCTTGGGCTCCAAAATCACTGCATATGGTGACTGCAGCTTACTCCTTGGAAGGAAAGTTATGACCAACCTAGACAGCATATTCAAAAGCAGTTATATTTCTTTGCCAACAAAGATCTGTCTAGTCAAGGCTATCGTTTTTCCAGTGGTCATGTATGGATATGAGAGTTGGACTGTGAAGAAAGCTGAGCACCAAAGAACTGATGCTTTTGAACTGTGGTGTTGGAGAAGACTCNGACAGCATATTCAAAAGCAGTTATATTTCTTTGCCAACAAAGATCTGTCTAGTCAAGGCTATCGTTTTTCCAGTGGTCATGTATGGATATGAGAGTTGGACTGTGAAGAAAGCTGAGCACCAAAGAACTGATGCTTTTGAACTGTGGTGTTGGAGAAGACTCTTGAGAGTCCCTTGGACTGCAAGGAGATCCAACCAGTCCATCCTAAAGGAGACCAGTCCTGGTTGTTCAGTGGAAGGACTCACGCTGAAGCTGAAATTCCAATACTTTGGCCACCTCATTCGAAAGGTGGACTCATCAGAAAAGACCCTGATGCTGGGAGGGATTGGGGGCAGGAGGAGAAGGGGAAAACAAAGGATGAGATGGCTGGATGGCATCACTGACTCGATGAACATGAGTCTGAGTGAACTCCAGGAGTTGATGATGGACAGGGAGGCCTGGTGTGTTGCAATTCATGGGGTCACAAAGAGTCGGACACGACTGAGCGACTGAACTGAACTGATCTGAAGACACCTACATCTGCCTTCCTCCTTCCCTATTAAGATGCTGTTTAATTCTGAATTCTAAGCCGCCTTTGGAGCTACTCATTTTGCCCTGAGTATCTCCCATGTATATGTGAGGTACACATGGTAATAACTCTTATTTATTTTTCACTTGTTAATCTGTCTTTTATTACAGGGTCTCAGCCAATAACTCAAAAGATAGAGGGAAATTACATTTCCTCCCCTAGACTATGAACCAAGAAGAGGTCCCCCATTCACCTATGCTCACACCTTGACCTTGAACTTCTCAGCCTCCAGAACCATGAGCAATAAATTCTTTCTTATAAGCCACTGGTCTGAGGTATTTTGTTACCACACTCCCAATGGACTAAGGCCAGTAAGGAATAAACATTTTGTGATTAAATAAATGAATGACTAAGCACAGTACTATCATTAGTTTCTGATTAAATGAGAAAGAAACTATACAGTTTCTTGTGACTTGAATTTAGGAGGGTTCAGTAGAACAACATATTGGTTAGTTTCAGAGATCTAGAGACAGATACAGGAGGCTCTGCCAGTTAACTTGCTATGCAAACTTGAGCAAAGTACTTCACCTCTCTGGGCCTTAGTGCCCTCAGTTGTGAAATGAATATACAACAGTCCTTAGTTCACTAGTTACATTGAAAATGGAAGGAGAAAGTAACCTACAACACACAGGAAACTGCAGGTCCTTAGAAAGGGTCCTTCCAATGAGACAAGGACAACAGTGAGAAGAACAAAGCAAGGCCACATGGGACTGTCTTGTCTTTTCACATCGCAGTGCTGGCTGCTCAAATGTGTGCAGGTCAAAACCCAGAGAGCCTGGCCTCCAAAGGAACTCTCATTAGGATTATGTACTTAACTTTCCTCCTCTTGAAAATACATTAAGCAAAACTACCAGCTAAATAGCTAAAATTAGCTAAAGATAGTTAAACCAAGAAACCATTCCCTACACAGCTTTATGCAAGCCTCAAGCATTAGCACGCAGTGGGACTGCCTCAGAAGACAGGCCATGGACAGAAGCATTGCAAAAAACTTCTCTGTTGCCAGGACTTGAGACAAGAAAAAGGCAGTAGAGGGGATTTTGCACTGCTGCCTTTTTCCTCAGCTACATTTTAAAGTAGAGTGTGTGCTCACACGCGAGCGTGTATGGTGCATGTGTATATGTGTGCACACACACACACACGTGGGCATCCCTGACTTTCTTGTAATCTAATCATAATAATAGCGAAGACCACAAGAAAACGATAGTCAACCTGGCATGCAAAGAGCTGCTCCCTAATTTCCTGTCTCTGTAAAGAATATTTGGCATTTGCACAGAATGCTGGAAACCCTCTACAGAGAAGGGGCTCCTCGAGTACTGGTGGCAGCTTGATGTCACCAGCCCCGGCCAGGAGCACTCCACCGTATTCGCTGGTGTCTGTATTGCGAACCAAGCAATCGCCCAGTGATCGTGGTCTATTCAGACCCCAGGCTGAATGCTTTATCTCTTTTACTGAATTTCTAATGTGTCAAAGAATCCAGTTTTCAAAACAAAGCTACCTTGTAGCCTGAAGGCTTATCTGGGTCTTCATCGGGTACTCTGGTTTTTTATAGCTAAACAATGTCAACCAATGGGTCAAGTAACTTAGGTTCCAGACTGTGTCTGTTAAAACTTGGAGGATTGTTTTTTAGTTGAGATTGAGAAAGACGCCATTGTGTAAAAAGCAAGGAAAACTGGTTGTCAGGGTATAAGATCCCCCACTCCTTCTGTGGAATTAGGTCAGAGAACACTCTCTCCTTCTGCCCCAGAGAACCACACAAGAGACTGACTTTGGGAGAGATTTAAATTGGGCATTTTAATCTAAATTTCAGTTTTCATAATTAAAATGATGTTAATATACAATCAAACATTTATCACGTTCTGACACTTGCTAACCTCCCTTGGAAGTCAGCAGGCGAATCGTCTTTGATCAGGTTTACTATCTAAACAAGAGGAAGAAAAATGAAGCTACAAGGGGCAAGGGCTGGGAAATAGAAGGTGGCTAGCAGGCCTCAGGAAAAGGAAATTCCATTTTAAAATTATTTGATCAGTAGAGAATAAAGAGGTCTTAACATCATACTTGCTCTTGATGTTGCCCTTGGATAAGTATAGCCCAGACTCCCGGGTAGATTTCTGCACACTATGCTGTCATATTTCCATCAGGAGGAAAACAAAACAAACAAACCACTTTAAATAAATGGCTATTTTATTAGCCTTTCCTCTAAGTAACAGTAACAAGCGGTGCTCTGGGTGACCTGCTTTCACATGGCTGCTCCACCAATTACAGGGACGTCTCCTCAGACAAATGGTTCTAGGACATATCTCCCTAAATCTCAAATGATCTCTCCTGCTACTTTATAGAGAATGATGTGAGGAATAAAAGAAATGATGCGTATGTCCAGCTAAAGCGATAAATATTCAGAAGATATTATATTATGATTATAGGTTTTTCATGCCTCTAACTGTGGCTTAAGTAAATTTATCTTTGAAGGATTTTCCCACTTTTAAAATGGAGACACAGGCATAGAGTATAAAATGCCTCTTTGTCTTTAAAGTGAACTTGTTTTGACCTTTTGAATGAGTGGCTTGTCACATTTTATCTGTGTCCTAAATGGGATTGTAAACTCTTTCCTTCAGGGTGATGCTCAGGCCCAGCAACCACACCGTCCAGCCAGTCCCATGAGCTGAGCACCTGTTATACACAGAAACTCCTAACCTGGACTCCTAACTTAAGCCAAGATGGAGCTATTTGTCCAGCAAGAGGGTGTCTTTGGTCTTTCGGGGGTTGACACATGTAATTAAAAAAAGTTTACAAAATGTACCTTTGTGGACAACCCCATTGTACACTTCCAAATAGTACTGTTGGGTCAGCAGAGTAGCTAATTCTACTCCCATTTCATAGATGAGACTCAAGAAAGTTCAGTTCAGTTCAGTTCAGTCACTCAGTCGTGTCTGACTCTTTGCAACCCCATGAACTGCAGCATGCCAGGCCTCCCTGTCCATCACTAACTCCTGGAGTTTACTCCCTGGGTTATACTCCTGCCCTCAGTCTTTCCCAGCATCAAGGTCTTTTCCAATGTGTCAGTTCTTCTCATCAGGTGGCCAAAGTACTGGAGTTTCAGCTTCAGCATCAGTCCTTCCACTGAACAACCAGGACTGATCGATCTCCTTTAGGATGGACTGGTTGGATCTCCTTGCAGTCCAAGGGACTCTCAAGAGTCTTTTCCAACACCACAGTTCAAAAGCATCAATTCTTCAGCGCTCAGCCTTCTTCACAGTCCAACTCTCACATCCATACATGACGACTGGAAAAACCATAGCCTTGACTAGACGGACCTTTGTTGAGAAAGTAATGTCTCTGCTTTTGAATATGCTCTCTAGGTTGGGCATAACTTTCCTTCCAAGGAGTAGCGTCTTTTAATTTCATGGCTGCAGTCACCAATGACCTATCCCATAGCAAGCAGGTAATGGAGCAGGAAGTAGAACAAAGCCTTCCTTGAACCCAGCTGTCTCTCCCACTCTAGGTGACTTCCACATGGAACACTCTAGCCTGATGGACTCCCCTGATCATGGTTACCAATAAAACAGTCATTTTTAGAGGATGCAGGATTCAAATGTCTTCCTGGCTAAGAATCATGTTAAAGGATGCTGATCAAATCTGGCCTGATTTGATGCCAGCTTTTCTGCTGATCTCAGTTATAAAGCTAAGCTGTAATTAATACGTAAAAGATGATGACTACACTGAGTTAGACAACATATCAAGAGAAAACACTGTTTTAGACTGTCTTTCAGTAGCCGATGCACCTTTAAGAAATACAGCCTTCTAACAAGGCATTATTATTGGGTTAATGGACTATCTAAATGTCACTCATGGCCCCTGGCATTGATTGTTAACGCCCAATATCATTCTTCTTTCCCTTTCCAATGAAACAATTTCCTACTCATCTTTCCACACTCTCTTCTTCTTCCAGTGCTTTATTTGCACTGTTTTCTTCCATAGGGGAGCCTGTAACTTTAAATCAAAATAAGAGGCAGAATAATAGAGGGTCTCACATCTGCCTTCCTTAGAATCAAAATATCTTACAAGGTCTCAAAAAGAAGCTATCAAAAAGGCATAAAGGAAACAATAAACATGAAAAGAACAACAGGATATTTGAAAAGGAAAGAAATATCTCAGCCAACAGAGACGGACACTTTTATGATGATTACCTTGGGAAAAATACATTCAGAAAAGAAGCTGTCTTAGGTTTCTCTCTAAACTGAGGAAAGGGGGGCCTCCGCTTTTGAGAAGCACCACTCCCTCACAGCCCCTGAACACAGAGCCTGGAGACCATCTTCTCCTATTGGTGGGTCCAGAGAGTTGATCAGAGGAACTGAGCAGGTGACGCAGCTACTGGCACTGATGGACCCAAGAGCAAGATTTCAGAGAGCAAGTTACCTACCTGCTCCAGTGTGCAGTTTGGGGTGGCCACCTGGAAGGGTGGAGGCACCAAGACACTGGCTGAGCTAGTCCTGAGACAGCAAATGAAACCCTGCTGACTGATGCTCTAGCCAGTTAGCTTCTTCTCTCAACTGGCTGTCTAATTATATCACAACTTAACTTACTACCCGCATAAAAAACTGCCTCTGTTCAGCAACAAAGTTACAGGATCCTTGGAAGACAAAGACTGTTCTTCCCTATGTTTATCCTTATCCCACCCAATCCCAGAATCTAACATGGGACTGAACACATAGTGAACCCTGAGGTCTTGACTCTATAGCGCTGCCCTTTGGAGGCAAGATTCCTTCCTAATTACCTTTATTCTCCTAGAGCCTTGCAAAGCCTTGCGCTTAATGGGCAGTTAACAAATATTTGCTGAATGACCTGTCTAGTGCTTACTAAAGCCTTGTTCATTTCAAACAGAAGGTGAGACTTCAAAAATGAATCCCAAACCTGCCTCTGATAAACAGTGTTTAAGAAATAGTACAATAGCTTACATTTTTTCAGTACTTAACTTCATGCTAGACTTTCCTTTGTTACCTTATTTATACTCTCAAAAGCCCCTTGAGATCAATATTATCTATTCCCATTCTGCAGATGGGCAATCTTAGAGATGAACTTCATAGCTCATGGTTATATAGCTAAAGTCAGGACCTGACAAAGTGTTTTTATGATAAAACACACCAGAGAGGAAAAGTGTAAATCTGGTGTTTCCCTCTCTCCAGTGGTCCCTCAAGATAGTTCCCATGACCAATGCGATTGATGGTGCAGAAATCAGTTATCAAGGCAAAAAGGCAGGCTGCAGATAGATAAGGTCTGTAAAAACGGACAGAACATGACATGCCTCACTGGGAGGACTGATGGAAAGGATTGGGATTGCGTCCGAGAAGTGTGCTGATTCTTATCCCACAGTGATTGTGTTCTGACCTTTTCTAAGGAAACAAATCTAGGAAAGTGTTTGCAACGGACTCTCTCCTAGTTCTTTCAGATGTAGGAAGCTGTAGCTATGGGGAGGATGGACAGTTTCTTGATGATAATCTTGCATGGCTATTTAACAACAGTCTGTGAGTGTGCCCACCCTGGGCATACTTGAAATCATTTTCAAGTTACCTCTATTAATATTTGAAAAATTCCTCTGCAGAAGACTTTAGCTTACTAGGCTCTTCAGAATTTCATAGGATCAAGGCGTGCTGCATTGCATATTAGTTACCTTTCAGACACTCCTTCCAGAAATTTCTACAATATCTATATAGCTCTACATGGTGATTTAAGAGAATGCAAAACAAGTAACAGCTTGTTCCAGTCCCCAAACATCTTAGAATTGCACAGGAATGGTCACTCTAGTATTAAGAGTACTAATACAAATCCACATCTTGCATTAGCAAAAGCTATGAAAAGTACGTGGTGACTTCGTTAGAAAGAAATGGTATTTGGAAGTAAAGAAAAATAAATTAGACTATATCCTATGGCATAGAATAGAAGTTTCTTCCTTAAGTAAATATCTAGTAACTTCTTGATGACTCACTTAAGTGGATGGAAGGAAAAAAAAAAAAGGAATGATTTTCAAGGTTTTGACAAATGTTTAAATTTTTGAAAAATGTGAGGCTTCTCATTCTATGTGGTGGCATTCTTTGATAAATTATTACTCATCTGGAAATGGTAAACACAATGACCCTTTGGGGACTAGGACAACATCTGTTTCTTCTGCCAAAGATGCAGCTGAGGGTTAACTTGTTCCTCGATCAGACTCACTTTCTTTAAATTCCTTCATCCTGGCAAACCCCTCTGGCCTCAGCACCTCACCCGGGCTTCCTCTTGCCCTCCCCTAGCTTGTGACTCCTCCCGCCAGTCTCAGATTGAATGGCCATCTCCAGAAGGCTGTGCTTGGTCCTTCCAGTCTAAATCAGGCACCTCCCTTGTCTCTCTCATCATTTCTGAGCATTATAATTGCATGAAGAAGTGAAGTGAAGTCACTCAGTCGTGTCCGACTCTTTGCGGCCCCATGGACTGTAGCCTACCAGGCTCCTCTGTCCATGGGATTTTTCCAGGCAAGAATACTGGAGTGGGTTGCCAAATTGCATATAAATACTTAAAAATATGTCTTTCCCATTAGATTAGGCTTCATGAAGACAGGGGCCATGTCTATTATGTTGATCACTTTATCCCTACCACCTAGAACACTTCCTGGTATAGTCAATAAATGTTTGATGAATGAACACTTTAATGAATAAGTGAATGGACAGATAAAAATTAGAATACCAAACTAAAAACTGAGATGTAGTTATAAACGTATATACCTGAACTCACGCTTTTAAGTATCCTGTCTGTCAAAAAATTTTCACCGTGGGAAGTTGTCTGTTAAATAATGTAATCACTGCTTAAAATATGTTTGATGGGGGTGGTTTAGTTGCTAAGTTGTGTCTGACTCTTTGCAACCTCATAGACTGAAGCCCACCAGGCTCCTCTGTCCAAGGGATTTCCCAGGCAAGATCCTAGAGTGGTTTGCCATTTCCTTCTTCAGATCTTCCCAACCTATGGATTGATCCCAGATCTCCTGCATTGTAGGCAGATTCTTTACCGACTAAACCGTCAGGGGAACCCTAAAATGGTTTTAGAATTTCACTTTTGGAAGAGTGCTTCATGCCTGATTCAGGGTGCCTGACTTCATGAAACAAACAAAAATCGTTCAGAACTAACTCTGGAGAGCTTGGAGGAAATGGAGTCATATGCTGGGGAATAAGTATCAAAGCTCATCATTTGATTTTAAAGACTATTTTCAAACTGGAAATTCACTAATACCACACATCATATCATCACTGGGATCCTTGAGGGGCCAATGTGGATGTTGATTAAAGGGGTAATGTTAACTTGAATATTGATTTAAAAAATGAATCTGATGGCTTTAAAATTTTACTTCCTAATTACAAGGTTAATGAAACAACAGAAAAAAAAAATAACTGACTCAACTGAAGAGAAACCACCCAACGTACTCAATGGTTTCTAACCACACAGGCAACAAGTAGGGTGATCCAGCATGACCCATCACCAACAGGGTTTCTTAAAATTATTGTTCCAAGGGAGTTGTCAATAACCCTTAGAACTAATCTGGGGGTCCTTATTTCAGGATAGAGAATAATGATTGAATGGTATAATGGAGATTCATCTGGATGGGTACAATTGCCCCCACAACCCACTCCTTTTTTGCCCCATAATGAGATCGTGTGTGAAAGCCTAAATTATGTAAATGAAAAGGCTCCACTAAGACCGCTGAAATATTCCTAGAGTGTTACACTTGACAACCTCAAAGTACATTTCACACTGCTAATGACTTCATCACTAACACAACTGCCATGAGTCAAGCAGTTTCCATGGCAACGCCCTAGTACAGCTGTTTACCCATATAAAGTATTGCACCTACTTAGTTACATATACAGACAGATCACTAGATTCCTAGGTACTGAAATTGAAATAATTCAATTTTCAATGTCTCTCTTTATGAAGTGATTCTGCCAGCTATAGGGATTAGCATATCAATGTGACTTTGACAGGGGTTGCTGCAAAAGACATATTTTGCAGGCACTTCATGTCAATTAGAGCCCTAACTGTTTCATGGAATAATCATTCCTGCCAGATTAAGGTCGGGCTGCAAGGTAATTTAATTGGTGCCATTATATGTAGAAAAAAATGCTCTAATAGAGTGCACACACTGTCTCTGCCAGGAAAGGGGAGGGCTGCACAAAGCAAATGACTGAAAAGAATTGCCTTCTTAGCCATTTAGATAGGATTTTAAAACACCACACACACCAAGATGGGAACCTCTGAGATGTTATTTCCTGAATTAGCTGGGAAGAGAACTTTGAAGGGGAGAGGAGACATGGGCCAGTTTGTGGTTTTCTCCAAAGGTTTCCCCACCCCATCCCAGAACGGCAGAATGGTTCAATTGATTCATCACCCAGGTGACCTCCGTGAATCCTGCAGTCACATCTGCTGATGGGGCATGGTCCCTGGGTAGGGCAAGAGGGAAAGGAAGGTTGCAAAGCAGACAGGGAGTTGCCCAATGTGCTGAGGAGTGACGCTGAGCTACTACCGCTTCCCTTTCTTTGAAGAGAGAAAGACGCTTATACTTTACCATCCTCTTCTGCCAGGATTCTCTAATAGAATACCTTTTGCCTCAGAGAAACTCATATCATCTCTAGTTCCTCGTTGTTGAAGCTCTGGAGAAATGGCTGAGGTTCTGAATAACCAGGCACAATGGGTAGAACCATTCTAGTTTTCCAATCTTGGTGGGAAAAAATAGGGAAACTGTTCTTAGAAGGGAAGACAACAGCTCAGGAAATATCCTCTGTTTACCTTTAAGTCCCTCATGCTCACTCATCACTCCTCACGATTATCAAGCAATCATTTAGGGGAGAATGAAAAACACTAGCCTTACTTCATTTTGCTCTTGCTGTTACCCCCACTAGAAAGAGTCTCCTGGTTTGAAATGCTCTCAACCAATTAAAGCCTTACACATCCTCTATTATGAGAACAAATTTACAGTTGATCACCTCTGATTTTATATCATTACTGCTTGTTTTGTGTTTCTAAGTCTTCTGTCTTCCTCACCAGCACTTCCTGCTTTAGATCAAGACTTAAACGTTTTTTCATCTGTTTAGCACCTGGATACCAATACACTTAACCCACATGCCATGTTTTTATACAATAAGTTTTCAACATTCATTGATGATGCAGGTAAGTCAGTTTTTAAATGTTATAAAAAAGGAGGCAGTAACCTTGGAAGATTGCACGCAGGGAAATTACTAGTTGTCAGAAGTGCTCTCAACTGCATCTTTTTTTAACAATTAGGAAAGCTCAGGTTTGTCTGGGGCAGCTCTGTCCCATAGAAATATAATGTGACCCTGGAGAAGGAAATGGCAACCCACTCCAGTATTCTTGTCTGGAGAATCCCAGGGACAGACAGCCCATGGGGTTGCAAGAGTCAAGTGAAACTTAGCGACTAAACCACCACTAAGAGAATTTGCCAGGGATTGAGCATCAGCCAGACCATTTGCCCTCTGCTCGTGCTGCTGAAGCTGCTGACCTCTGACACTCACTGAAGTGAATTCAGGGAGGTGCTCTGTGCTCCAGGGAAACTGGTGAAACAGGTCTTTAAATAGCCGGATATTTTCAGGAATCGATTTCATGACCCCAGTTCTTGCATCTCCTCATATCTAGAACAGCACTAAACCCCTTCATGGTGACATCAGCTTCTCCTGACTAGCAGAAAGCCCTTTGTAAAATAAGCACTTGATTGTATTGAACTCCCCCTTCACCAGAAAGAAGGCTGAGCACCAAAGAATTGATGCTTTTGAACTGTGGTGTTGGAGAAGACTCTTGAGACACACTTGGACTGCAAGGGGGTCAAACCAGTCACTCCTAAAGGAAATCAACTCTGAACATTCATTGGAAGGACTGATGCTGAAGCTGAAGCTCCAGTACTTTGGCCACCTGATGCAAAGAGCTGCCTTATTGGAAAAGACCCTGATGCTGGGAAAGATTGAAGGCAGGAGAAGGGGACAAAAGAGGATGATATGTTTGATGGCATCACTGACTCAGTGGACATGAATTTGAGCAAGCTCTGGTAGATGGTGAAGGACAGGGGAGCCTGGTGTGCTGCAGTCCATGGGGTTGCAAAGGGTTGGATACAACTGAGTGACTGAATAACAGCAACCCCCTTCACCAAAATCTCATATGCTGACCTTCCCCCTGGCTACCTCTTTGGAGCAGTCTCTCAGAGCTATCTGAGGTGTTGTCTCCCGGGCTGCAGTCCCCACTTCGCTCCAAATAAAACTTAACTTGCAGCTCTCAAAAAAAAAAAAATATATATATATATATATATAGTGAGCCATGTGTGAAGCTTTAGATTTTCTAGTAGCCAATTAAAAAAGTAAAATTATATAAATAAAATAAACATTTTGTTTAACTCAAATTTATCCAAAGTAGTGTCATTTCAGTCTGTGGTCAATATAAAATTTACTGAGCTCTTTTAGAGCCTTTTTTTTTTTTTTTTTTTAATATCTACTAAATCTTTGAAACCCAGTGTGTATTCTACACTCAGAGCAGATCTCAGTTCAGACTGGCCGCATTGTCAGAGCCCAGTGGCCACATGGGGCTGGCGGCTGCTGTGTTGGCCTGTCACTCCATCGCAGAACAGCAGCAGAACTCACATCTCCTGACCCTCTGGCCAGTGTTCTCTCCACCACATGAAGCAGAAGCAAGGAAATCCAGGGTACTGGTTTCCCTTCTCTCAGGTGCCCTGCAAAACAGTGGACTCAGCCATGAGCTGAATTGCAACAAATACCTTTGAGAAGCTCATAGCCGTACAAAACGGAGAAATCCCAGAAGGAACTGAGCTTGCCTTACTTTCAATAATAGCGTGGTGAAAACTTTTAAAGGCTGATGAGAGCCTGGAAGACCAACCACAGGTGGCATCTTGGCAGTTGAAGGCCCATCAAAGTTATTATCAAAAAGCTATGGAATCTGTCCATGTTGTCAGCAGGGAAGGCCTTGCCCTATGTATTTTATTTTTCCCTTTCAATGTGAACACTCATTAATTAGGCTATAGAGTGATCCCTTTAGGTTCTTCAGGTCTTGCCTTGATATTGACAGTAACCACTGAAATCACATTAAAAGAAAACACATAGCCCTACCTTGCTTGGGACCTGGAACCTCTTAGCAGAGAAAGGCTTCTTGTGAGTTACTGTTCCAACCTGGAGAACAGAGACCACCTCTCCTCTGCTCAGCCCTGGGGAAGGATATTTTAGGGGAAATTGATGTGCCCACGCTAGACAGGGAGAAAAGATAATGTGGAAGAGTTTTTCATTTGAGGATATAGATTACATTCCAGAAATTTAGCCAAATTATACCAAAAGACTCCCAGGTATGCTGGCCAGGGGATAGGGGAAAGTTAATAACACTGTTCTATGATTGACTACAGTTTATCAGCTTTGTAGGGGGTTAAAAATGAGAACTGCCACCTCATTATAATAATGGGTCGATCTTTATGTCACGGGAATCCCCAAGGTATTTAATTAGGATATTTGCACTGAATTCTAGCTTTCAGGGGTGTTTGAAGGACCACTATGGAGGTGTTTGAAGGTTGGTGAGTTGCTTAAGTCTTTTAGTATTATCTTTGCTGCTCCCTTCTTGGGTTGATGGGACTTGTCTTACCAAGCTAAAAGAAAAACGATGAAAAAGATTTTTCAAATATGATAATAAATTAAGCAATAAAATGCAAGGAAAGAGAGACGAGTGTAACGATTAAAGCAGACGAGGAGCAGTGTACCAAGTTCCTGCCCACACTTCCCCAGGGAAGGAAGGTAGGTGTTATTTTTAAGGCGGCTGACAATGGCCAGCCGGCATCCCGGGCACCTGCTCCTGCAGGGGTTGGGTCCACCTTGAAGGTCTCCAAGCCTGCACAGGCCAGGGAGATCTGCGTCATCGAGCCCCAGGTCTCATTTATGTTTTGCATGAGATGGTAAACTATGCTCTTACTGTGAGCAGGTGGGTTCATTCCCACAAGAACCACAGGTAGAGCTGGGGGCATCCCAAACCAGCTCTCAGTCTCCATATATTCTGATCAATGACACCATCAGGTTATGTCAGTTACGTAAGGATGGTCTCAGCAGGTGGTCAAAATTGTCATGAGGAGAGTTCTACCATTCTCCCCCTTTCTGCAGCTTCCTTCTAGACATGGGTTTTGATTTCCTTATTAAACACCTGGTCTCTTTCGGCGTTGGCATGTGCTGTGTATCTGGCAACTTCTGCCAGATATGTCTGGAGGGGCAGGGACCCAGCCCAGGGACACCTCTGAGCACGTGCCTTGTTCTCCCCGTCCTCCTAGCCAGCTGGGGTGGAGCAGGGGATGAGGAATGACAGCCACACATCCATGAGGCCAGAGTAGGTGGCTCGCATATTAACGTGTAAAGCACTGATCTCAGAACACAGAGTTGATCACTGGGAGGATCCTAGGATTTGGTGTGAGTTTCTTGTCAACTCGCCTTACTCCTAAATCCACCAGACACCCCAAAAAACATGCCTGAGAGAAGACAGACCTGAACTAACAAATGCTGCCACTTGCCCTGGGAAGAGCTTCGTCTCTTCAGGGTTCTTCCCTTGTCTTCTCATTTTCACCTCCCAGCAGACCTGACACCTAAGTATTTCTGTGGCAAAGGGTGGCTGTTTTTAAGGTGTGCCCTGTATGGAAAAGGGAAATGGGAGATCTTAGAAGGACAGCGACTTGCTCAAAGCCTCTGGACAAGAGGCCGAAGGAGGCAGGGCTGGAGGGCCGTCATCCCGCCTGTAGCAGGTTGGGGAGCGGGAAGGACAGACACAGGCCTGCCGGGGGCCCCAGAGTGCAGGTTGGCTGGAGACAGCTGTGCCGCCTGGGTCCCATGGGGCTCAGGGAGGCTGTATTTATCTACTGCTGCTCGGAGGCTGCCCTCCTGGCATCGGGGCAAGGAGGGCCCCAGCAGTGAGGAGAGAGCCAGGAGGGGAGCCAAAGGTCAGAGAGCAGAGAAGATGCAAGCCTAGAGCAGCCAGTGATGCAGGTGCCAGGAGGACAAGTGGGCCAGGTTGAGGTGCCGTCACTTGCTCCTTGTGGCTTCCTTTCTTGAAACCCAGTGCCAGAATTGGAGAGAGTAAAGCTGCAGGCCGTGAAGCCCCCACAAGACCCCAGCCTCCCTCGGCCCCTGAACTTCCCCAGCCTCACGGTGATGCGTTCCCTTTCCATGGCCGTGACCGTGAGGTGTTGCTCCCCAGATGTCTGTGTGGCAGCTCCCTTGCAGGGTCCTGACTGCACAGGCCTCTACCCCAAGTCCTACCAGCCCCTTTTGTTCCTCCAAGGAGATGAGGGTGAGAGTCAGCAAGCTATTCCTCTGGGTTGCAGCCATTTCTCCCCCAAAACATTTACCAGCGTCCACCTCTTTCTAATTTAACGCCGACAGGTACACCCTCCTCCCACAAGAAACCAATTCCCTCTCCTGAGCAGGCGCACAGCCATCCTTCATCCATGATGACTTAGACACAGGCAAACAGGAGGAACACGCGCTGCCTTCCAGAGGCTAGAAAGGAAAAGGTCTTTCCGTTTTCTTTTAAATCTCTGTGGGGTTGGTTTGTTTGTTTTAAATGAGACAGCGTGTAAATGGCTCTCCTTAGGAAAAGGGAGTTCTAATGAACAGGCCTGGCCCATTTTCCACTGGGTAATGAGAGCACCCAGGTAGCTGCTGGGAATAGTGATGTATTCAGTTGTCACCCTGATTTTACACTGGGGCTGGGTGGCCTGTTTAATACAAGAACATCAATCTATCAGCTGTTTTTACAGGTTCCCATTTGGAAAGCCACAGTCTTCGAATAATGCATGCTCTGTGTTTGTGAGATTGGCACAGCCCTTCCATCATTTCCATAACATCAGCGAGCACTTGCCGGTACTGTATATTATAGACCCTAACACTCCTACACACACACACACACACACACACACACACACACACACACACACACACACACACACAGAGCTATATGGACATCAGGACTGTGGATGCCAATAAAAAGAGAGAGATTTGTGAATCCTGGAAAGCTCTCAGCTTCTGAAAAGAAGAGGGAGGGCATGAGATGAATGAAGGCAGCTCCCAATCTGGGGTTAGAACACCCTCCCTCAGTCTCCGATAAAAGGAGGCAGTCGTTGTCTCTTAGCTTTTCTTCACCAAATCCTCAGATTCTAAGATTTGGAACAAAACCTAAATGAGAAATTGTGAATCACACTTTTAATAAAGGGGAGGCAAGAGACTATAATGTGATGGGAGCTTTGGACGTGTGTGTCTATGACACACACTAAATGGCACACGAAAAGGCTGGGGGTGGCAATGATGCCATCGCACGCTGACACGCTTCTGAAGCCAGAGAATTCAGGGCATCCGATCAAGGCTGTGTGACTACATGAACGAAGATGCAGATGATGGGCCATGGTAAAAAGGAGACACTCGTGTGTGCTGACAGCGATAAAGCCAGATGTGCAGTGCCAGATGAGAATGTGTTTCCAAGGACGTCAGGGAGACCAGTCTCAGAAGGGCTCTTGACCAAACACAGCACACGTGGAAAGTTACCCTCGGATCAGCTGTTGGCTCCCTAGAACAGCTGTGGGAACAGCTAAGTCACATGTGCCAACTCGTAGAGCTACTGTCCGGTCCAGCTCTATTTCTCACCCTGGGCCAGATGTTAGAAATACCTGGGAGCATTTTAAAAATACCTGTATTCAGGCTACAGACCAGGACAACTAGATGAGAAACCAGAGCTTTGATCGAGGCAGATTTCAAGCTCCCTCAGTGACTAACAGGCAACCAAGGCTGAAAACAGCTGCTGATTCCCAATCTGGTGGCCTGATTTATGCCCCAGAGAAGAATCCTGTACAGACCTGGCCTTTAGGGATGTCCTGCGTGAAACTAACTGAGGCTTTCTCTCTCAGGAGGTAAATCCACCAGCTGGAAAACAGTGGTGGCTGTCAGAACAATCCCCAGGTTTCAAGGGAGACACATGCAGCTCTCTTCTCAATTCTTCCACTAACCAGCTACGTGGCCCCTGTCCACCATTGTAGTTCAGTGTCTGGATTGTAATTTATATTTAGTGGATGAGTAAAAGTCAGTAAGCTCCCCTAGACACTGGGTTTCTTACTTCTTAAAATGAAAATATTACATCGCAGATCTCCATACCCCTTCAAATTTTAAAATTTGGAAACTGATATAGATCCTCTATAATTTGCTTCTATTCTACCTGTAGAACTTACTACCCTCCACATTTAAATAAACTTTTCAAAGTACATAGTTATATAAAGTATTGATATCAGGATAAGGAGAGTATGAGAAATCTATGTAATATCTTTGCAACTTTTCTGTACATCTTGGATGTCTCAAATTATTCTAAAATTAAAAGTTTATTCCATAAGAAATCTTCCCAGCCTATTGGGTGGTTTATTCTCTATCTTGTTCTTTCCCTGGACTTTCATTTCCTTCTACTACCATTCCCATTTAAGTTCTACATATTTAACTTAAAAGATGTGTATGATCACTTTTGAAGTCCTTCCTGCCTGCAGACCCTTGTTTTGTATTCTATCATCTTCTCCAACTCTTGCTGATTCTGCTATTCAGGAGAATTTGTGACATAAGTATCAAACAATAAAAAGCCAAATAGGAAAGAATGAGACTGTGATTAAAACAGCAGGAAGCCACTCCCTCCAGGTTGAAAGGATGAGGCTGAAGGTAATGTTACTAGCAAGTGGGGTCCAGATAACCCTCTACCTGGGTGGAATTGGAGCCTCTCTAGTAGGAACCCAGGGCACAGAGGGGACAGCACTTGCTAAAACACTGCCCAAAGCACAGAGGGTAAAAACACATCAGTTTCTTTTATCTTCTCACCCACCAACCTTCTAATAGTGTCTCCCCTAATCAAATCCAGGCAAAAGCAAAATGTCATAGAAACTTGGAAAACAGACCTTGTAGGAAGCAGCCACCTGTGATGCAAAGTGGGAACAAGGCAGGGAATGGGTTTGAGGACGAAAGGCCAAAACCCTACATTATACTTAAAACTTTTATAATAATCTAAAGCTTGATTGTATCATGTCTTTGGTACTCTAAGACAGAAATATAATAAAAGCCATGAAATGTGGGCCCTGCATGCCATTTAAAATTTTCTAGTAGCCAAATTAAAACAGAAAGAAATTGAATAATATATTTTATTTCACTCAATATATTCAAATTATTAGTCATTTTAACATGTAATCAGTATTATCAGGTTTAGTGAGATATTTTACATTTTTCTCGTACTAAGTCTTAGAAATCCAGTGTGTATTGTATACTTGAAAAGTGAAAGTCAGTCAGTCATGCCCGACTCTATGACCCCATGGGACTGTACAGTCCATGGAATTCTCCAGGCCAGAATACTGGAGTGGGTAGCCTTTCCCTTCTCCAGGCGATCTTCATAATCCAGGAATCAAACCCAGATTTCACCAGCTGAGCCACAAGGGAAACCCAAGAATACTGGAGTGGGGAGCCTATCTCTTCTCCAGCAGATCTTCCTGACCCAGGAATCGAACCAGGGTCTCCTGCATTGCAAGCAGATTCTTTACCAACTGAGCTATCAGGGAAGCCCATTTTATACTTACAGAACATTTTAATTTGGACAATTTAAGTGCTCATTAATCACATGTGGCTAGGGTTTCCCTACTGGAGTTTGAAGTAATTTTGTACGGATTCCAAGTTTTGAGAGAGTGTAAGGCAGGTCAGAAAGCAACAGTTAGAACTGGACATGGAACAACAGACTNCATTTTATACTTACAGAACATTTTAATTTGGACAATTTAAGTGCTCATTAATCACATGTGGCTAGGGTTTCCCTACTGGAGTTTGAAGTAATTTTGTACGGATTCCAAGTTTTGAGAGAGTGTAAGGCAGGTCAGAAAGCAACAGTTAGAACTGGACATGGAACAACAGACTGGTTCCAAATAGGAAAAGAAGTGAGTCAAGGCTGTATATTGTCACCCTGCTTATTTAACTTATATGCAGAGTACATCATGAGAAATGCNGGGGACGACAGAGGATGAGATGGCTGGATGTCATCACTGACTTGATGGACGTGAGTCTGAGTGAACCCCGGGAGTTGGTGATGGACAGGGAGGCCTGGCGTGCTGCGATTCATGGGGTCGCAAAGAGTCGGACACAACTGAGCGACTGAACTGAACTGAACTGAAGGCAAGAATCTACTGAGAAGGGCATCTACATACCTAGAGAGACCTCACATGTGTGAAAGTTCCAACAAAATTCTTATTGAACCCAGAATTGTAAGGGGAAGCTGAAAACATAACAGACACCTGTTGAGCACTGGCCTGAGAGGTAGGTCCGAGAAAGGCAGTGTGTGCCAGATTCACAACATTTCATGCATCACAGGAAGTTGCTTCAGAATCATGGGCTGTGTTATTGATTTGTGTGTTTCTTTTGGATGACGTTGGATAGTGATACATTAGTTTTTAAGAGCCTCTGCTTTTATTAATAATAAGAAGACTATGTTCAGAAGTGGTCAGAACCTTCTCTCCTGTGATCCTCTCAAAGTCGGAGGGAAATTTTCCCTGTGAAGGTAATGCCTCCGTACCTGGGGAACTCTGGGCTCACAAGCGTTTCGGTGGCCCATGAGAATCACAAGTCAGATACACACAATGCAGAGTGATGGTTAGCTCTGGTGGCGGGGTAGGGGGCAGAATGAGATAGGAGTTTCCAGTTGTGAACATGTCCTGTTTCGTATACTCAGTGTTGACTGCATGGCCAGTCTTCACAGCCTACAGGTGCTTTAGAAATGTTTTTATACCCTTGTGACACTCAACAAAATTACAAATGGTACTCACACAAAGCACACAAAGTGAATGAGGAAGACAGAAGGAAGGGAGGGAAGGAGGGAGAGAGGAAGGACGGAAACATGGAAGGCAGACAGGGAGCAAACGATGAGGGGAAACAAAGAATGCAGAGTCTGCAGCTGGTGTGAGCTGACCCTGCCCAGAGCACGCTGACCTGTGAGATGTCCTGTTGCACTTGGAAACCCCATCTTTACATTTTGCCCAACTGTCCACCTTCACACACTCAAGGCAGGTGGGGAAGTGTCCCAGGGTGGATGGGCCTGGGCCTTGGCTTCTCTCTCTGGCAAAAGTCAATTTTTTTTCCTCTCTCTCTTGATAATCCTGTGTCTTCCAGAAGATGATTCTTTGAGGGCAAAAAGCAGTGGTTGGCTTTTAGGAGCCACAAGTAAAGACACCTGATTTGCAGACTTGGGGAAGTGCTCGCGGGGTGGAAGAGGGCAGCATGGGCTCCACGGCCAGATCAGCTCAGAACAGATCAGGCCCACTCCTGGCTCCTGGAATAACCCTGTACTGGAAGAAAACAAGCTACGGCGCTAAGCAGGGGTCTGAGTCACTCGAGTATCTCATGTTCCAACCAGAAGCACCCTGCCTGCTGTGTCTCCTCTCATCACACTGGCCCCACATGCCATCCATAGCCAGACCAAGGTGCCCTCCCTTCTGAAGTCGGCACCAGCTCTCAGACTTCATCTCTGAAATCTTGCCCAAGGTGCAATGTGTCAGCGTCTCATTCTGTCTACACTGACCTGGAGGTGCTGACGTCTTGACCCAAAGGCCCTCACTGCCACAGAGACTTGACCAGCACCCACACAGAGCCAACAAGCAATCAATATTCCACAGATTCAAGGGGGAAGGAAGTCTTGGGTTTAGCAGGAGAGCAAATAGGTGGGTGAGGAGCAGGCAGCAAGCAGGGGCCAGGTGAGGGATGCTGGGAGAGCCAGGCAGGTGTCTGGGCTCGAGGGTTGGAAGCTGAGCCACTTACTGGAGCTCTGGTGAGCAAGGCTTACTTTGGATGCTAGAGCTGAGACTGTTTAGCCCTTCTCTATTTTACACTCTCAGTTGCATGTCAGTATCACTGGCCCTAGAAGTGTTGAACATTGGCAGAAGAGGTGTCAAGTTAGGAGGGAGCCCTGCGCCTGAAAGAGGCAGGATTACTTCACCCTCCCTGCTGTCAAATGATCTTGTTTCTAATAGGTAAAGAAATGATGTGCTTGCTTTACTTACCAAGAAATACTTCTAAATTCCCCCCAGCATCTAAGAGAAGCAGGAGAGAATGATGACAAGCCTTCTCGACATATTTCAACTGACAGAGTCACATAATTAAATTTTGATTGAAAAGGGCCTGAAGAAACAAAAAATATCTAAAGCAGTCCATATTTCCGCCCCCCACACAATAATTCGAATGGTCTTTGAAAGCATGATGACCTTAGATATTTTGTTGATGAAACATACAGACTGGTGATAACCCAGCCTGATGCTTATGGCAGTCATGGTTGGGGAAGATCTTAGTCACACGTCTGCACGTGCACCTGCGTGTGTACAGATGCACATTTGCGTGTGTGCAAGTGTGTGTATATATGTGATTCTAGAAGCATATAAATAAGGTGACTGAGTTGGAGAAGTAGTGAGTAAACTCCAAGAATAGCAGGGACGCTGTTAACCTCAGAAAAATGATTTGGAATTTAAATAGCGAGTGTTCAGAAGTGATAGGCAAAATAAACCTGGGAGACTGGGGTACAGATGGGATCCGATGCGCTCCGAGCAGGGAGAAGCGCTGTCAGTGTTTTGACAGACACAGACTGATGTTCAGGATGGAGCCAAGGAGGTGCTAGGGGTGGGAGGGGGAAGGGGGCGGAGCTGGAGACCTCTGTGACAGACTGGCAAGCCAGAGCAGGAATTCTCCTCCAAGCGGGGGTGGAGGGGGAGGGGAGAGGAGATAGAAGATAAAGGCACAGGAGGCCCGGATGCTAGCAGTGTGGTGAGCTGAGAAGGGCGGAACTGCATTTACTGCCTCCATCTCTTTGGGGATTATTAAGGAGGTAAAGGCAGGGGCCAAAAGCCAGACCACAGGGGGATAAGCATCACTTCCCAGAGCTTTATTTCTCTTTGCAGCTTGTGAAGCTAGCAGCCCTGCTTAGAGCTCCAGGCAGGGAAACCTCAATGACAAATGCCTCCCAGGAGGGGTGAGGGCCAGAGAGCAGAACTCCGCCAGCAGCAGCCATATAGAGTGTTTCTCTCCTAGCACCCGAACGATGTGACCCCGAAGGGAAACTGGAGCCTAGCTGGGTATAAAGGCACTCTAAACTGTGGCCAGTGAGGCAGGAGACCCACGGACAGACTTAAATCACCATGATGGACATACTACCCTCTGACTGCATGACCTTAACCAACTTGGACCGACCCATCCCCTTGGCCCTCTCATCCTGCCTAGGCCCTTTGGGAGCCTTGCACACCCTGGAACCCAGCTACCCTGCTCTCCTCTGTGACCCACTTGTCTGCATGGGCCCCCCTCTCTTTTATGACCCAACCTCCCTGGGTGGGTGCAGCATCCTTGTTCTGGTTTTCCTAGTGAGCTCCCTGGGAGCTCAGCCTCCAGGAGGCAGAGGGGTGATACGGTCGCAACACCCCCTGCAGTCAGGAGGCTGCACTCCAGTCTTGCCTCCATCCCTCATCTGCCTTGTGATCCCGAGCAAGGTTGTTACTCTCTCGGAGCCTGCTTCCTGGTGTATGGAGCAAGAAGCACGTAGTATGCCTGGCAGACTTGTTTACACCTAGATCAGTGATTCTCAGTCAGGTTGTCCCCTAGACATTTGGCAATGTCTGCAGGCATATTTGCTTGTCACAATTGTAGGGGGTGGAGGGCAGGGAGTGTTAATTCTGGCTCCAGCAAGTAGAGGCCAGGTCTGTTGCTTAATGTCCTTAAATATGCAGGATAGTCCCCACTACACGGAATCATTCAGCCCCAAGGTCAATTGTGCTGAGGTTGCTTACAAACTGTCTCTCAAGATCACACGGGTTTTTTTTAAAACTGAACTTTTAATGTGTGTTGCAGTATAGTTTATTAACAATGTTGTGTTAGTTTCAGGCGTACAATAAAGTGATTCAGATTGTTTCCTTTCCTCATTTCCTTCCCTTCTTTCCTCCTTCCTTCTTTCTCTCTCTTCTTTCTTTCCACATATGTGTTTCGGGGAAGATTGCAAGCTCCTTGAAGGGAGGCAGAGGCTGCATCTAAAACCTCTTTGTTTTGCATTCAGAGCCTTGCACAGTGAAAAACCTCACAAGTCATCAGCCAATTGGTAAAAGGAATCACAGGAGTGACTTCCACTCTCCTGGCAAAAGGATAAATCTGCTTTTGTACTGATGGGTTTATCTGTTCACGGTGTGAGACAAAAGTAAAGTCACTGTTATGCTGTCCCCAGACCCTTCTAAAATATTAGAAGATCCTTCTAAAACCACATCCAGATCATTTGAAAACAGTCCTAAAGAGGAAAATACATTCAATTCACTGCTTTCCAATCCGTTGACAACAAACAAAAGGCTGATTGACTAAATTTATCCCCATAGAGGGAAAGGTGGTACAAAATCCACGATGTCAGATTGTTCATGTACATGTTTTAAAAGTTCAGGAGGTAGGGAAAATTAAGGCTTCTTTAAAAAGAGAAGAAGATCGGGGGCTTTTTGGCTCCTTGCTCATTTTTGTGTTCTTCTAGTATATCAGATCCTGTTTTTCATGTGTTACTGCATTTATCGTCAAAACAACTCGTAAGTAGGAACTGAGGTTTAGAAAAATTAAGATGATATATTATAGATTTTAAAACAAATACATTTTTCACATTTTATATNTTGCTCATTTTTGTGTTCTTCTAGTATATCAGATCCTGTTTTTCATGTGTTACTGCATTTATCGTCAAAACAACTCGTAAGTAGGAACTGAGGTTTAGAAAAATTAAGATGATATATTATAGATTTTAAAACAAATACATTTTTCACATTTTATATTCTGAAATGAACATGCATCTTAAAGTTGATGTCATCTAATAATCAGTGTTCACTTCCCACTCCCAACCTTCTCTCTCTCTCTCTCTCTCTTGCGTTTCAATATACCCGAGTAAGGATGCATCCTACCATCTTTAACTACTTAGATTTCTAAACATAAGGTCACTTACCCGGATCATACACTATAACAGAGGTGGCAATCATAAGATACTAGCTGTTATTTATTTCTAATCCAGCAAGGAAATTCAAGTGCTGCATCACAGAGTTCTTGTGAAGTCCACCAAGTGCTTTTTCCTAAGATGACTTGGATGGCGCCAGTGAGACGTTAAGGAAGATGATACATTTGGGTTATTGTACTTTTTTACATTTTCATTTTTTTCCAGCGTTACGGAGAACTAATTTACATGTATCACTGTATAAATTTAGGGTACACAGAGGATGGTTTGATTTATGAATATTGTGAAATGATTAATGATTACCATAATAGCCTTAGTTAACAAACATCATCTCGTATACAGTCAATAAAAATAAAAATGTCCTCCTTGTGATGAGAACTCTTAAGGATCTACTCTCTTAACAACTTTTCTTTATATCATACAGCAATATTAACGTAGACATCATGTTGTACATTACTATCCTAGTACTTATTTATCTTATAACTGGAAGTTTATACCTTTTGACCATCTACTGCCAATCTCCTTGCATCCTGCCCACCACCTCTGATTTGTTTTAAATTAGAGGGGGAGAGGTTTCCCTGGTGGCTCAGACGGTAAAGAATCCATCTGCAATGAGGGAGACCTGGGTTCGATCCCGGGTTGGAGAGATGCCCTAGAGGAGGGCATGGCAGCCCACCCCAGTACCCTTGCCTGGAAAATCTCCGTGGACAGAGGAGCCTGGAGGGCTACAGTCCACGGGGTCACAAAGAGCAGGACGTGATTGAGTGAGCACACATAGCACAGAGGGAGAGAGTAAAGAAAACAGGGGCTGGATATCTGAGGTTGCCAGTAACATCAAAAATGAGAGGCTGGATTTAAATGTAACAGAGAAGACAAGCAATTAATGTATGTATATGTGTGTGTGTGTGTGCATATATATACACACATGTACATACATACATATATGTGTATTTATGTAAAGTTATATCACTAGTTGAGGAGAAGGCAATGGCACCCCACTCCAGTTTTCTTGCCTGGAAAATCCCGTGGATGGAGGAGCCTGGTAGGCTGCAGTCCATGATGTCACTAAGAGTCGGGCACGACTGAGCAACTTCACTTTCACTTTTCACTTTCATGCACTGGAGAAGGAAATGGCAACCCACTCCAGTGTTCTTACCTGGAGAATCCCAGGGATGGGGGAGCCTGGTGGGCTGCCATCTATGGAGTCGGACACGACTGAAGTGACTTAGCAGCAGCAGCAGCAGCAGCGGCATATCACTAGTAGAAGTAGTCAGGGCCACCTTGGGGGGTCAGGTCTAGCCATCAACATTTATGCCCTTGGTTTTCTTGAAACCTTTCAGCCTCGCATAGGAGGTTACAGATCAATAGAATAAAGTTTAACTTACAAGTGCTTGATGACAATTCAGTTGTTCAGATGGCACCAATCTATGCCTAAAAATAGAATTTATTTTCAACTTGTTACTGACAGTATTCTAACTCAATGTTAACATAGGTTGGTGAAGTGTACTAGATTCTTGTTGAATGTAATAATGTTTGAAAAAAAAAAAACAGCCATGGGCTGGGTAGTGGGCTCCCTCTGTCCTGTAGACAGGGTCTGTGTCCATGAACCTGCCATGCTCTCTACTGCCGCGTTGCTTATCTGATGTATCTATCACACCTCACTTCCTCCTCATGCTTTTGTCTGCCCAGAAAACTTCTACTCAGCCTTCACTTCTCAAAGCTGATCTTTTAGGAGCTTGTCTTGACTTCCGCAGACTTCGGAGTCTCTCATCTGCTCCTTCTGCACTTTCTGCCTGTATGTCTATTGTAAAAGCCAGCTAAACCACATTGAAAGTTTTGAAGTGCATTTCTGTCTGGTCCTTGTGAATCGTCTTATCTTTTAGGGTTCCTGGGTACAGCTCCTGATCTTTATATGGCAGTGAATTTGTCTGTAGGATGAATAAAGGAAGTATGGACACCCTGAGACAGCTCCTTATCATGGCATAGAAGGCTCTCACCAAACTGCCCCAGCTCCTCCCAGACTCCATGTCCCAACAACTTCCACTTCACATATTCACTCAGACCCACTGGTCTCCTTGTCACCAAATGCCAGGCCTCAGGGCCCCACACGGCTTGGTACAGTCATCTACACCGCTTTTACTCCAGATATATGTCATATCCCACTTCTCCTCAAGATCTAGGTCTCTGCTGAACTATCCTCACAAAGATTTGTTCTAACCACATTGTCAAAAATAGCAGCTTTCTTCTTTAGCTTCTCTGTTCTTACCTGCTTAATTTTTCTTCTTAGCCCTTACCAATAACCTACATATTTGGTAGCTGTGAAGTGAAGTTGCTCAGTTGTGTCCGACTCTTTGCACCCTCGTGGACTGTAGCCTGCCAGGCTCCTCTGTCCATGGGATTCTCCAGGCAAGAATACTGGAGTGGGTTACCATTTCCTTCTCCAGGGGATCTTCCTGACCCAGGGATCAAGCCCAGGTCTCCCGCATTGGAGGCAGACGCTTTAACCTCTGAGCCACCATGGCTTACTTACTTTAAAAAACTTTGTCAGTTTTCCCCACAGAGAGATGAACTCAGTGGAGAAGGGGATTTTAATCGACAAATAATAAACAAGTAATCACTCGGTAATAAAAGGATTAATGAGTCTATCATTATCTTTGATGAGACTTAGTATTAGTTGCTCAGTCATGCCCGACTCTTTGAGACCCCTTGGACTGCAGCCTACCAGGTTCCTGTGTCCATGAGATTTTCCAGGCAAGGATACTGGAGTGGGCTGCCATTTCCTTCACCTAATGGTGAAAAGCAGAATGGCAGTCATAGAACTGCCTCTAGAGGAAACCACTTTTTTGGATCATCTAATACAGCCAAGTTTGCCTGTGTGCATGTGTGCCCAGTCGCGTCCAACACTTTGTGACCCCATGAACTGTAGCCTGCCAGGCTCCTTTGTCCATGGAATTTTCCAGGCAAGAATACTAGAGTGGGTTGCCATTTCCTACTTCAGGGAATCTTTCCAACCCTAGGATTGAACCCACGTCTGTTATATCTCCTGCATTGGCAGGCAGATTCTTTACCACTGTACCACCTGGGAAGCCGTAATATAGGTATGCACCATTTTAATTTCTTTAAATGTATTAGCTCATTCATTACTCACAAAAGCCCTAGCATATTGGTATTATCACCGCCATTTTAAAAGAGGAAACAATTGCGGTTCTTCCAATTCCCATAGGCTTTTTTTTTTTATACTCATCTTTACGCTATCACATTTTTGCAAATCCATCTATTCCATTACCTGTATTCAATAATGCAATCAGCACTTGTTGAGTTTATGCCATATGTATCTATTACAATAAAAGAACACAAGATTTTCCCATAGGAATTTAGCAAATATGATACTTCCTGGCTGTTTCCAAGGTAGTAGAAATGTGTTAAAAACAAACCATAACCTAAGAGAAAATTTAGAAGTATTTGTTTCTTTTCCTCATTATTTATACATACTCTTTCACTGTGACTTTCATCCAATAGTAAAGTCAGTAACGATGGGGAACAACTACCATATATCCTGTGAAATATATGGTAGAACCGTAGTGCTATATGCGTCCCCATCTATTACCGTGCTTTCCGGGCCCCAACTCCGGTAATGCTTGGTTTAAATAAAGTATTGCAGAGAAACATAATCTTAACAGAAGAAAAGGAAAGACCATAATAAAAGAAGGAGTTTAAAAGAGAATTCAACTGATGAATCGCTACAGCTTCTCCCTATAAGAGACCTGCAAATGCATTCATCAGGCCGAGAATCAAGTCTGGAAAAACTACCCTTGGAAGAGCTATGCTTGAGAACTCACACCAAGAATAACATTCTCAAGGGAATTCAGGCATGTTCAACAAGACATAAATGATGTTATTAGAGGACTAGTGATTTGAGTTATTAAGGAATTGCAGAGAATTGTGGAACCGACTCATTGGGCAAGGCCTGAAACACTGCTATAGAAGTAAATGTAAATTTGGTTCTGAGGACATTGTCCTAACTCTTTGGGGCTATGATGGTTCCACCTGAGACATCTATTGACTAGCAATAACCTGCCCTGAAAAAAATACGAGTTTGCTAGAGTAAAGATTTCTTACTCTATGGATGACTGAAAGAACAAAACACATTGCATTCATAATTGTGGAGAAATCGAACATTTGGAAAACCTGGATCATGTGTGAATGCTGGGACTATGACTCTGAACAAAAGTAATAAAAGATCTATAGGTGGGTCTTAGCCCTGGAAAACAATGACCAAAGCATCACTTAACCCCAGAGATTTCCAATAATATAAGAGAAAAAGGACTTCAATTTAGTAAAATGTTTAAGTTCTGCTATTTAGCCAAGTAGCAGACTAAAATATTCTGTTTAGGCCAGACATTAAATCTCACTGCTGCTGCTGCTAAGTCACTTCAGTTGTGTCTGACTCTGTGCGATCCCATAGACAGCAGCCCACCAGGCTCCGCTGTCCCTGGGATTCTCCAGGCAAGAACACTGGAGTGGGTTGCCATTTCCTTCTCCAATGCATGAAAGTGAAAAGGGAAAGTGAAGTCGCTCAGTCATGTCCGACTCTTCGCGACCCCATGGACTACAGCCTACCAGGCTCCTCCATCCATGGGATTTTCCAGGCAAGAGTACTGGAGTGGGGTGCCATTTCCTTCTCTGGTTAATCTCACTAGTGAGAACATCTTGCTTGAATTGACCTGGGAAAGGTCACTGTGGGTGACAGTATCCAGCCAAATTGCTCCTGATCACTTTGGTCTCATTCTGAGTGCTATTCTGAAAGTCTCAGAGTTGTGGGTGCCCCTGTTGGTCAATTAGGTTGTACTATCACCAATACAAAGGACTCCTGGCAAGCCTACATAAGGGGAAATCCAAAATTATAAGAAAGTAGTGGTAAATTATATTACATTTTCTTAAAGGAGGTATTTCTTATAATAGGTAATTCTCATAAATAAAATGTATTGAATATTAAATATGATGTAAATTTGTGGCATAATGAAACTTAGATGATCTAATCCTCTTCTCTCTGGTTCCATTTTTACAGATAATTACACCAAGCCCAGAGATGAAAATTGTCTTACAGGAGTCACATTTAAGTTTCAGTTTCCAAAAGAAAAGAGGTTTTGGTTTCATTCAAAGGACAATCTGTCCCAGCACAGAACCTGGTTTGTTCTCCTACTTTGCTTTGCCTGTATCTTGCCTCCCAGCTTCTTGTTAATGCTTTTTTTTTTTTTTGATCAGAAATTTCTTTGGAGCCTTCATTATTTTACTCACTCGTTTGTGCCTGGTCCTCCTCTTTGCCACTCCAGACCACAAATACACACACACATTTTCAGAGAAAAAGTTGAGTCTAGAGTGTTCTAATGTTAGATGGTTTTATTGCATACCCGTCTTGATCTCCTTTCCTCTGAGAAATGCTCTCTTCTGAGAAAAGCGCTTCCATTTCAGTCTCCATAATTTGGTGGTAACTTGATTCTATTCCCTCGTTCAGGGAGAGAAATGCTGTTCAGACCTGACTAATCACAGCATCCCATTGTTCTGACCTCAGAGATTGGTTCAAGGAGGAGAATATGACCCAGTTAGACCCAAAAAGGTAATCACAAGACTTCTGAAGGGAACCTACAAGAGAGGAATTCTCTCTCTTTTTCAGATATAAGCTGAATGCAGAGCTACTAGGATATAGCCTGAAACAACTGTATGGTCATTTTACTTCTGCAATGTCTGGAACTGCTGAAAATGAGACCAATATACAGCAAAACAGAGTGAAAAGAAGGAGAAAAACCTATTCTGCTGATATTATTAGAACTCCTTGATCCATCTGAGCTTCAAATTCTTAGACATTTCAGTTATAAGAACCAAAAAATCACCCTTTTATTTAAGCCGGTTGGGTCTATTATTCTGACACTTGCAATTGCAAGATTCCTGACAGTTTTTGCAGTGTATAGTTTATCGAATGTCTAGGCTCACCTAGAAGGGATTCACTTGCTGGCTTGGGTAGCCTTTTAGTAACACATGTTTTGTTGATAGGATTAAAGTCACATCTCAGTTGCTGCAGGCTTTTTCACAATGTCATGAATTACTGTTAACCATCAGACTGGATTTTCATTCAAGTCATGAATTTCCTAATTTTTCTAGGATCTGGGCTAGGATGATCTTTTAGACTCTAGAATCACCTCTCAAAGGAAAAAAGAAATACAATCACTGCTGGGGAGAGCTAAAACTGGACTGACCCAACCACTAAGATGTCTAAAACAGAAGGCATTTTCTCTGGGGAAGTGCTGGTTTGATGCGATAACTACTTACCCCTCTGCTCTTATAACTTGGTTAAGCCTTGCAAATACAGCTTGCTTTTCAAGTTGAGGCATCACTAACTTTCTTTACTTGGGCATGGGGTCTTGCCTAGGGAAGGGAGTATGGTAAGACTGGGGGATGTGGGCACTGGCACGATTAGGCTATACTTCCCATCTGTCAGTAGCTGCCCTCTACTTTGGGCCTTGCCTGGATAGCTTTGAAGAATGCTTTCATTGATGTATGAAGGACAACTTACAGCTTGTTGTGTTCTGCTATATGGCATATCTGTTTTAAAATAGTCTTATATCAAAGGAAAGACCCTTAGGCATCAGCCACAAACTAAGAAGAACTTTCCTAGCACATCTGAAATTCTACCCATCAATTCTGCTTTTGGGCATAGGGGCCCCTTAGTAATGGAAATGAAAGGGCAGAGCCTTGGGAATCAAGTTCAAGTCATTCTCAAAGTGTTACCTTGATTTGGCACTATAAAGCTTGAGTCATTTAGGTCTCTTTCTGGAAGCAGAACTCACTTTCCAGGCTTTCCCTCCTTCTGTCAACGACCATTACTAGTGATCTAGTAATTGGGAATTCCCTGGTAGTCCAGTTGGTAAAGAATCTGCCTGCAGTTGAGGAGACCCAGGTTCAATCCCTGGGTCAGGAAGGTCCCCTGGAGATGGAAATGGCGACGCACTCCAGTATTCTTGCCTGTAAAATCCCGTGGATAGAGGAGCCTGGCGTGCTACAGACCATGGGGTCTCAAGAGTCGGATAAGACCTAGTGACAAAACCACCAGTGATCTCAGCCTCCTCCTATTCCATTTCATTAACACACACACACACACACACTACGAGTATTAAGTGAAGCAAACTGATAATGAAGAGCTTCTTTTCCCAAAACACCCATGGGTGCCTCCACTTTTGCCCTGTTACTGCTATTGCCCTAACGTGCTTATCTCTGGGCCTTTCCAGTTACTCTCATGGGCTGTGCTTGACTGGTGTCACCTGTCAAGGGATCTCAACCTCTAGCCAACCTGATCCATGGTGGTTACCAGCTCCGCATGCATGGTCACCCAGTCAGGTAAATTGGATGCCTGAAGTCTGGACTTGTAACCACCCGCTTGCTGCTTGGAAGCTGGTACGTACTGCTCACAACTGTATATACACACTGCCAGATCTGTCTCGTGCCATGCGCTTAGACTTCACACAATTATGTTGCTACCCCAGAGAGACCACAGAACAAAGGACGAGTAAATAAATGGGAGCACGGCTGTTCACTTTGGATAAGACAAAATCTGTCATTTCAAACCCAACCCTTTATGAAACAACAAATTGACAGCAGTTGTACCTATCACACTATACCTTTCATTTAGTGTATATCAGAGATTGCCTTTGATATCTTTTATATTATGTGTTATTATTATGTGTTAGTGCTCATCATTTCTATTTAACATTTATATGGACATTTGACTATTTGTGATTTTTTTCCCCCAGTTTTCTCACACTTTGAGGAAAAGATGTACTTACATCCCCTAGCTCCTGGCATGGGGCTTAAACATATATTTGTATTAAATAAACCCATAGTTTATCGATACATATTTATTGAACACTTGGTGTTTGCTTCAACTTTGTTCCAGTTACTGTGGGATTTGCAGAAGAAAACTTTGTAATACTCTCCCTACCCTGGAGATTATGCAGTTTGGGAGGGGAGTAAGATGAATGGGCATGAAACAAATACAGACAAATGCAAGATGTTTTATGGTAAAGTGGTGCATTGTGAGAACTGGGCTATGTTTGCTATAAGATTTTTAAAAACAAACAAATATTTCTGAGAAAGAAAAATTTTACAGTCATAGATTTGAGTGGAAGAATACAAAACAGGCCTACCCTTCAGTCCATGCCAAGCTGCTCACTACAATTTATCTCTTCAGAATTCTGTTTAGTCTAGTCTTGAATGCCACTAGTGATCCGGTTTCTATCACAGTCACTGGGAAACACCTTTGCAATCTAAATGTTCTTTGCCTGGGAAAGTTTTTTTTCCAGCGCTCAAGTTTTATTTCTCTGCCTCTTACTGCCTTTCAGCTTCATTTCATCATTTCTCCAGCCGTGGGATGTCTCCTGGTACCTTTGTTTTCCATCTCCTTTGTGTTGGTTGGCCCAGTGTTTCACACATCCCATCTCCCCTGACTTTCATCCTTTGGTTTCTTTCCTTTATATTTCCTATAACAAGGGCAATCATATTCCTGCCCTGGAATGTTCTCTATATTAAATAAATGGTTATAGTGTGACTCACAAGATGTAGAATATTTTAGAACAACAACTCTAACATTGTTTGATATCAAAACATTTCCAATCCGTGGTTGTATCACAGTGCCTAGCCCTGGCACATAGTAGGTCTTCAACGATGGTTGCTGCATGCAGATTAGCTCACCCTCCTGAAAGTACCTTGTTCTCCCAGAAATGGACCTTAGGGGACCTCCTGTCCAACTTTCTGTGCCTAGTTGCTTCAGTCATGTCTGACTCTGTGTGACCCTAAGGACTGTCGTTCACCAGGCTCCTCTGTCCATGGGATTCTCCAGTAAAGAGTACTGGAGTGGGCTGCCATGCCCTCTTCCAGGGGAAATTTCCCGACCCTCTAACAAAAGTTTCCAGCAAAGAGGATTCATAATTCTGTATGTTGTTCCATTCCTTTGTTGGGCCGTTCTATTAGAACTTAAATTCCTCTTGCATTTAATGAAAATTTTCTTCTTAAATTCTACTCATTGCTCTTGGCTTGCTATGTGGAGCTAGTTAGAAAAAGTATAATTCTTATTTCACATGAAAGACCTTGACAAGCTTGAAGAAAATTATTACGGCCTCACGCCAATTTCTAATCTAGCCTCAGTAATTCCAGGTACTTGTTGCACACAGGTCATTTGTTATGTGCCCCAAATAATTGCTTTCAATGGAAAGATGGACCAGCAACGGCTGGATGAATATATGAATGCAGGCAAGGAGATGGCTCACTCGTTGGTCCATGGACGCATTAATTTTAGACTCCTCGCCACCTTGGCTGTCCTCTTCTGGATACTGTCTACTTTGCTGATGTCACTGTTCAAGTGAAGTTTCTAAAACTTAACTCTTCAGAAGAAATGTGGCCCATCCAGAGAACAGCACAACAGAGAGCTGAAATATAAATATCTGTTTTTCAAAACTCCAAAGCCATCTTGTAAGGCAAAAGATCTCTAGCTAGCCAGCTATAGATATAGTTAGTAACTTTATCATAAAATATGGTTTAGGAATTCTGAAACTCTTTTACGTGTATTCTGGTTTAGAACAAATAATTGAATATGTTGTGGATAGCAAAGAGTAACAGGAGCCAAGTTGGAGAAATCTAAACAACTTGTTGTTTTAGAAAGTCTGCTCTTTTTCACTGTTGGAAAATGAAATCATGAATAAGGAAAGAGAAAAGGGTAGAAAGAACCCTGTAGGTAAGGATTAGAATCAGAGGTATTGCATATGAACTAATGGCTTTTTAATATAGATTCAAATGGAAAGATATGCAAATAGGTATAGACGTAGCTATATGCATGGATTAATGTCTGTTCACATATTTGTAAGTTCTGCTGAGAGAAGTTAGGAGCAATGACGTTGCAGTAGCAGTGATCACGGCTGGTGCCCAGATCTTGGCTTCTAAATGCCATTCTCNCCTGGGAAAGTTTTTTTTCCAGCGCTCAAGTTTTATTTCTCTGCCTCTTACTGCCTTTCAGCTTCATTTCATCATTTCTCCAGCCGTGGGATGTCTCCTGGTACCTTTGTTTTCCATCTCCTTTGTGTTGGTTGGCCCAGTGTTTCACACATCCCATCTCCCCTGACTTTCATCCTTTGGTTTCTTTCCTTTATATTTCCTATAACAAGGGCAATCATATTCCTGCCCTGGAATGTTCTCTATATTAAATAAATGGTTATAGTGTGACTCACAAGATGTAGAATATTTTAGAACAACAACTCTAACATTGTTTGATATCAAAACATTTCCAATCCGTGGTTGTATCACAGTGCCTAGCCCTGGCACATAGTAGGTCTTCAACGATGGTTGCTGCATGCAGATTAGCTCACCCTCCTGAAAGTACCTTGTTCTCCCAGAAATGGACCTTAGGGGACCTCCTGTCCAACTTTCTGTGCCTAGTTGCTTCAGTCATGTCTGACTCTGTGTGACCCTAAGGACTGTCGTTCACCAGGCTCCTCTGTCCATGGGATTCTCCAGTAAAGAGTACTGGAGTGGGCTGCCATGCCCTCTTCCAGGGGAAATTTCCCGACCCTCTAACAAAAGTTTCCAGCAAAGAGGATTCATAATTCTGTATGTTGTTCCATTCCTTTGTTGGGCCGTTCTATTAGAACTTAAATTCCTCTTGCATTTAATGAAAATTTTCTTCTTAAATTCTACTCATTGCTCTTGGCTTGCTATGTGGAGCTAGTTAGAAAAAGTATAATTCTTATTTCACATGAAAGACCTTGACAAGCTTGAAGAAAATTATTACGGCCTCACTCCAATTTCTAATCTAGCCTCAGTAATTCCAGGTACTTGTTGCACACAGGTCATTTGTTATGTGCCCCAAATAATTGCTTTCAATGGAAAGATGGACCAGCAACGGCTGGATGAATATATGAATGCAGGCAAGGAGATGGCTCACTCGTTGGTCCATGGACGCATTAATTTTAGACTCCTCGCCACCTTGGCTGTCCTCTTCTGGATACTGTCTACTTTGCTGATGTCACTGTTCAAGTGAAGTTTCTAAAACTTAACTCTTCAGAAGAAATGTGGCCCATCCAGAGAACAGCACAACAGAGAGCTGAAATATAAATATCTGTTTTTCAAAACTCCAAAGCCATCTTGTAAGGCAAAAGATCTCTAGCTAGCCAGCTATAGATATAGTTAGTAACTTTATCATAAAATATGGTTTAGGAATTCTGAAACTCTTTTACGTGTATTCTGGTTTAGAACAAATAATTGAATATGTTGTGGATAGCAAAGAGTAACAGGAGCCAAGTTGGAGAAATCTAAACAACTTGTTGTTTTAGAAAGTCTGCTCTTTTTCACTGTTGGAAAATGAAATCATGAATAAGGAAAGAGAAAAGGGTAGAAAGAACCCTGTAGGTAAGGATTAGAATCAGAGGTATTGCATATGAACTAATGGCTTTTTAATATAGATTCAAATGGAAAGATATGCAAATAGGTATAGACGTAGCTATATGCATGGATTAATGTCTGTTCACATATTTGTAAGTTCTGCTGAGAGAAGTTAGGAGCAATGACGTTGCAGTAGCAGTGATCACGGCTGGTGCCCAGATCTTGGCTTCTAAATGCCATTCTCCAATAAAAAGAGTCACGACTCCTTGGAGAAGGCTTTCTGATTTTAAAGCTAGAAGAGAAAATTTGAAATGAGATTGTTAAATATTGTGGTGCCAAAAAGAAAGGAATGCTTTAAAAAGAATGTGGATATATCAGAATGGTGCAGGAACCAGCCTGAAGGAACTCCCAATAGCAAAATCTGGAACCACAGGATAAAATTAATATCCTATGAGTATTTAATATTTAATATGAGTTGATATTTAATAAATGTGGGAGAGGCAAAACTTTTCTTTCTAAAATAACTTTACTTAAAAGTAAAAAATTAGGGAAATGGAAAATCATCATTAAAATACTACATTAGAATTGTTACCAACAGGATTCCCCAAGCATGCTAAAAATAGTAGCGGAAAGTTTGGGGAGAAACAGAATATTTTGTAACCTCAATATGCCTCCATAAAATATTTATAAATTTAAAAGGGAAAAATAGAAATTCACAATGAGGCAACTCATCAAACAACAACTTATTCAATGATCAAAGTTATTATCACCAGTAAATAGATACATCAATATCCTGTAACACCTGACTGATGTACTAAAAAGGACACATCACTTCCTTGGTAAATATCTTACTAAAAAATGCATAATCACAATTTAATTGTGAAAAAAACCTAAGACAACTCCAGACTGAGGGATAGTCTGCAAAATCAATGACCAGTACTCTTCAAGAGTTTCATGGTAATATTATAAAGTAAAATAAATAAATTACAAATATTTATTGTAAAAAAAAAATTATAGAATCAAACCTGGGGGGGGCAGGGAATGAGTTTCATGGCCAAGAAAGATGAAGATGAGGAATTGTCACTGACTGGAGGAAATTCAGAAACATGTGTGTGATCAGTTGTCCGATTCTTTGTGATCCCATAGACTGCAGCCCTCGTCTGTCCGTGGGATTTTCCAGGCAAGAATATTGGAGTCGGCTGCCATTTCCTACTCCAGAGGATACTTCTGCACCCAGGGATCGAATACACATCTCCCACACTGGCAGGCAGGTTCTTTACCACTAGCAAGGAGAAGGAAATGGCAACCCACTCCAGTGTTCTTGCCTGGAGAATCTCAGGGTCAGAGGAGCCTAGTGGGAGGCCATCTGTGGGGTCACACAGAGTTGGACGCGACTGAAGCGACTTAGCAGCAGCAGCAGCAGCAGCGCCACCTGGGAAGTCTGATTCCGGAGTGATGGGTACTAAATGTGATGCAGGTTGCTGGATCAGATCTTGGAACAGAAAAAGGACACTAGTAGAAAAGAGGATGAAATCTAAAGAAAATCAATAGTTAATAGTATTGCACCAATATTAATCACTTACCACTAGTGATTAATCACTAATCACTTAGTTTTGGTGTTGGTGCTATGGTTACGGATGATGTTAATGTTTGGGGAAGCTGGACGAAGGATGTATGGGATTCTCTATAGTAGATTTGTAACTTTTCTGTAAGCCTAAAATTACTTCAAAATATAAAGTTTAAAACAAACACAGATGTTTCAAAAGTTGACCACTCTTTCTTCTTTTTTTTTTGCTCACATTGGTATTGCCTTTGCTCCATCTTCCTGATGTTCAGCCTATAGCAATGTGCTCAGTCACCGCCGTGGAAGGAAAGAAGTGTGGTAAAGTAGGAAGCAGGCAGGAGTGGGCCATGTGCCCGTACTACAGAGTGATAGTTTCCCTCTGGATCTCTGACTAGCTAGTAAGGGGACCTTAATTCTAGTTCTGGCTTCACCTAATTGATGTTCTTGGTCATATGACCTTGAGAGAGTTGTTCAATCATTTCCACCATAAAAATGAATATAGTGACCTGCCCTCCTTTCCTCACAGAGCTATTGATAGACTTGAAGACCACAGGAAGAGGCTGGACCAAAGCAATGAGTAAGCATCAGCTTACTCAAGAATTCCCACTGCATTTACTGCCTGTCTAATCCACTTACCCTTCACTGTGTGCAGTGTTGTTTTATATAGTGTAGCCCGTGCAGTGGTTAAGACCACAGGCTCTGGGTTTACATTGCCTGGTTCTTACTCTAATGCCACGTGTCATAGTTTCCTCAGCTATAAAATAAGAGTAGTGACAGAACCTACTCCATACAGCTGTTGCAAGGATTAAAGGAAGTGATATTTGAAAAGCTTTAAAAAATGTCTTGCAACATGGTAACTGCTATATAGTATTAGATCATAACATTACTGCTTGTCTGCTGCTTTGAGCATTATTCAGGGAACTATTTCACTCCTCTGGGTACAGCAGCTGGTGCCTTGCCAACAGTAGGTTGTTTGAGGGCAGGGGTGGAGATGATTGTGAAGCTGGAGCCTCAGCCTTCCCCAGCACAGTGCCGTGTGCAGAGGAGGTGCTCGGTAAATAGCTGGTGATTGATTGACTCATAAGGCCCTAAAGCCAATGTTCTCTACTTCACAACTTTGCTTCAGGCCAACTTGTCAACTGTGTATATTTAAACAAACTTGGAAAAAAAAAAAAAATTCTCCTGTGCTAGAAATGGGCTTTCCTGAACTCTGTCAGAGTTCGCTATGGAAATTGTGAGCTTTTTGACATCTCTTCCTCCCATCCCCCCACCAAAAATCATTCTGTCAGCACCATATTTGAGGAGACGAACTCAGAAATACCACATTCGACACTCAATATTTGCCTGTACTCTGCCCTTCTCTTTCCTCTTGTCTGGAAGTTAAAAAAAAAAAATCCTACCATCCACTTCCCCAGATTTTCTCTTTATGTTTCCTTTGTTCCTTTTCTAAGAATACGTCTTCAGAGTCAACCTGAGCGTCAAAGCTTGGCAATTACTAAAGAAATAAAATATTACCCTCCTCGCTAAGCATTTGGCCACTTTCTTCTTGGCGCTTCCATGCTCGGTATCTCAAGCGCAGCCCTCCTTCGGTGCCCTTGGAGATGTACTTGTTTCCTTACTGAATGCATTATTTCAGAGAAGAAAAAAATATCATCTTTCAATTTATGAATCACTCTTATCTTTACTCTTCACCTTTCCTTCTCTTTATGTTTCTTCCACTTACATACTTCTAAATTATTCCTGGCCTAACATGAGGCAGCCAAGTTGGAATTCTGGGTCTGTCACTATCGTTATAATCATTCCTTTGGTGCCATTTGAATGAAATGAAGTCCCTCGAATGCAGGGCATACTGAAACTCTTTTCATTTCTGCAGACAGCAGTGACTGTACTTAAGAATTATCCAAAGGCTGCCCCTCTCTCCTGATCCTATTTTTCATTTCTCTCCAACATATTGTTTTCTCCTGTTTTGCCTCTATGATTCAATAATGGAAATATTTCATGATTCCAAGAAGCTTTGCTGTCTTCTGATCCTAAAAAGTGTTCCAGAATGGTGGGAGTCCTTTCTCATCCTCTAGGAGGGGAGGAGAAGACTAAAACACTAGCACTAACGTCAGTCAAACCTCCCTTCCTCTCTTTATTTGCTGACTTCTGCCAGGCCAAAGCCATTGGCTTTTTTCTTGAGAAGAGAAAGTTTGGGAGCTTAGAGGGCAACATAGTGTGAAATACACCCATGAGTATGTGAATAGGCACTTGTGAAGGCACACCCAGAAGAAAATGGCAGTGCCTGCAGGACATCCTCCCATCTCTGCAGTGATATGGAGACCAGGCAGCCAAGGGAAGCCCAAGAAGACCCTACACTGAGTCTCATTTTATTACCTTCAAACTGTATGCTATGACCTTGATCAAATTACACACCTGATCACCTTTGGAAAGAGGAGAAGAAACCCACAGCTTTCTCAATGGCCTTGGTCAAAGAGTATACAAAGTGAAAAATGCCATATGGGTGCCATTTTTCAAAAAAAAATTTTATAGCCATGAATTAAAGGGTAGTTATTAGCATGGCCATTCAAATCAGTTGATCAATGACTTGTCCTATTACATCAGCAAGAAGTATTAAATAAGGTCTTTGCCCACAGAAACTTAAAGTTCAGTTGAGAAAACAAAACTTGCACAGCTCATCCAGGCTTACACAGCTGAATCCATGAGAAAGCAGACAAACTCTGATTCTAAATTGTGTATTGTAGGGTATTCTGCAAAGATGAGAATATGGTCAATATCATCTCCTAACTGAAGCATTTAAACCTCTGACATTTTAGCATCTTTGCAGAATACTTTCCAGTGAAGTGGAACTAAAGTGAAGAGGAATTAAAGGGCCTCTTGATAAGGATGAAAGAGGAGAGTGAAAAAGCTGACTTAAAACTCAACATTCAAATAACTAAGATCATGGCATTCAGTCCCATCACTTCATAGCAAGTAGAAGAGGAAAAAGTGGGAGCACTGATATATTTTATTTTCTTGGGCTCCAAAATCACTGCAAACTGTGACTGCAGCCATGAAATTAAAAGATGCTTGCTCCTTGGAAGGAAAGCTATGACCAATCTAGACAGCATATTAAAAAACAGAGACATTACTTTGCCAACAAGGGTCCATCTAGTCAAGGCTACGGTCTTTCCAGTAGTCATGTATGGATGTGAGAGTTGGACTGTGAAGAAAGCTGAGTGCCAAAGAATTGATGCTTTTGAACTGTGGTGTTGGAGAAGACTCTTGAGAGTCCCTTGGACTGCAAGGAGATCCAACCAGTCCACTCTAAAGGAGATCAGTCCTGGGTGTTCATTGGAAGGCCTGATGTTGACGTCTTGGTAGTTCTTCCATTAGACTGTAGCAGGGGTGATATGTGAGATACAGGCTCCATCCAGGCATCCAAACTCCTAACTCAACGGGACTCAGGCTCTTGGACAAGGTATTCTTCTACCATTGTCAACCTCCCATCACAGAAAAAAGAGGTAGAAACAACACAGCATAAGGGTGGAGAGTATAAGCTAAAGGGTATATCAGCCTTGTTCAAATCATACCTCCCAAATGTAACATTTGCTGACCCTGGATAAGTTATTTGTGCTTTTCTGGACTTGGGTGCTATAACTGTACTTATCAGTGGATGGTGTGAGGATGATAGGGTGATACACGTCAAGGACAAAGAACAGCGTTTGGCTTATTGCCCTTGATGTTCAGTTGCCAAGTCATTTGGTCTCTTTGAGATCCCAAGAAGCATGACAGGCTTCTTGTCNCAGGAGAAGCGGACAACAGAGGATGAGATGGCTGGATGGCATCACTGAATCGATGTACATGAGTTTGAGTAAATTCCAGGAGTTGGTGATGGACAGGGAGGCCTGGTGTGCTGCGACTCATGGGGTCACAAAGAATCAGATACGGCTGAGCGACTGAACTGAACCAAACTGAACTGAACTTTTTAAAAAGTTTTTAATTGGAGGATAATTGGTTTACAATATTGTGTTGTTTTTGCCATACTACATTAATCAGCCATAGGTATACACATGTCCCCTCCCTCTTGAACCTCCCTTCCAGCTCCCATCCCTCTAGGTTGTCACAGAGCCCCCAACTTGAGCTTCTTAAGCCGCTATGGAGAACAGTACAGAAATTCCTTTTAAAATTAGGAATAGAACTACCATATTACCCAACAATCTCAGTGATGGGCCTATATTCTGAGAAAACCATAATTGGAAGAGACACATGTACCTAAATATTCATGGTAATACTATTTACAACAGCTAGGGCATGGAAGCAACCTAGATGTCCATCGACAGATGAATGGATAAAGAAGGTGTGGTACATATATGCAATGGAATATTACTCAGCCATAAAAAGAATAAATTTGAGTCAGTCCTAATGAGGTGGATGAACCAAGAGCCTGTTATACAGAGTGAAGTAAGTCAGAAAGAGAAAAACAAATATCTCAATGCATATATGTAGAATCTAGAAAGATGGGCCTGATGAGTCTATTTGCAGGGCAGCAATGGAGTGCCTACTTCTCAGTTCCAGGCTGATGATTTTTTCTCTCCAAATATTGAAGACAGTGTTCTACTGTCTTCCAGTTTTCAGTGCTGCTGTTGAGTAGTCAGTGCCATGATGATTTTGAATCCTTTACAGGTGATATTGTTTTAAACCTGAAAGCTTTTCTGATCCTCTTTTTATCCCAGGGTCCTGAAATTTCTAAGTGAAGTGGCCTAGTGTCCTCAGTGGACCCCACCAATCAGACACTCAATTCTGAGAAATTTTTGAAAATTATTTCTCCAATAACAGCCTCCTCTCTACTTTGCTTTTTCTCTCTCCATGGAATGCTTATCATTCAGATGTTCTGTGTCTTGGGCTGATTTTCTAATTTTCTTCTATTTGTTTTCCTGATTTTCATCACTTTGTCTTTTTGTTCTATTTTCAGAGACATTTCCTCACCTTTAATTTATGATCTTACTTTTTAAAAAGGTTTTCAGTACATCATTTCATATTTCTTATAATGCAATTATGAAACAAATAAATACCAGCACCTAGTATAGTGCCACCGGAGAAGGCAATGGTACCCCACTCCAGTACTCTTGCCTGGAAACTCCCATGGACGGAGGAGCCTGATGGGCTGCAGTCCATGGGGTCGCTAAGAGTCGGGCACGACTGAACAACTTTCACTTTCACTTTTCACTCTCATGCATTGGAGAAGGAAATGGCAACCCACACCAGTGTTCTTGTCTGGAGAATCCCAGGGACGGAGGAGCCTGATAGGCTGCCCTCTACNAGGAGCCTGATGGGCTGCAGTCCATGGGGTCGCTAAGAGTCGGGCACGACTGAACAACTTTCACTTTCACTTTTCACTCTCATGCATTGGAGAAGGAAATGGCAACCCACACCAGTGTTCTTGTCTGGAGAATCCCAGGGACGGAGGAGCCTGATAGGCTGCCCTCTACGGGGTCGCACAGAGTGGGACACGACTGAAGCGACTTAGCAGCAGCAGCAGTATAGTGCCACACACGGCACTAGGTGCTGAGTACAAAGTTCTTGAAAAATGAATGCATTTCAGCCCCCAACCTGGCTCTTGGAGTTAAAACATCAAAATAGTTACAGTAGCATTTTCCCCATTTTTCTTGCTTCCTCCCACTCTGGGGTTGGTTGGCCTGAGCACTGTCCTGTTTGCCCTATGAAACTGAGGAAATCAAGGACTTTGTGCTCACAACCGGGTGAAAAAATGCCAAATCTGTCAAGATGAAGAGAAACATGGATAATCCAGAGTTTAAAGTCTGATATAGCAGATACTTCTAAACCTTAATCGTCACAGACCAAGAGAAGGCAGAGAAGCTAGAAAGCTGTCCCTTCCCCAGGTTCGGCAGTGAAGAAGCTGAAATGAACCAGGCATACTAATCTGAACTATATTTAAATGTTTTTTATTTAAAAAAAGCAACTGGCAATAGGCTTCATGAATTTCTCATTGCCCTCTTTTTCTTAGAAATAATTACTACTATTTAGTTTTTTTAAAAGAGATTTTTTTATGTGGACTATTTTCAAAACATCTTTATTGAATTTGTTATAATATTGCTTCTGTTTTATGTTTTTTGGCTGCAAAACATGTGAGATCTTAGCTCCCTGATCAGGAAATTGAACCCTCGCCCCCTGCATTGGAAGGTGAAGTCTTAACCACTGGTCCTCCAGGCAAATACCTACTGTTTAGTTTTAAAAGTACTTTTGAATTAATAACTTGATTTTCCATGTTGTTTATATAGACTAATTTTTTCTAAGCTAACATATTTAAAAGTATCAACTATTCAGATAAGCTTATTTGTATGGTAAAACTGAAAAACAAACTGGTAACTGTTCTGTTATGGCAAAATAGCAAGTGATAAAAATAATATGATTTGTAGGTTTCCTTTTTTTTTTTTTAATTCTTCTCTTTTCTCAGTTTCCTCAAAATTCTTTTCTATTTGCTTTCATCTCTAGACTTTTCCATGCAGAAGACTTTCCTCAGACATTTGGCAATTCTTACTGATTCATTTATGGTTAAGTGTGAGGCTCTAAAACCCAATAAGAAGACCTGAGTGGAGAAATAGAAAGTACTGATTTGTCGACTTCATTGCAGAATGATGGGCAGGCGCCAAACCATCTGCTAAGGCACACAGCCTCCCAAATGTGTTAGCATTTCTAGGTCTTTTACCCTGGAACGGTCACTTTCCCCAGGGGAAACTCTCTCACTATTTCTTACCTTGGTGAGTGTCAATTCTGGGAGCTAAGTTGGTAAAGAGGCTTTAGAATCTTACTTCACAAGATACTGATTTCAATTTAATCCGCTTGCTTTCCACAGAGCTCCCTGCTCTTCCTCTATCCCTGAAACTTGGAGTTCCTAATTCAATGCCCTTCCATTTTCTGTTGGGGCAAATTATTTGGCTGCCTGGGGTATAAAAATGGATACAACAGCCTAACTGTTTCCTTTACAGAATTTCAGTTTTTCTGTCTTCCGCCCCACCCCTCACCCCTGCCTTCAGAGATAACTGGCACCACACCTCCGAGATGTTCCAGGCTCCTAAAGCAAGATTTTGTATCTCGGCTTCTCTCCTGCAGGCAGTATGGTTCAGATTTCCCTGGTCTGCCAGATCAGCTGGTCTTGCCCATCTGCCTTTTGGCTTCCAAAACTGGATGGACATCTTTCAACTGCTCTTCTACATCCTACTGTTTTCTCCCCTCATGGTCTCCTCTTTTGTACAGGTTTATGTCTTTTTTAATCCCTTAAGTACCATCTGGTTGGAGATTTAGGAAGGAACAGAGGTAAATGCAAAGTATCCAATCCTCTGGGCTGAGCAACAATACTCTTCTTTGAACCTCTGTGTTAGGCTGCTTCTGTGTACGTGTGTGTGTTCTCAGTCGCTCATCATGTCTGACTCTTTGCAACCCCATGTACTATAGCCCATCAGGTTCCTCTGTCCTTGGGATTTCCCAGGCAAGGATACTGAAGTGGGTTACCATGCCCTCCTCCAGGGGATCTTCCTGACTCTGGGATCAAATCCATGTCTCTTGTGTCTCCTACACTGGCAGGTGGATTCTTTACACCACCTGGAAGTCCCTCCTGTAGGTATAGCCTGCATAACTATCTTCTACATAGGTTATAATTTTTCTTGAAGGCAGTGACCTGAAACTAAAAGGATTTCCCACACTCCTAGGAAAAGATTAAATGTTCTGTAGCTGTGGCAATAAGCAACCACCAGAACCAGTTCTAAACTGCGTTAATGAATCAATGGCAACTTGCCTAAATGAACACACTTTTGAAAGTTAGCCAGAAACAGCCCTGTGCTTTTGAAAGCCAGCCAGTCCACACCATTATCTAAGCAAGCAGGTTTTCACAGCTAGCATCAACCCTCTCCTGCCCCTAAAAGTCCACCAATCCCTCAACTCCACTTACCAAACCCTGTATAAAATCAGCTCCTTGCTTTGCTGGAAGAGACTGTGCTTCAGTAAGAATTATATTTGGTTTTTTGTTTAGATATTGACTGGTAGTCTTTTCCTTTGGCAGATCTCAGCAACTATCACCATGCCTGGCACATGGGAGATACCCTGAGGACAGATAAGGGAATGTGCCAAGGGCAACTGTGTCTGAAATAAAAAGACCTGAGCTATTTGCAGGGCTTCCCCAGTGGCTCAATAGTAAAGAATCTGCCTGCAATGTAGGAGANCCTCCTGTAGGTATAGCCTGCATAACTATCTTCTACATAGGTTATAATTTTTCTTGAAGGCAGTGACCTGAAACTAAAAGGATTTCCCACACTCCTAGGAAAAGATTAAATGTTCTGTAGCTGTGGCAATAAGCAACCACCAGAACCAGTTCTAAACTGCGTTAATGAATCAATGGCAACTTGCCTAAATGAACACACTTTTGAAAGTTAGCCAGAAACAGCCCTGTGCTTTTGAAAGCCAGCCAGTCCACACCATTATCTAAGCAAGCAGGTTTTCACAGCTAGCATCAACCCTCTCCTGCCCCTAAAAGTCCACCAATCCCTCAACTCCACTTACCAAACCCTGTATAAAATCAGCTCCTTGCTTTGCTGGAAGAGACTGTGCTTCAGTAAGAATTATATTTGGTTTTTTGTTTAGATATTGACTGGTAGTCTTTTCCTTTGGCAGATCTCAGCAACTATCACCATGCCTGGCACATGGGAGATACCCTGAGGACAGATAAGGGAATGTGCCAAGGGCAACTGTGTCTGAAATAAAAAGACCTGAGCTATTTGCAGGGCTTCCCCAGTGGCTCAATAGTAAAGAATCTGCCTGCAATGTAGGAGACCTGGGTTTGATCCCTGGGTTGGGAAGATCCCTGGGTTGGGAAGATCCCCTGGAGAAGGAAATGGCAACACGCTCCGTTATTCTGGCCTGGAAAATTCCATGGACAGAAAGGCCTGGCAGTCTGCAGTCCATCAGGCTGCAAAGAGTCAGACATGACTGAGCCACTGAGGACCCATGCATGAGCTGTTTGCTCTAGTGAGCCCTGCAGGAAAGCTAAAGCATGTACAAAATCCATTCAGCATTCATTCATCAAGGCAAATTTAAGGGTGCCTGAGATGTAAGGGATATAAGTATCTGGATCCAGAAACAAGTGTTTCCTGCAGCCTTTGCTTCAGTGAAGTTTACTGTGTCTAGCCTGAACAATGGGTACAACCAGCTAATAAATGGAGTTTGTTTTGTTTTGCATTACTACTCTATATTTTCAAATGTTTCTTCATCCTAGGGAGAGTCTTCCCTCAACAGAGCTCACCTTTACAGTATCAAAATTTATTTTAACAGATATACAAAAATACTCTATATAGAACATTATTGTAGGGCTGTAGGTTCTCCAGATAACACTTACGACTGGGAGGACGTGTAAGCTTCGGAACTGAACTCTTCTTGTTGTTGTTCAGTTGCTCAGTCATGTCCGACTCTTTGCGACCCCATGGACTGCAGCAAGTCAGACTTCCCTGTCCTTCACTGTCTCCTAGAATTTGCTCAAAATGTCCATTGAGTCGGTGATGCCATCCAATCGTCTCCTGCTCTGTCGTCCTCCTCCTGCCCTCAGTCTTTCCCAGCATCAGGGTCTTTTCCAATAAGTTGGCTCTTCACATTTGGTGGCCAAAGTATTGGAGCTTCAGCTTCAGTATCAGTCCTTCTAATGAATATTCAGTGCTGATTTCCTTTAGGATTGGCTGGTTTGATCTCCTTGCTGTCCAAGGAACTCTCAAGAGTCTTATCCAACACCACAGTTCAAAAGCATCAATTCTTTGGTGCTTAGCCTTCTTTATGGTCTAGCTCTCACATCCATACATGATTACTGGAAAAAACACAGCTTTGACTATATGGACTTTTGTNGCTGGTTTGATCTCCTTGCTGTCCAAGGAACTCTCAAGAGTCTTATCCAACACCACAGTTCAAAAGCATCAATTCTTTGGTGCTCAGCCTTCTTTATGGTCCAGCTCTCACATCCATACATGATTACTGGAAAAAACACAGCTTTGACTATATGGACCTTTGTCATCAAAGTGATGTCTCTGCTTTTTAATATGCTGTCTAGGTTTGTCATAGCTTCTTTTCTAAAAAGCAAACATCTTTTAATTTCAAGGCTGCAGTCACTGTCTGCAGTGATTTGGAGCCCAAGAAAATAAAGTCTGTCACTGTTTCCATTTTTCCCCCACCTATTTGCTATGAAGTGATGGAACCAANCTGCAGTCACAGTTTGCAGTGATTTTGGAGCCCAAGAAAATAAAATATATCAGTGCTTTCACTTTTTCCTTCTATTTGCTATGAAGTGATGGGACTGAATGCCATGATCTTAGTTATTTGAATGTTGAGTTTTAAGTCAGCTTTTTCACTCTCCTCTTTCATCCTTATCCAGAGGCCCTTTAGTTCCACTTCACTAGAAAGTAAAATGGTATCATCTGCATATCTGAGGTTGTTGATATTTCTCCCAGCAATCTTGATTCCAGCTGGTGATGCATCCAACTTGGTATTTTGCATTATGTACTCTGAATAGAAGTTAACTAAGCAGGGTGATGATATACAGCTTTGATGTACTCCTCTCCTAAGTTTGAACCAGTCCGTTGTTCCATATCTGATTCTAACTGATGTTTCTTAACCTGCATACAGGTTTATCAGATAAGATGGTCTGGTATTCCTGTCTCTTTAAGAATTTCCCACAAGTTGTGATCCACACAGTCAAAGCTTTAGCATAGTCAATGAAGCTGAGGTGGATGTTTTCCTGAAATTCCCTTGTTTTCTCCTTGATCCAACAAATGTTGCCAATCTGGTCTCTGGTTCCTCTGCCTTCTCTAAATTCAGCTTGTACATCTGGAAGTTCTTGGTTCATATACTTCTGAAGGCTAGCTTAAAGGATTTTAAACATTACCTTGCTAGCATGCGAACGGAGTGCAAGTGTACATTAGTTTGAACATTCTTTGGTATTACCCTTCTTTGGGATTGGAATGAAAACTGACACTTTATAGCTTAGTAAATGCTGGCTATATGTGCAGCTCTTGTCACTGTTATTGTTATTATTAAGTAGTGTTTCCCAAAGTGTGTTTAGAGGACAGTAATCCTAAAAGATATTCCTCACAGAAGGGTTCTGTGGTTCATGTATGTAGTGATTGTTGCATTTTACATAAAAATATGCAAAGTACTGAAACACAGAATTCCTTAAAGACCTGTAACTTTAATCAACCCAGGTTATCAAAACATATTTGGTTTCATCCTAATGCCAATGATCTTAGACTTCCTCTGAGAGTGCACTTTGGGGTGAAAAAATGGGGGAAATCTCCAATTTATAAATAGTTTAATCTTAATAAAGGGCTACACAGACCTTGGAAATCAGTTTCCTAAGGAAATCAATTGAAAATACTAACTGCATTATGAGTGACTTTTTAAGTTGTTAAATAAATAGTTTGCATATCTTTATGTAATCATTAGCTCTTTATTTGACACATTAAAATTGAATGAAATATTGACTTTTTTCTCTAGCCAACAACTGATCTGCAATTTTATTTAAAAAGGGACTTTAACCTTGTGTCGCTTTAAATTAAAAGACGCTTGCTCCTTGGAGGAAAAGTTATGACCGACCTAGACAGCATATTAGAAAGCAGAGACATTACTTTGCCAACAAATGTCCATCTAGTCAAAGCTATGGTTTTTCCAGGAGTCATATATGGATGTAAGAGCTGGACTACAAAGAAAGCTGAGCGCCGAAGAATTGATGCTTTTGAACTGTGGTGTTGGAGAAGACTCTTGAGAGTCCCTTGAACTNCGACCTAGACAGCATATTAGAAAGCAGAGACATTACTTTGCCAACAAATGTCCATCTAGTCAAAGCTATGGTTTTTCCAGGAGTCATATATGGATGTAAGAGCTGGACTACAAAGAAAGCTGAGCGCCGAAGAATTGATGCTTTTGAACTGTGGTGTTGGAGAAGACTCTTGAGAGTCCCTTGAACTGCAAGGAGATCCAATCAGTCCATCCTAAAGGAAGTCAGTCCTGAATATTCTTTGGAAGGACTGATGCTGAAGCTGAAATTTCAATACTTTGGCCACCTGATGCAAAGGACTGACTCATTTGAAAAGATCCTGATGCTGGGAAAGAGGGCTGGAGGAGAAGGGGACAACAGAGGATGAGATGGTTGGATGTCATCACTGACTCGATGGATATGAGTTTGAATAAACTCTGGGAGTTGGTGATGGACAGGGAAGCCTGATGTGCTGCAGTCCATGGGGTCGCAAAGAGTCAGAATGACTGAGCCACTGAACTGAACTGAACCTTGTGTTACTCTCTGTCTCACTAATGACACAAAGAACACAAGGAATATGTTGAAGAATACACGTGCTTCACCCACTGGCAAACACAAAAGTTAGAAATAACTCCCTAGGTAACTTAAATCAACCTACTATGTATGAATCTATCTAAAACGTCTGCTTCTATCATCCCTGGAACAACTAATTTCATAAATCAAGCTGCCACTTTATAGGATAATTTTAGGGTCAATGTGTCTGGATACCGTGATCATCTTAATGTTCACCTTTCATTTCTTTGGAAAAGAAAAAAAGTCAGCATTGCAGTCTCTGCATAGATCCACCTTGAGTACATGTCACCTTTTCAGAAGATGTGACCTTCACCAAAATATTGGTGGAGTGTGTGTGTTTAAGGTATGAGAGTAAGGATCTGACAAAATTTAATTTCTGTGATTGTCTCTAGTGTAAGCAATTATATTTCCCCATATTCGAGCATGTAATCAAAAGACAACAGCAACTCTGGCTCACGTGAAGGATATACAGCCTTCACATGGGTTTGACAAATTGACAGCCTCAGGCTTTGAGGGACCCTGTAGTGTATGTGTGAGGTTGGATCACCTTTCACTCAAGACTCTTCTGGTGGTGACACTCCAAGGCCCTAGTTCATGTTGTATGTGTGATTTAACCTTTTCCCTTTTCTTTCCTTAGTCAAGAAAAGCAGTTTTGATAAGTCAAAGCTGCTAATCGTTAGGTTCTTGTTTCGGTTATCAACTGGTAGGAAGTTTCCTATTGGACTTGAACTTCCCACTCTCTGTCAATAATAGTTCCATAATTGGTAACCCGGCCTTTGTTACAATGATTAGGATACCTTCATCAATAGAGATTATCAGTTCCTTAGCAGAAACAAGCTAAGAGCGAATGAGACTGTGGACCTGTGGGAATCACAGAGAAGGAGGGGCAGGGCGTAGAAAGCTATTCTTGATCCCATCAAAACATACCTAAGGGGAGCTCTCTAGGCAGTTGAAAGAACACAGAAAGATGACAGGTTCCACTGGAATTCAAATAGCTCAAAAGGATGGCTGAATTGGAGGTGGTATAAAGCAGTCTTACCTTTTGCCCACGTGTGCCTTTGGGCTTGCCCCATCTTTGACACTTCATGCCTACTTAGCAGCCATGTTTAATTGTTTCTGTTCCTTTATTTACCCAGTGAGAGACCAACAATCCAAATCCTTCAATAAGAATTTGTCCCACTGTCCTCTGTCAAAAATCTAACATCAGTATTTTAGATAGAAGTTACCATCAGCCTCTTCATCAGGAAAATCAAGGACCTTGAGGGGTAGGCATGGGTGTCTGTTCAGGCAGCCCTGGATAGAACTGCTTCCCAGCTCTTCAGTGGGTGAGACCAAACCAGGTGTCAAGATACAAAAGTGAAATGAATGTCCAAGTGTGAAAGGCTAGAATCAATTTGAAGGCTTAGGCTTGGAAGATTTCTGAAAAGCAGACATCTAGGCCTTCCTAACCTCTCTGTGTCTGCAGGCATCTGAGAGTTGAGGGGCAGAGGAGCTGTCCATGAGACTCTGCCAGGGACACCACTGAGTGAAGTTTAGGGGCCGGTGGCATATGTGTTTTTCTTTTAAATATATATATTTTCTCATCTTGGTTAAAACCGCAAGTATTTGAAATACTCCCAAAGGAACGAAATCTCAGACCTGTGGAATGTCAGTTGTGGAAATTAAATGGCCACCACGTGACCTAGCAAACGCCACTGTGGAAAATAAACAGATGACGCTGTGCAGACCTGCTGTTTACGCTAACATTTGAGATGACAGGCAATCACTTTCCAAAACCACGGCCAGAGGTAGAGCTCTCAGAAAGCTTAAATCAAGAGTCTTTTAAAGCAAATTGACTATTCGGCTGTGATTCTCAAGCAAATTAAGATCTGCTCTTGAATGCTGGACAATGAAAGCCCAGACAAAGCTCCTAAACACTCACAAGCACACTCCTCCTCTCTGGCCACAAAAGACCACCCGAAGTGCTGTGTTGCTCAATCCTGCCTGAAGCTGTGCAAAACCAAGATCTCTTTACTTTAAAGGAGCAAAGACTGTAGCTTTAACTGTAGGGGATGTAAGCCAGGGANGATGATGGTTTGAGTTCCTCAAATACAGTGGAAAATCTCTAAGCAAGATTCTTCTCTAATGTCTATGACTGAATTATGAGACTTTCTCAACCTGATTTCACAGTAATCTTTTATATTCTGAATCACAAACACTCCTCCCTAGAATGATGGAGCTGAAGAGATTTAAGAGATCTGATCTACCTGCCTTACCCACCGTTTTTTTTACAGAAATAAAACTGAAGCCCTAAATGGTTAAGCAATTGTTTTTGGGTCATTGGCTAGTTACAGGCAAGAGCTTCCCAAGTGGCTCAGTGATAAAGAATTTGCCTGCTATGCAGGAGACACAGGTTTGATCCTTGGGTGGAGAAGATCCCCTGGAGAAGGAAATGGCAACCCAATCCAGTATTCTTGCCTGGGAAATCCCATGGATAGAGGAGCCTGGTGGGCTACAGTCCACGGGGTCAGAGTCGGACATGACTTAGCAACTAAACCACAACCACCACAACAATCTAGTAACAAGCAGAGACAAAACTTGATCCAAAGTTTTGACTCTAATCCTAGTTTTCCTCACCATGTCGCGTGCCTTTGATTCTTTCTCTGTGTATGTTTATTGAATTATTATATGCAAGGTGCTGTGATACAGGGTTTAGGTTAAGTACAATGTCTCTTAATCAAGAGTGTACAACAGAGGACATGGCAAAATTTTTCAAAATGTGGATACCAGGCATTTAACACCGACCTACTGATTCCAAATCTGTTAGAGTATTTGACAAGTGGAGTATCAAAATCCTATGGTGGATGTATGGTAACTGCTGAACCATTAATGCATTATGTTCCATTCCTATCAGCAGTGTATGGAAGTTTCACATCCCTAGCAACACTTGGGATGGTCAGTCTTCTTAATTTCAGCCACTTGTATTGTAATATCACAATGTTTTAATGTCTATTTTGTTTCATAGTATGAAGTATCATCATTTACCTGAATTGAGAACGTCCAGATATACAAGCTGGATTTAGAAAAGGCAGAGGAACCAGAGCCCAAACTGCCAACATATGTTGGATCATAGAAAAAGTGACGGAGTTCCAGAAAAACTACTGCTTCTGCTTTATTCAGTTCAGTTCAGCCACTCAATTGTATCCAACTCTTTGAGACCTCATGCACTGCAGCATGGCAGGCCTCCCGGTCCAAAACCAACTCCCGGAGCTTACACAAATTCATGTCCATTGAGTCGTGATGCCATCCAACCATCTCATCCTCTGTCGTCCCCTTCTCCTCCCACCTTCAATCTTTCTCAGCATTAGGATCTTTTCAAATGAGTCAGCTCTTCAAGTCAGGTGGCCAAAGTATTGGAGTTTCAGCTTCAGCATCAGTCCTTCCAATGAATATTCAGGATTGACTTNTGTCCATTGAGTCGTGATGCCATCCAACCATCTCATCCTCTGTCGTCCCCTTCTCCTCCCACCTTCAATCTTTCTCAGCATTAGGATCTTTTCAAATGAGTCAGCTCTTCAAGTCAGGTGGCCAAAGTATTGGAGTTTCAGCTTCAGCATCAGTCCTTCCAATGAATATTCAGGATTGACTTCCTTTAGGATGGACTGGGAGGATCTTCTTGCTGTCCAAGGGACTCTCAAGAGTCTTCTTCAACACCAGAGTTCAAAAACATCAATTCTTCAGAACTCAGCTTTCTTTATAGTCTAACTCTCACATCCATACATGACCACTGGAAAAACTATAACTTTGACTAGACGGACCTTTGTTGGCAAAGTAATGTCTCTGCTTTTTAATATGCTGTCTCGGTCGGTCGTAATTTTTCTTACAAAGAGCAAGCATGTCTTAATTTCATGGCTGCAGTCACCATCTGCAGAGATTTTGGAACACAAAAAAATAGTCTGCTTCATTGACTGCATGAAAGCCTTTGACTATGTGAATCACAACAAACTGTGGAAAATTTTTAAAGAGATGAGAATACCAGACCACCTTACCTGCCTCCTGCAAAACCTGTATGCAGATCAAGAAGCAACAGCTAGAACCAGACATGGGACAATGGATTAGTTCAAATTTGGAAAGGAGTACGTCAAGGCTGTATATTGCCACCCAGCTTATTTAACTTACATGCAGATTACATCATGCGAAATGTCGGACTGAATGAAGCCCAAGCTGGAATCAAGATTGCCAGGAGAACTATCAATAACCTCAGATATGCAGATGGCACCACTCTTGTGGCAAAAATTGAGGAGGAATTAAAGAGCCTCTTGATGAAGGTGAAAGAGGAGAATGAAAAATTGACTTAAAACTCAACATTCAAAAAACTAAGATCATGGCATCTGGTCCCATCATTTCATGGCAAATAGATGGGGAAAAAAATGGAAACAGTGACAGTTTTATTTTCTTGGGCTCCAAAATCCCTCCAAATTTAATTTCATGGTGACTGCAGCTATGAAATTAAAAGAAGCTTGCTCCTTGGAAGAAAAGCTATAACAAACCTAGACAGTGTGTTAAAAAGCAGAGACATTACTTTGCCAAAAAAATGTCCATACGGTCCAAGCCATGGTTTTTCCACTAGTCATGTATGGATGTGAGAGTTGAATTATAAAGAAGGCTGAGCACCAAAGAACTGATGCTTTTGAACTGTGGTATCAGAGAACACTCTTGAGAGTCCCTTGGACAGCAAGGAGATCAAACCAGTCAATCCTTAAAGGAATCAACCCTGCATATTCATTGGAAGGACTGATGCTGAAACTAAAGCTTCAATCTTTTCGCCACCTGATGTGAAGAGAGGACTCATTGGAAAAGACCCTGATGGTGGAAAAGATTGAAGGCAGGAAGAGAAGGGGGTGACACAGGATGAGATGGTTGGAAAGCATTTCAGACTCAATGGACATGAGTTTGACCAAGCTCTAGGAGGTAGTGATGGACAGGGAAGCCTGGCATGCTGCAGTGCATGGGGCTGAAAAGAGTGGGACATGACTGAGTGACTGAATAACAACAATTGCTGGATATTCAGGTGATTTCAGTCTTTTGCTATGACACAATGTTGCCTAATCCTGTATATTCACTTTACATATTGAATTACTACATTGCAAATTTCCAGGAATCATTATCTGCACTGTAGTTTATGTAAATAACACCCTACGCGTCCATTCTAGCAGCCCAATTTTTAATAGGTAGGAAAAAAAGTACTAAAACGGCATGCTGCAACATTTAGATATATCTGCACCAGGACATGGATTTTTTTTATCAGAAATATTAAAGCAGGAGTAAAAGGAGATAGGTAAGATCAACTAGATATAATTTAAGAATTTGAAGGATGAGAAGAGATATACCAAAAGACAGAATTATGTGAAACACCAACATTCAAGGTTTAGACCAGGGAAAAAGGAAAGTCAGCAAAGGTGTGAGGCTGGAGGAGAAAGAGAAGTGGTCATTAGGCTATTTAAGCAATTCACCCAATACTGCATAACCAGAGACCAGCAAGCCAAAGACAACACCTGACAATATCCTATCAGGGCAGGATAGGATTTTTTTGCAACTTACTTTGTCTCTCTGTCTGTCTTTCTCCATATTTTTCTTCATGTTTTCCAGAAAGTTCCATTTTTTAGTATCTCTTGCTCTAACAGTTGCAAACTATGCAATCTTGTGAGAGTATCCACCTTTCTGGTTCATCGTTGATAATGAGACGTGTTTTGAACGTCAAGTGGGAGTATAGATGTCTTAGACACTGAGATGCTTGTAGCCAGGGTGGAGAGGATGAAGCAAGAGTGTTCCAATATCACTGAAATCCCAGTTGACCTCATGGTGCCTTACACTGACTAAGCTTGACAATGCATTACAAGAGATGGTTGTGATATCGACAATGATAGCCCTTTTGGGAAAGAAGCCTAGTGTTTCTAGGATTACTTACACATAGTGACCCCCCTCTCCTGTGAATACCTGGTGCTCTACAAACACTTGTACCTTGCTGCTGCTGCTGTTAAGTCGCTTCAGTCGTGTCCAACTCTATGAGACCCCATAGATGGCAGCCCACCAGGCTCCCCCATCCCTGGGCAGGATTACTAAAATATTTTCCACACTGTAAGCAAAGCATCTAAAACAGTGTTGGATACATAGCACGTGAGCTCCGTGAGGTAGCTATTGTGGTATTGTTGAATACTTTGATATGACCTGATTGTAGTGATAGCTAGATGATCAGCTTCTTTAATTGCTCTGCTTTATTGTACAGAAGACCACACAACTTCTATCTACACGAACACTAGCTTTCACAACATCAGGACATGAAAGCTCATCCCTTAACCCCACCCCACTCACGGGCCTGACCTGAAGACATCAAAAAGTCCAGAGCTGGAATTCAAACTGAGTGTCATGTAGCCTATATGCATTTTAGGGAAGAGAGCTGGTTTTGCCACCAAGACTCAGAAGATGGCTCACAGCTATACAAATGGAGAGGGTGTGAGGGCACAAAACAGATACCGAGAGACAAGGAGAGACAGACAAAGGGATGTGGACATGGAGACAGAAGCACTGTGAAACCTCACTCTCTAGTCTTGCGATAACTCTTTCCACTTCTGAGTCCCAGGCAGCCGCTTTCCCACGGGCAGTTCTGACTAAACCCTGTCCGTATCACTTAGTGCTTTGGAGACAAGGGAAATGGGAAGGATATTTAGAAAGCAGGCAGAAGGGGAAATAGGTACAATAATAAGGTTGGAGGGAAAAAACCTCACTTCCAGTGGGTGATGGAACAAGAATAATAGAAAAATTAGGGCAAAGAATAGACAGGAAGAAAAGAAAAGTGAGAGTAGAGAGGAAGAAAAAAGTAGAGGGAAAATCGGGCTACATATGATGAGATAAGAGAGCATTTTAAGGTGGCCATGGAATAAAAGCAAGATTAAAAATCAGCTGAGGACTAATTAAAATGTGCCCTTATGTGGGTATGCATGTGTGGGTATTTGGCATTGGTGCCCTTCATCTAAAACCCAAACATCAAACTGGAGCTAATGCTCTGAGCAGAAGAACACAGTACTCCTTGACACCCGCCGAAATGCCTGGAGTTGACTCTAGTCATTTATTTCAGATGGTAAAATCATGCTGTCTGAATTTCTTCCCATGCATTTACATTCCATTTCCTCTTCCTTCAAAAACAAGATCTGGCCTTAGCGAGGATCCTTATTTTCTCATGGTTACTTGGCCTGTTTGATATTTAGTCAATGTCTCTGATTCATGGAATGAATTTGACATTTTCTAAACCAATAATAACAGGTATCTGGGGGCATTGTAGCTGGAAGGAAGCAGAGAAACCTCCCATTGGGCCCAGGAGGAGACGAAGCCCATTGAGGCCAGGTCACTTATAGGAGGTCACACGTGCCAGCTCTGCCTTTCGCTGGAGCTCAGACAAGTCACTCAACCTCTCTGAGCTCAGTTATATCTTCTCTAAAATGAGTGTTAAAATATTTGTTCCAAGGATTTTTTGAGAAAATTAAGAGTGCTTAAAATGTAAAATAGCATAAATTGAAAGTGGGTCACAGAAAGTGTTAAGCAGGTGTGGCCACACATGCGCAGTCACAGGCCCCGCGCCCTCCTTGCCTGTGCACGTGGAGCAGAGGAGAAACAGGCTGGCGTGCTGACTATGACCTGAAGCTCCTTGTTGCGGCATCATGGGATGCGGCCAAGCCCAACATAGGATAGTTAAACAAGAGTCAATGAATGAGGCAATTAAATAATTAGCTAACTAATTAATTAAAGACAGTTACACCCCTCAGCTTAAAAAAATTGCAAAAGTAGTTTTATAAAAGTCCTTAAAGAAGGAAGCAATTATTTCAAAGTTCACTTATGTAAAAATCCTCTCCTCTGTTGATACTGAAACAAACACACCTAAACGGAGTTATCAGTTGTTTCCAAGTGAAGGTTGCTTACACACATATATAGATACATGTATTTTATGGTCCTGTGCTCACTATTTTGACGGCAACCCCCCCCCCCAAGGATACTAATCCCTTTCTTCTATTTTCTTAAAAAGACACTAAAGGGAATTTAAAAGAGAAAAATTATGGAAAGTGGACAGCAATGAAAATATCACTTCACTCAGGTTCATAAATCATTAAAAAAAATTCTTCTTTCATTTTGCACAACCTAGCAGATTTATTGAAAATTTATCACTAGTCCTTTCAAGGAAGCTTTCCCTTGTTCAGAAGAGAAAGGATTTTGACCTGAATTGCCTAACAGCTAAGCCGGAATGCCATTGTAGTTCTGTGGCTCTATTTCAAAACTAGCCTGTATTTTACAGAATTTCAAACATTCAAGTCACTTCCAGTCATAGGAGCTAAAATTGGCCAGGGTGGAACTTGTGGCTGTCAGAACTGATAAACATTTCCTGAATGCCAATTGGTTGGGGAACCATGTCTCTGAATGCCATTAAAAGAGTCTGAAGTCTACCTCAACACATAACCCCAACTTTCAACTGCTTGATGGGAATGGAGACTTTGTTTGAACAAGCTCAAACAATTATTTTAGTCCCTCGTTCTGTGGTAAAAAGGGGTCTTATGAGTGCTGAGATCTCTGGAGGGAACAGGCGAAGTCTGTTTTTCACTGGGAAGAGATTAATAAAGATCAGATCCCTCGATCTTGGAAATCAGGATTTTTCTGCATGAACTAGCAACTTTGATGGGCCTCAGAAAGTGTTAAAGAGGAGAAACCAAAATTAGAGCCAATATTTACTATGGTAGGACAAAATGGGATTGACAATGGCTGAGGTCTTTCTCTGTATTGGAGGAGCTTTCTTCTCTAAGGCAGAGTTTTTCTTTGACCTCCCCTTCCATTGCTAGGCACTTACTGCACAAAATCAGACAAGCTGTTAACAGCTTCTCAAGATAGTATTTGATGAATGTTCCTCTCTCTCCCAACCTCTTTGACAGAAGGGGGTCTCTTGTGTGTGTTTTTCCAACACCATGAAACAACTGACTCAATTCTGACACCATCTAACTGGAGATAGCATCAGATCCCACAGTTAAGGGGTCAGTCCTACCATACTGTCACCCAAGACACCAATTGCTAATCCAGGGCATCACCTGTGCTTCTAACTGATTAGCTGTAGATTGGAGGTTCTCCAAATCCTTCCTCAGGTTTGATTAACTTGCTAGAGTAGCTCACAGATCTCATAGAAATGTTTTATTACTAGATTATGAGTTTATTATAAAAGGATATAACTCAAAAACAGCCAGATGGAGGAGATACATGGGACAAAGTATATGGGGATGATATGGAGCTTCCACACTCTCTGAGCATGTTGTTTCCCAGCACCTCCATGTGTCCACCAATACAGAAGCTCTTGAACTATGTCCTCTGAGTTTTATGGAAACTTCATTTCAGTGGCATAATTCATTAAATTGTTGGCTATTGGCTATTGGCCTGTTAGAACCAGACATGGAACAATGGACAGGTTCAAAATTGGGAAAGGAGTACATCAAGGTTGTATATTGTCACCTTGCTTATTTAACGTATATGCAGAGTACATCAGATGAAATGCCAGACTGGATAAAACTCAGCTGGAATCAAGATTGCCAGGAAAAATGTCAATAATTTCAGATATGCAAATGATGTGACCCTAATGGCAGAAAGCAAAAAGGAACTAAAGAGCCTCTTGATGAAGGTGAAAGAGAGTGAAAATGCAGGAGCTCAACTTTCAAAAAGTGAAGATCATGGCATCCAGTCCCATCACCTCATGGCAAATAGAAGGGAAAAAAAATGGAAACAGTGACAGGCTTAATTTTCTTGGTTTCCAAAATCACTGTGGACACTGACTGCAGCCATGAAATTAAAAGATGCTTGCTCCTTGGAAGAAAAGTTATGACCAACCTAGACAGCATATTAAAAAGCAGAGACATCACTTTGCCAAAGGTGTGGATAGTCAGAGCTGTGGTTTTTCCCGTAGTCATGAACAGATGTGAGAGTTGAACCATAAAGAAAGCTGAATGCCAAAGAATTGATGCTTTTGAATTGTGGTGCTGGAGAAGACTTTTGAGAGTCCCTTGGACTGCAAGGAGATCCAACCAGTCAATCCTAAAGGAAATCAACGCTGAATATTCATTGAAAGGACAGATGCTGAAGCTGAAGCTCTAATACTTTGACCAACTGATGTGAAGAGCCAACTCATAGGAAAAAACCCAGATGTTGAGAAAGATAGACGGCAGGAGGAGAAGGGGACAACATAAGATGAGAAGGTATGATGGCATTACTGATTCAATGGAAACGAGTTTGACCAAATTCCTCGAGATTGTGAAGGACAAGGAAGCCTAGCATGTTACAGTTCATGGGGTTGCAAAAAGTCAGACATGACTGAGTGTTGGTGATTGATTCAACCTCCAGCCCCTCTTCCCTCCCTGAAGATCAGGGGGATAGGGCTGAAATTTCAATTCTCTAATCACATGGTTGGTTCCCCTGGCATTCAGTCCCACCTTTCAGGGCTTCTAAAACGTACCTTATTAACATCAAGTATGATATAATTGAAAGAGGTTTGTTGTTAATATTAAAACATCTTTATCTCTCTATGACTTAGGAAATTCCAAGGGTTTTAGCAATTCTGTACCAGAAATGGGGATGGAAATCAAACATATTTCTCATGATAAATAACAATATCACAATGTTTTTTGTTTATAATTGACAAACCCAACCTGAACTGGTTTAGGTACAAAGGGAACATGCTAAATCTCCTGGCTGCTGGAAGAGCATGCTGTTCTGGGCCTCAAGGACACTTGGAATCAGGGCTTCTAATGCCACTACCTTCTTTTTTCTCTCCCTCTCTTGCCTGTGCTTCCCTCTGAGTAAGCTCCATCCTTTCTCACCATAAACTGGCTTCTGCTATAATGGGGGATATGATTGACTACAATTTCAATGCTTTATATCACTGGGGAGTTTCTCCTCTTTTAGAAGCCAAATTTAAAAATGCAGAGGAAGGGCTTTGATTGGGTAAATGAGACACAACTGTCCAGAATAACCAACTGGTACCAGCAGAGTGAAGGTCTATAACTGGTCCCACTTAATCAGAGGGTGGATCTGTTAGAAAATAGCAGCTTCCATTTGAACTCGTTAAGGGAGAAGGAAAGAGGCATATTTCTAGAAGGAGGAACATAGTTAGGAAGGATTAGATGAAGTTGTCGGAGAAGGCAATGGCAACCCAACTCTACTACTTTTGCCTGGAAAATCCCAAGGTTGGAGGAGCCTGGTGGGCTACAGTCCATGGGGTCACTAAGAGTTGGACATGACTGAGAAACTTCACTTTCACTTTTCACTTGCATGCTTTGCAGAAGGAAATGGCAACCCACTCCAGTGTTCTTGCCTGGAGAATCCCAGGGATGGCAGAGCCTGGTGGGCTGTCGTCTATGGGGTCGCACAGAGTCGGACATGACTGAAGCGACTTAGCAGCAGCAGCAGCAGCAGACGAAGTTGTGCATGTTTATTGAACTAAATCTCTTGCTTACATTTAGGCCTTAATACAAATGAGTAGCTGAGATCAGAACCTGAGGTGTTCAGGGTATAGACTCCAGGCCTCCACGGCCCATCAAAGGAGGTCACTCTCCTTATGAGTATATCTTCAGCAGTGTTTGCTTGATTCTAGCACAGTTATCCAGAGAAGGCAATGGCACCCCACTCCAGTACTCTTGCCTGGAAAATCCCATGGATGGAGGAGCCTGGAGGGCTACAGTCCATGGGGTCACTAAGAGTCAGACACGACTGACCGACTTCACTTTCACTTTTCACTTTCATACACTGGAGAAGGAAATGGCAACCCAGTCCAGTGTTCTTGCCTGGAGAATCCCAGGGATGGGGGAGCCTGGTGGGCTGCCATCTATGGGGTCGCACAAAGTTGGACACAACTGAAGCAACTTAGCAGCAGCA
>SJYA01002839.1:156216-171669 GCA_006410615.1 Neotragus moschatus | reverse complement strand
GTATTCATGTTTATTTCAAAGTTGCATGCCTTTAAATCAAAAGGCATCTGAAATAGCTCATGTTTAAGGCACATCTAATGCCAAACAAATAAACAGTGACCAGAAGATGCAGAGTCATTACAAAAGAAAGCAGAGAAAATGATTAGTAAAAATTTGAAACCAGGGATTGAGGAAGGGCTCCCAGGCTTGTCTTCCTAACCAAAAGAAATTTTGCAGACCAGAGTCAGCCTCACAGACTCAGAAACCTAACTTGGTCAGCACCCGAGGACTAGCCTGTTCAGGAACAGTCTTTAATTAACCTCAGAGATATTGTGTAAATCAGACTGCTTATTAATTAATTTATCCCAAACACTGTAACTCCTGTGCCAGTCACATTGGGTACAGTCAGCACATTTCAGCCTGTAGACACACATACCTGGCCTGCCAAAACCAAACCAGAAGACTGTTTGGTCAGCATGGTATCAGAATAAAGAAATTTTGAGTTAATGGCTTCAGATTCAGATATCAATAGAGCTGTGATATGGAAAGCCCATTCTGCTGCTGCTGCTGCTAAGTTGCTTCAGTTGTGTCTGACTCTGTGCAACCCCATAGATGATAGCCCACCAAGCTCCGCTGTCCTTGGGATTCTCCAGGCAAGAACACTGGAGTGGGTTGCCATTTCCTTCTCCAATGCATGAAAGTGAAAAGTGAAAGTGAAGTCGCTTAGCTGTGTCTGACTCTTAGCGACCCCATGGACTGCAGCCTACCAGGCTCCTCCATCCATGGGATTTTCCAGGCAAGAGTACTGGAGTCAGTTGCCATTGCCTTCTCCAAAAGCCCATGCTACGGTGCCCCATCTCTTGGACCGTTCTAGGTGGGCACTACCTATACCAGTGTCTTTGATTCTCATTTGGTCTGTGCTTCTGTTGCTAAGTAACACTCCTTCTGCCTTATCCATTTTCCCCAAAGATGTCTTGAAACTCTTAATCTGCTTACAATCAAGGTCTACTCATTTTAGGGCTTCCCTGGTGCCTCAGAGGTAAAGAATCTGCCTGTGAATGCGGGAGACATGGGTTTGATCTCTGATCCAGGAAGATACCACATGTCACAACTAAGCCCAGGTGCCATGACTACTGAGCCTGTGCTCTATGGCCCGGAGCCACAACTACTGAAGCCCTGCTTAAGCCTATGCACCCTAGAGCCCATGCTCTGCAACAAGAGACGTTGTGCATTGCAAATGGAGTGCACAGCCTGCAACTAAAGGGAAGCCTGTGAAGCAACAAACACCCAGTGCAGCCAAATTAATTAATTAATACTTAAAAAAAAATCTACTCATTTGAAAATTTTCTTCTCTGTAAGGACATAGCTAATACCTATTGTTTCCAAATTAACTTTCAAGTCCTATGACCACCCTATTTTTGTCCCCTTTAGGTAGTAGCTGAGAATGCTGGTTTTATAATCACAGAGTACCGGTTTCAGATTCCAGCCGGGTGAACATGGGTGAGTCACTTAACCTCTGTAAGTCTGCTTCCTCATCTGTAAAATGGTCGTGAAAATAGCGAATAAGACTACTTTTAAGATTAATTTCTGGCAATGTTTAGAAGCACTTCGCATACCTGCAAACTCTCATTCATAGTCAGTAATAATAAAAGTGACGATTAGCCATTATCTCATATTCTGCCATTCAGCCATCCTTCACTGAGCACCCACTAAATGTGCTTAGCTACACACTAGCTCAGGAATCTAGCACAGGGCAATTACTACAACTGAATATTAAATTTAGCTCTTAGCTTCCTGGCTGCCAAAGCCCAAAGGGCCATATGAATTATTGCTAAGATGTTTTCTTCCTGAGCTTAAGCTTATTTGATCTTATGATGCTTATACAAGAAGCTTAGTACCAAAAGGTTTAAGCTCTAAAGAAGTGACTATCTAAGTATGGACTTTCAGATACGGAGACAATTAGATGAGGACGGCATCTCGGCACTCAACAGGCTGAACATCGGGGTAGCGTGAATTAGCTATGTTGACAAGACTCTATGCTTCCCTGTCCTTCTAGAAGAGCCTAAAAATTGTGAGCTAAACATGAAGGTGACTGCTGCAACATCTCACACTTTGAAAACAGGATTGGTTCTCTTGGCCAATGAGAAGGTTTAGTCAAACAGAGGTTTAACCCTAGCTATTAATTATTTCTTTTTAATTTTAAGTACAGTGCTTAGGAAATGAACTCATATGTCTAAGACGCACATGTGCATTCATTTAGGCTGATCTTGCGTAATTCACATTAATAAGAAAGACACAGAGCCCCATCTCACCATATGTTGGCAGTCGCTTTACCGGACTTGAGATAGAATCAAAGTAATTGCTCCATAAAGTAAAGCAGTTAGTAATAACCTAAACTCCAAAAGCCCTTTAATTTTCTGATTCATATCTTTAATCAATTTGCAACATGGAGCAATTGAGTTTTCCCTCTAGTTTCCCAATTGTTTGCTCAAAGGGCTGCTCTGCTGCCTTTGACTGACGTGACATTATTGCATTTATATTGACTTTTACGGCAGTTTTTACAACATTCGCGGTGCATAAGTTACATGAAAATGTAGCACGGGAACATTTCAGGAAGAAAGTACGCCATAAAGAGAGTGCCCGGCTGTAATGTTTGCAATTTACAGTGTGAGGACATTACAAATGGAGCAGAGCAAACTGGGTCTGGGCTTGGCATCATCTGCTTCCAAACCCCTCCGGAAACTGTCTAAGCTGCTTCCCTCAGACCCTGGACCAGGAAGAGCTGGAGCTCTGTTGTTGCTTTTGGCTGGGCTTTGCCATGAGGTGCTGTGAAGTGCTGCTTTTAGAAGAGAACCGTCTTCTAGCTTCAAAGTTGGAGGAAAGGAGGAGGCTGTTGAGGCAGGAGTGTTTCAAAAATAGTGAGTTATTTGAAGTCTGAAGGAGGCCAGAGGACTGCTTGAAGACGTTGCTGCTACCGCTTGATTGTTACCTGCTCTTGGGCTGCACACCAGTCTTCACTATTCATTTCCTACCAGGGTCTGGCCAGGAAGCAGGAACACATGGAAGGCTGTTTCTCACCCACCAAGGTCTCCCACTGTCTTCTCAACTGTGATGACTCCAACTCAAGCCCCCAGAATCTCCTACCTCACGACCTCCTCCATCTCTCCAGTCCCTTCCCTCTCCTATCCTCACTAGAGGTCTTTTTCTAAGACATTATATCTCAGAGCAGGTGTTTTATTCCAAAAACCTGTCTGGTGGCTTCCTGCTCCCTCAGAGGAAGTTTCCAGCCCTTTTTCTAGAATGTAAGGGGGCAGTCCCATCTCACCTCCCACAGTTACTGCCTCTATTCCAGCCATGCTAGGGAGCAGCTGAGGTGTGCTTCAGCACTGTTTTTTTACCTCTAGTGTTTCCCACCAGAGAAGGCAATGGCACCCCACTCCAGTACTCTTGCCTGGAAAATCCCCTGGATGGAGGAGCCTGGTAGGCTGCAGTCCATGGGGTCACGAAGAGTCGGACACGACTGAGTGATTTCACTTTCATGCATTGGAGGAGGAAATGGCAACCCACTCCAGCGTTCTTGCCTGGAGAATCCCAGGGACGGGGGAGCCTGATGGGCTGCCGTCTATGGGGTCGCGCAGAGTCGGACACGACTGAAGCGACTTAGCGGAGGCAGCAGCAGTGTTTCCCCCCACCCCTCATCGACTCAATGGACATGAGTTTGAGCAAACTCTGAGAGATAGTGAAGGACAGGGAATCCTGGTGTCCTGCAGTCCATGGGGGTCACAGAGTTGGACATGACTGAACAACAAGAGTATTTGTCAGTTTACAAGAAGGTTCTGAGAGGTCAAGAGCTAGCTAAATGCCCTTGGTTTGATTCTCAGCCATACAACTTATTCCTTCTGGGACCCTAGGAAAGTAACTTTTCGGTGCCTCAATTTCCTCATCTGCAAAATGCATATAATAGTAACACTAATCTCACTGGATTAATTCATTCTGTATACACATAGGCGCTATTTAAGTGCTAACTCCTGTTTTGATACTTCATTCTTCTCCATTTCCTCTTGTAGAAATCCCTACTTTCTCTGCTAATCAAAATCCAATCCTTCAGTAATTACCATGCTTCCTGCCCAGTGAAGCCATCCTAGGTTTTCTGTCAGAATGAGGCACCGTCCGTACCCTCCTTCCCTCCACGTGTGTTTCCTCCTTAGAACCTTTACTAAGAAGGGCATGGTTTCCATCAACGGCTGTAGGAGCCACCACACAGAAGGATCCGAGCAGGCAGCCCACACTGAGCAACAGCGGCAAGCTTGCCACCATCAGGGTCCCCTCGTAGGAGCTTACATACAAAGTCAGTTTCAGTTACATTACCTGTGATTGGGTCATGACTCATGTCAGGAAAACTCAAAGTTCCAGGGGAAATTTAAATCAGCAAAGCTACCTATATCTTTCCTTGACTCAGCCCTCAACACCTACAGAACCCCTTCTGGACAGATAGGCAGTGGTAGTCGGATTGGAATGGGGACCTTGAGAGGGTCGGTTCAACATTTCCTTTCCTAGGGAGGATCCAGGCTGGTTTGTGCTTCCTCACCACCCCAGAGCCCAAAGAGGCCATTCACTAGCACATACTGCTCTGGTGGTGAAGAAAGAAGCAAGTTCTTGGTCAATATTCCCAGTGGGAAAATTTCTTTCAACATGTGACCTCTTTATTTTATACACACTTTTCCAAGTAAACACTTCTCAGGTACTTGCAATGTCTTTATTCTGATATTGTAGTTAATGCTTGTTTATCTGCTCTTTTGGGGTGTAAGGTCCTTGAAGTTGGGGACTACATCTTTTATGTATTTACTTTTGAACATTTTATTTTTAAAATGATGAAACACACAAAAAAGATCATTTCTAATATGACTTTTAAAATACGATATGAAATAAAAAACCAAGAATGTGGTCCTTTCACTCCTCCCCTCACATTGCCATTCAGTTCAGTTCAGTCGCTCAGTTGTGTCCGACTCTTTGCGACCCCATGAATCGCAGCATGCCAGGCCTCCCTGTCCATCACCAACTCCCGGAGTTCACTCACACTCACACCCATCGAGTCTGTGATGCCATCCAGCCATGTCATCCTCTGTTGTCCCCTTCTCCTCCTGCCCCCAACCCCTCCCAGCATCAGAGTCTTTTCCAATGAGTCAACTCTTCGCATGAGGTGGCCAAAGTACTGGAGCTTCAGCTTTAGCATCATTCCTTCCAAAGAAATCCCAGGCCCGATCTCCTTCAGAATGGACTGGCTGGATCTCCTTGCAGTCCAAGGGACTCTCAAGAGTCTTCTCCAACACCACAGTTCAAAAGCATCAATTCCTCCACGTTAGTGGCACAGAAATTCTTCCTAAGTTCTGGTTTCCTCTCTCTGGCACTCAGTTTTTCCTAAGTTCTGGTTTCCTCTCTCTTGCGCTCACCCTTTCTCCCTCTTACTGATCTTCTGTTTATCATCTATCTACCTCCATCTCTTTGTCTGCATGCATCATATATGCATATAAACTCATAAACATACACACAGAGTCAATAAACATGAAATCGTTGGCCATCTTCCCTTTTAATGCTATATCATGGACATACTTCCCAAGTTATCCATATCTAACTTGTTTTTATCAATGGCCACACAGCTGGATATGCTGTTATTAGGTCAAGAAGCCCGTGCAGTTAGGTGTAGCAACCCCTTAAATTCTGCATCAGTGGTGCCAGCTTAATTTTAGACATTGCTTTCTCCACTCTAACCTCGCCTTCAGGTTTCCTTGAATAGAAAACAGACACATCTTGAGCTTTATAATTATATTCACCTTCCTTGCTGCTCAGTGCCCCATACAGTGCTGTACACAAAGCAAGTGCTCAATAAAAGCCTGCTGTAAGAATGGATGGACGTGCAGGAAGCCCAGCATAGTGTTACCCAGTCAAGTCCATAACCACCTGCTAGACAGACAGCATCTGTGGTCAAGGGGCTTTCTGTGTTACTTTCAGGATGCTTTTTGTTTCCTCAGTTTCCCATTCACCCAGTAAGTCTAGAGATATTGGCTTGTCTCCCTGGAGACCTTGGGTGGAATCTGGTATTTCAAAGTGCTTAATGGTGCTGCTCAGTAAATAAAAGAAGCCATTAATATGCATGAAGCTATTTCATCAAGAGGCCAACAGAGCAAATTTAAAAGCTATCTTCAAGGGAAAAGAAGTAAACTGTCATTATCATGCATGCTAATAACTACAACAGAGGTCTGCAGGAGCCAGGCCAATGCCCTCCCAGGGGCCCCTCAGACTCTGCTGAAACCTTAAGGTGCCCTGGGTCTTGCTATCAGCCTCTCCAGAAAGGGGCTAGAGATGGAGAATTATCTTCTGTCTCCAGACTCCCACCAGCAGGACTGGAGCTCTCAGCATTCCAGGGCTGTGCTTAAGGGCCCTTAGATGATGCATCTAATGCTTTCCGAGAACTCTCCCTAACAGTATGAAAAATTAGATGGGAAACAGCCAACTCGTGGGCAGGAAAAAGACTCAGAGGATTTACGATTTGCCGCCACTCCAAGGTCACATTTCCACTCAAAGGCATGAGAAATGGGGAGCGTGGTTAAGGCAGAGTCATTAGAAGTGAGCAGAGTGCACTGTGCTGTCCAAAGAGCCAGAAACCACTGGGAAAGGAGCCCTGGGCTGCCAGTGACCTTGGCAAATTCCTAAAACTCTCCCTACCTAGAACCTATACCTCCCCTTATCCATACATCAGCTACAGGTAATCCAAAACACCTTCATGGGGATCCTGCATGTGTGGGTTAGCAGGGAGATAGCAGCTCCTTCTTGAGTCTTCTTCTTGAATTACCCAAGAGCTTCTGCCAATGGGGTCAGTCTTCACTCCAAACGTCAGGAGAGAACCAGGGAGCCGGATGTGTCCACTAATGGGTCCCCAGTTGAATCGCCTTTATTTCTACTGTGGCCACAGGTGTTGCCATGAAAAGGGTTCCACCCCACACAATCCTTTGTGTTCTTTTTATAGCTGAGATGATGCCTTTTCTGGTCCAGACCCTGTTGTAGGTTGCAGTGGGTCTCCTCATATGTGCCCCCTTAGTTACAGCCATTGGTGGTTACACCCGCATGCCCAGGAGCCCTGTTTCTGGACTCTTCCCCAGACTTCCAGGCCCTGGGGTTGAGACTAGACTAACGGTTCCAGATGTTTTAAGTTCTTTTTCACCTTCAGCTATCACCTGACCCATTCTAAGCTGCCACAGGTGACCTGAAAGGGGATATTTAAGTTATTAGTCTCTCTTGCCTCCAGGGGAAGTCTTGGCATCTACGCAGACTCAGATCTTCTCCAGCTAAGCGTACAACAGGATGTGGAAAGAGTGCATATCTTATATTTGCCTAATTAGGAGGGAAAACTCAGGAAAGAGGCAAATTTAAAAGGTTCCAAAGTGGCTTTCTGTGCCACCTATAAAATGAAATAGCAGGTAAATTCTCCTGTTGAAAACTAAGCTCACTTTTATGGACATATTGCTATATATACCATGTGTTTTATGAATTGACCTGCTTCATCTATCTTACTTATTTGTGGGGATCAAATAAGGTATGTGATAAAAACATGAATCTTACAAAGCAAAAAAAAAAAAAGCATGATAAAAAAATTTCTATAAAAATGATTCTTTCTATAAAAAATAGAGTTTGGTTCTAGAAACTCTGAATTGACTTCTAGGCAAGTAGAGAATAAAAATTGGTTACCCAAGGAAGTTTGGGGACAGAGCATACTTGATTTGTGGTGCAAACACAGAGGGGAAGCCAAAAGAATGTAATGGCAGATAAAAGTAATCACAGGGACAATGTTTCTAATTTATAATATCCATCTCCACTTAAATAATTGCTGTTTCCTTAGCTTTTCCTCCAAAACTCTGTATATTTTAGAAGCCACTTAACCACTCTGAGATTCAGTTTCCTAAATGTGAAATGAGAGAATTCAACTAAAATCAGTAGTTTCCCAGTTTTTCTTTTTAGTCATAGAGTGCCTTGTATGAGCGAGACTTAGAAGATGACTTAAAGATGCCCAATATGCAAACCCACTGAAACAGAGTGTTTGCACACTCTGAGATTATATACAGTCATAGATAAATGGTAATCTTCCAAAATTTGCTCACACCTGACATAGCAGAGGATGCCGCCCTACCTAAAAAGTCTGACAGGAGCCCTCTGGAGACGCAGGAATCTTTAGTGACTGTGGCCCAAACCCTCAGCCCCGAGTTGCATGTATATTTCCATTGAGCTTCTTGAATAACCTGACAATGTTAGGCAGATGAAGGAATTTAGTAATTGGCATTTAATTTTTCCTAATTTTTCAAACAGGGAGAATAACTGACTCTGAGTGGAGGTCTAACATGAAGACATTACCTCTGATAAAGCCTGGAAGACCACAGGCAGTCCAGAAAATGAGTAGCTCAGGTGGCTTCTCTTCATCTAATTCTAGGCCTACGTTCTTCTATATGAGCTAGCTTCTCACTTTTCTGATAGGTAAAATCACCTGAAATCCCCTCTTGCTCCAAAAAAGCAAAGGCCAGTGTAGAGATAAGAAATAATTTCACTTTCTACATGAAGGCACCATGACTACTGGCAAATATCTTGGGTGGGGGTAGTGAGTGGAGTGGAAAGTGAAAAGCACCTGGGAAACAACCCAGAAATATAAAAACAATAAGTCTAAAAGGCACTGACAAAAATCAACCCAGTGAGCCAAAGGAAATCATAAATTTGAGTCAGGCCAAACATATGACCCCATCACGGCCTAAGGTTTTCTTTCTTTTCAGAGTCACATAGATGGTTCTTTCCTCATCAACGTTTTCACGACAGACAGGAGGGATCCTAAACAAGACCATGAACTTCGGGAGTCTTGAGTTTGGGTTCTTCTGATGTTCTTGGGTGCTTTGACTCCCATGTTGAAACTTCATCAACAGCAGGAGGAAAAGGGTCATTCATCAAGGTCAAAGAATCTCATCACCTGCGCAACATGAGCTTAGTCTGTGGGGCCCATTTCATTGTGAACAAGACAGTATTTCAATAATAAGTTTCTGTTAGCCAGTGAGCTTAGATTAGGAAAAAGCTGATCTTGAGAAGTCAAGTTGTAGAATCTCCTAAGCAGTACAGGAACCCCTTCTATGACTTCCCTGGTGGCTCAGATGGTAAAGCGTGTGTCTACAATGTGGGAGACCTGGGTTCGATCCCTGGGTTGGGAAGATCCCCTGGAGAAGGAAATGGCAATCCACTCCAGGACTATTGCCTGGAAAATCCCATGGACAGAGAAGCCTGGTAGGCTACAGCCCATGGGATCGCAAAGAGTCAGACTCAACTGAGAGACTTCATTTTCTACGACGTAGCAGAAAGATGGTCATTCAGGGTCTGCGTGAGTCCCTTCAGGGAGAGACCTTCCCTGCCATTCCAACATGCAGGTTCCATTGTCAGGTCACTGTTAGTGCTGGAAAGTTGTGGAGAAAGTAGACAGAAACTTAGATAACCCATTATTTCTAGCAATTTCAAAGACAACTGCAAGAAGAAAATATTTGCCCTGAAAGAACACATTTTGAATAGGAAAAATCTCTTGTAAGCGTTTTACGTTGGAGAAAAATTGGGGTGTAAGAAGTCAATATATAACCTCTCCTTTCATAGATCTCTTTCTGAACTGATACATCTCCAATAACCCGTTCCATACAGCTTGATGATATTTTAATCATATTATGCTTTGAGGTTTGCAGGGTGTGCCTCTGAAGGGGCACACACTTGCTTAATAACACTCCTGTGACACCCAGCCTGGAGACGGCTGGCTGCTCTTTAAAGCCCTTGGTGACTAAATCAATTAGGCCAAATTTGTAGCAGATTTTTTAAAGTAACAACCCATAATGTATATATAGTTTCTTGAGTTGGGTCACAAGGAGATTGTCTATGATATCAGCCAGGTGTACCCTGCTTTGATAAATGGATCTTCAAAGCTAGAATCCAGCTTGGNAACACCTTTGTGCCTGAAGGAAGGTAAAGACTTTGAGTTGACGTCATGGCCAGTACCAGAGGCTCCATTGGTGGTTACAGGCTGTAAAGTGGGTTCAAAACAGATCATGCAGTTCTGGCCATGCTAGCACTAGGGCTCTAATCTGTCGGTGGGTGAAAGCTAGGGAAAGTGTCTCTGTGGAGTGACATGGAAGAGCTTATTTAGCTTCACTCCATCCACCAAGAAAGCAAGAGTTGGAAGGCTGGAGGGGGCGGGGGTAGCATTTGTTTTTTAAAAGCCTAACCTATGGGGAAAATTGCTAGCTTGACTCTAAGGAGAGTGTATCAATTATTCACATCTCAAATTCTGAATTTTTCCCCCAACATTTGACTCCTTAGTTATTAACTCCTGACTTGTAATCCTCTGGAAGGCAGAAACTGGCTTCTGTGTGTATGTATCCCTGGCACCTACCACATGCCCTAACCCAGCACAGGGGCTTCCCTGAGAAGAAATTGATAAATGAATGAATGGGTCAAGTCATGCCTTCTTGAGCTTCACTTATTAAAGTTTATGCTTTGTCTGCTTTCTGAAAAGACTATAGGCCAATAATGCACAGAGCAGACGCACAGGAAGCATGGACGTGCCAAATCAAACAGTCTTACTAAAAATTGGAAAGAGTCTCCGGACACCAGATTTCAGCAGTTACTGTGATTTCTGCCCTGGGAGACGTGGTGATGGTGGTGAGGGGAAGCGTGTGGTGCAGAAGGCCAGCAGGCCCACCGGGTCTGCTCTCAGCTGCAGAAACCACTGGAGAGATGGACTGGGCCACACACTCGGGGGCTACATGACCACCGTGACCAATGACAGTCACGTAACAAGACTGCTGGAATTGGAAGGTGTAGGGCCTGAGAAGTGTGCGCAAGGTGAGGCAGCCAGAGCTAGGCTGTATGTCCTGGGGTGTCTCCCTAAAGCATCTGTTCATGTCCTAAGCTTACAGAGAGCTGAACGCCATTAGCTTTCTTTTGAAAAATGGTGAAGGGAAGTGTTTTACATCAGGGTGCAATGAAAGCAAAAGGCAGCTTGATGCCAGGGAGGAACTCAACAGGGGACCCCGTGAGAGACACTCTGGACTTGTGGTTATTCTGCAGGTGAGAGAAGGAGGAGGCCCTTGGAAGAGGAAATCCTCTTCCAAGAGGGACGCTGAAGGCTTTCCCTCTGAGAAGGTGGAGGAGGCAGGCTATACAGCCATGGCCAAGAGAACGCTTGAGGCCTTCGCAGCAAGAATGAGCTGCTGGAACAGCTGGAAGACTCGAAGGTAGCGCTGTCCCAGCTGCCCCTGGCTTCCAAACTTTCCAAGATCTGAGTTCTTTGCAGATCCATTGCCCGTGTGCTCATTGTCATTAACCAGACTCGGAAAGGGGACCTCAGGAAAGTCTGTAAGGACAAGAAGTACAAGCCTCTGCAACTGCAGCCCAAGAAACATGGGCTATGCGGCGCCAGCCCAACAGGCAGGAAGAGAACCTGAAAACCAAGAAGCTGCTGCGGAAGGAGCAGCTGTACCCACTCTGGGAGCGTGCGGTCAAGGCCAGAGCATCCAGGCGTCAATAAAAAAAATTGGCAGTGAAATGAAAACAGAGCGGCCCTGAGGGCCCAAGTCCTGAGTTTGTGGCAGTGCCCTGGGCATGAGCTCTAAATCACCCAGACTCTAAGAATAGATCCGGTGAGGTGAAAGAATGCAAAAGCCACAGAGAGCCTCTCCTGGTTGCAGGAAGTGGAGGAAGGGCATCCACGTACAGGTACAGCCCAGGGAGGGGGCCCCCAGGCCTGTGGTGACAGCCTCTAGGAAAGGCTCCGACAATCACATTTCTCTGCTAGAGCCACCATCATGGTAACTCGACTATATAGTCTTTTTCAGTGACCTTAAATACTTTTCTTTTTACCAAAATACAAGCCAACTTCAAAGAAAATGTTGCAATAAAAATAATCCCCTCATATCCTCTCACCTAACACAAACCCTATTGTCACTGTCTTTTATTCCTTTTCCCTCTAACCATTTGCTCTTGTTTTATAGACGGGACATTCTCAATGAAAAAAAAAATGGAAGTAGAACAGGAAGAATTTTTCCACTATCTATTTTAAGTGATACATTCTATTTTAAATGAAGCACAAAAGGGTCTCTTCATACAGGAACCTAGAGCCCTTTCTCCTACTGCGTAATCCATCCCCAATCCTAGGGGGCAAGTCTGAAATTTATCAAATTAAAATAATTAACATATGTGTCTTGTTAAAGCAGAGAATGTGGCTGAAAGGAGGATGGAAGCAACAGTTCGTGCCTGAAAAGATGAAGGTGGCTTTTAGAGTGGATGCTTAAATTCAACCATAACGCAAGCCCCAGCTGGCTTTCCAATCTGTGTTCCCACCAGTTCTCCACACAAACTGGGATCCAGACCTGGCCCGATCTCACCATCTTTATATTTGCACCTTCCTCTCTTGCACTTGCATTTCCCTGTTTCTCTTACTGTCCAATGATCAAGTTACATTTAAGCTATGGAACAATTGCATAAAGCCATTACTGTCCTTCCCATGTAGAAAGCAGAGAAACAAATTCTTCCTTTCCTTAGCCTTCCTTCCAGCTAGGGGAAGTCATGTGACTTCTTTCTCATCCGTGCATCCTAAGAAGTCTGTTTTTATTGGGGAGAGGTTGGTCCTGAAAAGCATTTTCTTCCCCGCTGGATGAAAACAGGTAGTGATAGCACCGAGCTTTCTTCTTTCTGTCTTCCTGCCTTGAATACAGATGTGGTGTCTGGATGTGTATGGCTTCTTGGGATGAAAAGGTAGAAAGTAGAAGGTGCATGTAGAAAGGGTAAAGGAACAACCCCCCCACCCGTGGCGTTTGGTTGAGCGCCAGCAGCTGCCTAGCTCCAGACTCTCATCAGGAGAGAAAAATCAACTCCTGTTTACTTAAGTCACCATAACTCAGACTTTTTTACTGCTTGCAATCAAAAGTAATCTCAACTGTTATCACTACTCCCATAAGCCTTCCCTAATCAGTCCAGCCTGAGAGGTATTGCATATAGTGGTTACAAATTTGGGTTCTGGAGCCAACCAGTTTCAGATCCTGGTCTATCACTGACTAGCTGCATGACCTTAGACAAGTTATCTAACTGCCAAAAGCTTCATTTTGCTCATCCATAATGTGGCAATTACACTGGTATGTGCTTCATGTACATGTTAAATGAGATAATGCACATAAAATACTGGCTGGCAGATAGTCAAACAACCCTGGTTTTCCTGGTAGAGATGCTATCATCCTTCCCCAGTACCCACTGGAGACGGAGATTTCCGAACCCTTCCTGTGTCCCACAGCTGAGCCCACTCCTCTGTAGCCCCCAGAGCCCCACATCTGACTCTGAAAAGACCCCTCTGCCCTGGCCTGCTCCTCATGGGCATTCATTCTGGAGNTGGCAGATAGTCAAACAACCCTGGTTTTCCTGGTAGAGATGCTATCATCCTTCCCCAGTACCCACTGGAGACGGAGATTTCCGAACCCTTCCTGTGTCCCACAGCTGAGCCCACTCCTCTGTAGCCCCCAGAGCCCCACATCTGACTCTGAAAAGACCCCTCTGCCCTGGCCTGCTCCTCATGGGCATTCATTCTGGAGCCTGAGTTGGACTTGGCTGTGATGCTATTTGGTTTCCTCTGCTGACCTGAGGCCTCATCATAGTTTACCCCTTGGTTTCTTTGAAGGAGGGACTTGAGGCAGAAAGAAGGAAAGAAGAGGGCTATGAGAGGGTTCTCCACGCCCCTGCTTCCCTGTGACCCCCTGACACTTTGCTTATTGCCATGGCAGTGGGTTCCAGGACACCACTACTCCCCATGACAGCTGCTTGGTCTCCCTGCACTCCAAGGATGGGAAAAATAAATCCTTCAAAGAGTCCCCTCCCTCTCTGGGAACCAAGGATTATACTGAAACTTTATTATTACTTTAAATAAATGAATTACTCCCATGAGGCCAGATGAAAACATGCTCTTATTAAATTTTTTTAAAGAAGGAAAGCATTTGGAGAATAAAATCAAAGGTGCCCAAATGGATTGAAGTGGCTCCTCAGAAGCTGTCTTAATAGCAATTTGTATTTATGTGATGCTTCTCATCAAAGGAGCATTTCACAAAGGCCCTGTTTCCTCAGAGTTGCCCCATGGAGCTTGACTCCAATGCAGAAGAGCCCAAGAGTCTTGGGGGGTCTGCCAGCCTCCAAAGCCCAGCCTCAGGCTCTGACCACTGCTGATGATCTGTCTGTGGACCTCAGGGCTGGCTTAGCTTCAGAGACCTTCTGGGAGCTGTGAGGAGGCATCTCTGTCCCTACTGGTCAATGGGAAAGAGAGTGGCTGCTTCCCATGTAAGGACTCCTAGTGGAGACATAACACGGAAGCCTAATCAAGGGATCAACAACATACATACACAAATATACACACACACACACCATGAAAACTATTGGAAATAAGAAGAACCTATCTCAGCTTGAGTTTCCTTCTGACCGTTCATCTACCAAGACCCAAATTTCTGACTGTGTTTGCTTTCCCCAAGTGTTCAAACTTTTTCTTTCCTTGTTTTCTAGATGGGACACAAGCCATATGCATACAAATATGTTGAAAAATAAGACATCCATCACAGGTCCTCTTTCATTTGTTTTTGCTTCCACAGTGCTTGATTTATGGTAGGGGTTAGGTAAGTGTTCACCAGTGAAATAAGTGCATGGGTAAACTGATGAAAGAGGAAGTGGGATCAATTATTAATAGATGGCAAGTGGAAGTTTCTAGGTAGGCATGATCACTTCCTAGCTGCCGAGGAAGCTGGACAGAATTTCATTTCTCAGTTATAAAACCAATTAAAACGTAGACTTAACCATTTATTGAAAAATCTACTCTTTGCTTGGCACTGTTACAGAATTTTGTTGTTGTTCAGTTGCTGTCATGTCCGACTCTTTGCACAATTTAATATGTTTTTAAAAGAATAGTCTTCACTGTTACCCTTCTCATGGCATCATTTCACAGATGAGAAAACTAAGGTTCAGAGAACCTGTAACTTGCTCACGGACTTGGTAAGGCCAAGATTGGAACCCAGCTCTACCGTCTCCAAAGCCATGCCCTCCTCAGTGCTTCTGTTTCCCTCCATCCATGGTCTAGCTTCATCTTTCCACTGTAATGTCCACATCCTCAATTGTTCCATGGGAATTCTATACTTGAAATACTTTCTTTCTCATTTATTTAGCAAAATTCTATATTTTATTTAGAGCCCAACCCTACTCCCAAATCTTTCAATATCCAGAGTCTGCCCCAGCACAGTCATCAACCAAATACTCCATTAAGGAAGACAGAGCAGGGATCACTTAATGAGGGCTTGGATATTCTGCATAATGGCAAATACTACCCATAGTAGGGTTGTTTCTCATCCTGAACTCCCGTCCTTTGTTGACCGTGCCCAGCCCCCC
>SJYA01002839.1:13884-156066 GCA_006410615.1 Neotragus moschatus | reverse complement strand
TCGCCCGGCCCCACCCCCCCCCCCCCCACTCATACACAGTGATTGTGAACTCCCTGCAGTCAGAGGCCAGCTCCATCACTTACCACCTTTATGACTGCAGGCCGGTCACTAAACATCTCTAAGTGTTATTTTCATCATTTGGTAAAATGGAGATAATAATATAAAATCCACCTCATAAGGTCACTGAAAGAGTTAAACTGAAGGATAACTATAAAAGTCTTGGCACTACTGGGCTTGTAGTCAGGGTGGCCAGGATTGTCAGTGATTAGAGGGTGATGGAAGAGATGGCAGCCCTCAGGTATTCCTCATGCAGTGCAGCCTTGATGGGGTGGCTGAGGCCCTCTGTGGGACTGAGAGGGGAGGAAAGGGTTTTCAGTGATGTTAGTTGAGTATCATTAGGGAATTCAGAGGCAGAGAGATGAGGAGACCATCCGCACTATTTAAGCTCCAAAAGTGTCTGCTTCCTGTGTGTAAGACCAACTCTGGGAAGGTTGATCTCCAGAAGATAATATACAGTGTCAAGCAATAGAATAAAAATAGTCTAGACTATTCCAGAGATAGTGTGAAGTGCTATCCAGAAGGGCGAAGGTGCCCTTTGCAGACCTGAGTGCCTCTGGGATAAACATTGCCCTTTCCCACCTCTCCTCCCTTGCTCACAGTCCCCCTCCAGCTGATGCCCAACCCCCATTCTCGATGACCTCATCCCATGTCTTTGTCTATGTTAATCACAACCATCCTTACAGCTCAGGTGAAATCCCACCATTCTGTGAACTTTTCCTCACCACTGCAGTTCAAATGTCCTTGCTCTGAGTGTAATCAGAATTTTGTATCTTTCACATGTTAGTTTGTGAAAGTACAGCGACCTGGCACTAATAATCTATTGTTTACATTAAGCCTTGATTATTTGTCTGCAGTGTTTCATAGACAAAACCCAGGCCAAATACAGATCTTTGCATTCCATAACTGAGATCAGAGGAATTCCCTGGCTATCCAGTGCTCAGGACTCTTCTTTCACTGCTGAAAATCTGGGTTTGGTCCTCAGTCAGGGAACTAAGATCCTGCAAAGTACACAGCACAACCAAGAGGGAAAAAAAGAGGGAGAGAGAGAGAGAGACCACATCTCTTCTGAGAAGCTGTGTCTGGGCTTCTGGCACTTACCTTCTTAAAACAAAACTGAGGTCAGCACTAAGGCCAGTTGGAGCTGACAATCAGTATTCAAGATATACATTTGTTGGATAGAAAGGTAGGTAGCAACCAGCTCACCTGGCAGGGTTTTAACAACTCATACAAGAATAATCCTTTCACTTGAAGTAAATCAGTAAACTGAGAACCAAAGGAGGGATGTTCCTAGTCCAGAGTCACAGCCCAAACTAGTGTTTCTCGATGGGGAATGTTAAGCTTTATAACAAAAACCAAACCAAATTATTTTACCTTCTCCCTTTTCTTCTTCATACCTTTATCTTAATGGAAGTCCTAAGCTTTGTTGTTTCATTGGGACAACAGTAAGACACATAGAATCACTTTGGATCCACTGTGGGCCTTTCAAACTGCCTGTTCTTAAGACATGGACTCTCTGGTCTCAACTTTTACATTTCACTCCATCATGTTGAAATACCTATAAGCTCTCTAAGCTTCCCACACAAAGCCCTGCATTTCTCCTGTGTGCCTCACTCTACTTGGTGAGCCTTCTCCTCCTGGGAATTTTCTTTAAGGTCACTGTCTTTACTGATTCCTCAAAACCCTATTGGGTGTTCCTACCAGGTGCTGCCCTAGCACGCTTTTCATTTTTCCAGATTAGAGTTACCTTAGACCACAATTCAGAGTCCTTTTTGATATTGCATTGAAATATGTTTGACTCCTCCAGAGATACACTGGACTGCCTGTTTGGATCTCACTTCCCCTGTGGTAAGGTACTTTGGGAGAACGACTCCTCTTCCCGAATTATGTTCCAGATGAGGGCTACTATCTTGGTAAAATCCTGTCTCCCTGGCTGCAGTGACTGATCAGCCAGTGGCCATGGGCTCTGGCTGAATTTGAACCAAAGTTCTCACAGCTGTGGCCACAATGGTTCATGGAAAACCACCTGATGCAAGATAGATCAATCAGTGGCTTTCTCCAGGATATTTCAAACCCAAGCTGGGAAGAGGCATTTCCTTTCCTCCCTAATAGTGCACTAAAGATGAGAGGCCAGCAAGGCCGGAGGCTGTGGCTCCCTCCTATGGAGAAGCACTTCTAGAATGGTGAAGCTGCCTGAGAAAGAATGGCATTTAGAGGAACAGAATCTTGACCACTTTTGAGCTCTCATTTTCCCAGTTAAGCTCTTGCCCTCTCAGTCAGAAGATTTGAGCAATGACCATATTTTGAGGCTGAATTGTGCCCCCTCCCAAATTCAAATGTTGAATCTCTAACTCCCAGTACCTCAGACAGTGACTCTGTTTGATAATAGAACTTTAAAAGAGTAAATTAAGTTAAAATAAAGGTGCTATGGAGGGCCCTAATCTAGTATGACTGATGTCTTTATAAGAACAAGAAATTTGGATACACTGAGAGACACCAGGGGCTCGGAAGTACAGAGAAAAGACCACGTGAAGCTGCAGAGATAAAGCAGCCATCTGCAAGCTGAGAAGAGGCCCCAGAAAGAAACCAAACTGCCGACACCTTGATCTTGGGCTTCTAACCTCCAGAACTGTGAGTAAATAAATATCTGGTAAATCACCTCATCTGTGGCTCTTTGTTATGGCAGCCCTAGAAAACTCATACAGATCCCAACGTCCTCTTTTTTGTTTGAGTTGGTTCAGGATCAGTTTCTACGCCTGATGATTCAGAGTTCCAGTGCAAGCTTCCACGTATTTTCAGCTTGTATCCCCAGTAGCTTCATGGCCTGTCCCAAGGCCTGTGGCATCAGGAGGATAGACAGGCTTACCAATGGACTCACTTATGGGCCTAAATGAGTCAAGTCTAAATCAGGTAAATTTAAAACCACTGTCTCAGTTTGATGAATTAGTGGCTGCCTGAACTATTTCATTAGATAAACCATGCCCTTCACAGAATCCAGGAACCTGGGATTGAGCAATGACAGAACTGACATTCAGTCTGTGAGTCATAATTATCTGGGTGCCTCTGATTGCCTAAAAGAGTTGGCACTTCTTTCTAAATGGCATTTACCTGAGAGAAACTCTCCTGCAAGATAAACCCAGTGAAGGGTCACTCAACTAGGTGGCTTGCTTTAAATATGACTGGGTGGCATTTTATTCTTATGGCATTTTCCACCTTTCAAATCATCTACATGCTGACTACCAGTAGTGAGTATTTTCTAGCTCTGTTATGAATGACTTCACCTGGTAAAGATCAACATCATTCTTTTTTATTTCATCTAATAATGTTATTGAGTTCTAAGACCACCATTTATACACCAAATATCCACTGCATGCTGACTAGTGGTCAGAAAATCTGACTACATTAACTTAGCTCCTTATAGAACATCTATCTTTGAATTAAGATTCAAAGCCTTAACCTGAAACAAGTGTCCGCCTTGGGGACTACCTCTTAAAACTTTAATAGTGTCACGATTTATATACTCTTGATTTTGTGTGTTGGTTGTTTGCCTCCTGGCTCTCCTTATACTTTGGTGCCCACTCCTTTTTATTGCAAGGANGACAGTGACTCTGTTTGATAATAGAACTTTAAAAGAGTAAATTAAGTTAAAATAAAGGTGCTATGGAGGGCCCTAATCTAGTATGACTGATGTCTTTATAAGAACAAGAAATTTGGATACACTGAGAGACACCAGGGGCTCGGAAGTACAGAGAAAAGACCACGTGAAGCTGCAGAGATAAAGCAGCCATCTGCAAGCTGAGAAGAGGCCCCAGAAAGAAACCAAACTGCCGACACCTTGATCTTGGGCTTCTAACCTCCAGAACTGTGAGTAAATAAATATCTGGTAAATCACCTCATCTGTGGCTCTTTGTTATGGCAGCCCTAGAAAACTCATACAGATCCCAACGTCCTCTTTTTTGTTTGAGTTGGTTCAGGATCAGTTTCTACGCCTGATGATTCAGAGTTCCAGTGCAAGCTTCCACGTATTTTCAGCTTGTATCCCCAGTAGCTTCATGGCCTGTCCCAAGGCCTGTGGCATCAGGAGGATAGACAGGCTTACCAATGGACTCACTTATGGGCCTAAATGAGTCAAGTCTAAATCAGGTAAATTTAAAACCACTGTCTCAGTTTGATGAATTAGTGGCTGCCTGAACTATTTCATTAGATAAACCATGCCCTTCACAGAATCCAGGAACCTGGGATTGAGCAATGACAGAACTGACATTCAGTCTGTGAGTCATAATTATCTGGGTGCCTCTGATTGCCTAAAAGAGTTGGCACTTCTTTCTAAATGGCATTTACCTGAGAGAAACTCTCCTGCAAGATAAACCCAGTGAAGGGTCACTCAACTAGGTGGCTTGCTTTAATATGACTGGGTGGCATTTTATTCTTATGGCATTTTCCACCTTTCAAATCATCTACATGCTGACTACCAGTAGTGAGTATTTTCTAGCTCTGTTATGAATGACTTCACCTGGTAAAGATCAACATCATTCTTTTTTATTTCATCTAATAATGTTATTGAGTTCTAAGACCACCATTTATACACCAAATATCCACTGCATGCTGACTAGTGGTCAGAAAATCTGACTACATTAACTTAGCTCCTTATAGAACATCTATCTTTGAATTAAGATTCAAAGCCTTAACCTGAAACAAGTGTCCGCCTTGGGGACTACCTCTTAAAACTTTAATAGTGTCACGATTTATATACTCTTGATTTTGTGTGTTGGTTGTTTGCCTCCTGGCTCTCCTTATACTTTGCTGCCCACTCCTTTTTATTGCAAGGACGCTCTCATTCTTAAAATACAGTTTCTGAATATATTTTCCTGTCCCCCCATCCCTCAATAACCCTCTTGGTTGCTCAAAAGTAAGCTAAAAGTGCATCATCAAGAAAGTTCAGGAAGCAGAGTTTAAAAACAATGAGAAACTTACCAAGTTATAAAGTTCTTAGTAACTGGCATTTGAGGTCTACAGAAACGTAAAACTGATTTTCGAAAAGTTCTCTTTCCTCTTCTTCAAATGCATCTTTTCCTGTGACTCCCTTAATAGTTCACCCACAACTCTGATAATCTCCTTCAGCCTATCACCTCCTTCCCTTTAATGGACTCTACCACTTAAGGAAAGCCTGGCTAAGACTCAATTCCTTGTTTTTTGCTTCACAGATCAAAAGACTGACCAAAGCTTGGTTTAAGCAACTTTTTATTTAAATAAATTTTATTTTTTAAAATAAATTTATTTAAATCACCTTACTACCCCATCCACAAAAGTGTAGATAAAAAACACTGTTTCCTACATCTTTTTCTCAGTGTTCTTTATATGGACACAAAATACATTCTTGAGTTTAGCTAAATAATTTTTTTTAAACAAGTAACGAATGAATTAGCTGACTATGAATCTAAGTGCCTTTGCCTTAATTATGCAAAAATAGGGAGAAATTATTTGTCTGGGTTTCACAATCCACTCAGCTCAAGGCTCTGAGAGGACCCACTTTTTCAGGTGCTCTCACTTTTGCTATCTTCTAAAGATTGTACCTTGTTTTAATCCAGAATATGCTGAAGTTTTACCAAAATAACGACTGGAAAATTTTGAGTTCAGATGTACTTGGAAAAGGCTAGATAAAGTAAATGAAGCATGGGGACTTTTTGTTTTTTGTTTTTGTTTTCTTTAAGCAGCAAAACTTTTCAGAGACTTTAAAATGTGTGTGTAACAGAGAATCTGCAGGGTGCCACTGGAAGAAGCACTCACAAGTTCGACCTTTTGCACCTCTTCTGTGCAAAGGATCTTTCAGCATTATTGGCCTGGGGAACATCAGCTTGATGTCTCTCGCCACTTCAATGACTTATAGAATAAAGGAAACTTTAAGATATAAAATAAAAACATCTTTGCTTTTCTTTTAAAAATCTAAGCTACTACCCTAGTTGACCTTAAAACTACTATTAGTGGCATTAGATGAAGTGCTATTTCTAGTAACATTCTTTTTTTTTTAGAAAGGATCATATTTAACCCTTCTTCCATCAAATGGTCAAGTATTTCACAATATAGACAGAATCAAGTTACCAAATAATACCCAGAGATGCATAGAAGTGCCTATTGGATGGTAATGAGCATTTTTATCTACACCACAAACTTGAGGTGATGGGTACACAAATTGTGGTATATACAACAATGCAATTGTATTCAGCCTTAAAAAGGAAGGAAATTCTAACACACGCTACAACACTGACACACCTTAAAGACATTATGCAAAGTGAATAGGAGACACCAAAGGGCAGCTACAGTATGACTCCACTTATATAAGTTACCTTAGGTAGTCAAATTCATAGCAACAGAAAGTAGAATACTGGTTACTAGGGGCTTGGGGAGGGATGGGAAACTGGGTTTTATTGTCTGATGAATACAGAGCTTTCATTTAGGATGATGGAAAGCTCAGAGGTGGATTGTGGTAATGGTTGCAAAACAACATGAATATACTTAAAGACAATGAACTGCACACTTAAAAGTGGTCAAGCAAAAAAAAGAAAGAAAGAATCAACATAGCTTTCTGTGGTCCACAGAATTTGGCCTTAGAAGGTGGAGTTGTAAGGGCAAAAAGATTGTGTAAACCTAGGGTCAACATTCGGAGAAGTCAATGGCACCCCACTCCAGTACTCTTGCCTGGAAAATCCCATGGGTGGAAGAGCCTGGTGGGCTGCAGTCCATGGGATCACTAAGAGCTGGACATGACTGAGTGACTTCACTTTCATGCATTGGAGAAGGAAATGGCAACCCACTCCAGTGTTCTTGCCTGGAGAATCCCAGGGACGGGGGAGCCTGGTGGGCTACCATCTATGGGGTCACACAGAGTTGGACACGACTGAAGCGACTTAGCAGCAGCAGCAGCAGGGTCAACATTAGTACCACAAACGAAGACTTATCTTGGTCTTGTGAGCTGGTGACTTTGGTCTCTTCCGTGACTTATTTCTGTCTTGAAATGCTGTTGACTCCTGGACTGTGTGGCCCTATAACCATCTGATCACCAAGTGACTGCCTGAATCCAATCCTGAGAATTTATACCACCTTAATTTTTAGGACTTAAATAAAGAATACAAAACACAGAATCAGGATGAAACAAGCAAAATGACTGAGACAATCTATCAGTCAGGAACTAGCACCATTGTCCTCTTGTGGCTTGAACTCATCCTCACCCTCACTACTATGCCTGTCATGGAGTAAGCACTTAATAAATATTGGTTGAATATTGCGGGGGGGGGGGTGGTGTGGATCATGGTCAAAATGGTAAATTTCATGTTATGCATATTTTACCACACAAAAAACAAATAGCAACTTTAGATGACCAATATATGGAAATCCCATAGATAATAAGGGTGGGACATTAAGAAAAAAAAAGAGTAATATATTAAAGAATATCTAAGGGAAATCTCTATTCAGATTTTTTAAAGCATTTTTCTTTAATACAGGAGTTTTGTAAAAGAACTCAGCAGTTTTAAAAGTGAGAGCTAAGGGGAAAAATTTTAATTTTAAGTTAACATGTTACATTTTGAATTATATGAAGACCTAAGGTGTACAAGCACATGGCTAAGTAATATTGTAGATATAAATACAAAAAGTTTTTGTCCCTCTCTGCAAGTAATTTATTATCTTATAGTAAGGTATACCCATGAGTAACTCAGGGACAGTAAAAACTGTCCTAACAAAAGAAAGGACACTCCCAAGCTCATTCTATGAGGCTGCCATCATCCTGATACCACAACCAGACAAAGATATTGTTAAAAAAAAAAATTACAGGACAATATCACTGATAAACATAGACTCAAAAATCCTTAACAAAATACTAGCAACCCAAATCCAACAACATATTAAAGGATCATACACCATGATCGAATGAGATTAATCCCAGAGATGAAAGGATTCTTCAACATACATAAATCATTCAATGTGATACACCATATTAACAAACCAAAAAACTAAAACCATATGATCATCTCAGTAGATACAGAAAAGCTTTGACAAAATTCAGCACCCATTTATGATAAAAACTCTTTAGAAAGTGGGCAGAGAAGGAAACTACCTCGACATGATAGAGGTCATATATGACAAACACACAGCAAACATCATTCTCAGTGGTGAAAAGATGAGAGTATTTCTTCTAAGATCAGGAAAAAGACAAAGATATCCACTCTCAGCACTATTATTCAACATAGTTTGGGAAGTCTTAGACATGGCAGTCAGAAAAGAAAAAGAAATAAAAGGAACCCATGTTGTAAATGAAGTAAAACTGTCTCTGTCTGTAGATGACGTGATACTAAACATAGAAAAAGATGCTACCAGAAAACTACTGGAGCTCATCAATAAATTTGATAAAGTTGCAGAATACAAAATCAATACACAGGGACTTCCCTGGTGGTCCAATGGTTAAAAATCTGCCTTCCAATGCAGGGGATGCAGGTTCAATCCCTGGTGGGAGACCTAAGATCCCACACGTCACAGGGCAGCTAAGCACACACTGCAGTTATTGAGCCCACATGCTCTGGAGCCCACATGTGACAGTGAGAGAGAAGCCCACATGCCACAATGAATGATCTCACATGCAGCAGCTAAGACGCAAAAGAGTCAAAAGAAAATATTAATATACAGAAATCTCTGGCATTGCAGTACACTAAAATTGAAAGATCAGTAAGATAAATTAAGGAAATCATCCCATTCATCATGACATCAGAAATAATAAAATATCTAGGAATAAACCTATCTAAGGAGGCAAATTGGAGAAGAAAATGGCAACCCACTCCAATATTCTTGCCTGGGAAATCTCATGGACAGAGGAGGCTGGTGGGCTCCATGGAGTCACAAAAGAGTCAGGCATGACTCAGTGACTAAACAACAACAAGGAGGCAAAAGACCTATACTCAAAAACCTATAAGATAACTGATGAAAGAAATCAAAGATGATGCAAACAGATAGATATACCATGTTCTAAGATTGGAAGAATCAATATTGTCAAAATGACTATACTGTCTAAAGCAATTGACAGATTCAGTTCAATCTCTATCAAATTGCCAATAGCTTTTTTTTTTTTTTACAGAATTAGAGTAAAAACTTTTTGTAATTTGTATGGAAACACAAAGGACCTAGAATGGCCAAGACAGTCTTGAGAAAGGAAAACAGAGTGTGAGGAATCTGGCTCCCTGACTTCAGACTATGCTACAAAGCTACANTTTTTTTTTTTTTTCAGAATTAGAGTAAAAATTTTTTGTAATTTGTATGGAAACACAAAAGACCTAGAATGGCCAAGACAGTCTTGAGAAAGGAAAACAGAGTGTGAGGAATCTGGCTCCCTGACTTCAGACTATGCTACAAAGCTACAGTAATCAAAACAGTATGGCACCGGCACAAAAGAGAAATACAGATAAATGGAACAGGATAGGAAACCCAGAGATAAATCCACACATCTATGGCCACCTAATCTATGACAAAGGAGACAAGAATATACAATGGACAAAAGACAGTTTCTTCAATAAGTGGAGCTGGGAAAATAGTCAGATTCCCTTAGAGTCAAAAGCCCAGACTTTTGTGGGCCTTGATGAAGGATGTGGAGTTAATTGACCTAATACATTAGACTCTACATTAAACTCAAGTAGCAATGTGTAGAAGATAGAAATTAGCACATTCTCTAACACCATGCACAAAGATAAACTAAAAAAGAATTAAAGATCTAAATGTAAGGACAGCTACTATAAAACTCTTAGAGGAAAACATAGGCAGAACACTCGCTGACATAAATTGCAGCAAGACCTTTTTGATCTATTTCTGCTGCTGCTGCTGCCGCCGCTAAGTCGCTCCAGTCGTGTCTGACTCTGTGCGACCCCATAGACGGCAGCCCACCAGGCTCCCCCATCCCCGGGATTCTCCAGGCAAGAGCAGTGGAGTGGGTTGCCATTTCCTTCTCCAATGCATGAAAGTGAAAAGTGAAAGTGAAGTCGCTCAGTCATGTCTGACTCTTAGCGNAAGTCGCTCCAGTTGTGTCCGACTCTGTGCGACCCCATAGACGGCAGCCCACCAGGCTCCCCCATCCCCGGGATTCTCCAGGCAAGAGCACTGGAGTGGGTTGCCATTTCCTTCTCCAATGCATGGAAGTGAAAAGTGAAAGTGAAGTCGCTCAGTCATGTCTGACTCTTAGCGACCCCATGGACTGCAGCCTACCAGGCTCCTTCATCCATGGGATTTTCCAGGTGAGGGTATTGGAGTGGGTTGCCATAAAAATCAACAAATGGAACCTAACTATACTTAAAAGCTTTTGCACAGAAAAGGAAACAAAACAAAAAGAAAACCCACAGAAAGGGGGAAAGAAATATTTGAAAAATGAAGCAACCAACAAGGGATTAATCTCCACAATATGCAAACAACTCATTCACCTCAATATCAGAAAACTAAATAATCCAGTCAAAAAATGAGCAGAAGACATAAATGGACATTTATTCAAAGAAGGCATACAGATATCCAAGAGACACATGAAAAGGCCCTCAACACTGGAAGCCCCACAAATTATTAGAGAAATAGATCAAATTAGATCAAAACTACAATGAGGGTTAGGGTAGGGGTAGGATGTATTGGGAGACTGGAATTGACATATGCATACTACTACACACAACATAACTAGTAAGAACCTGCAGTATAGCACAAGGAACTCTATTCAATATTCTGTAGGTCCTATAAGTAAATAGAATCTTAAAAAAGAGTGCATATTTGTCTATGTGTGTATAACTGACTGACTTTTCTATACAATAGAAACTAACACAACATTGTAAATCAACTAAACGCCAATAAAAAATTAATTTTAAAAACCGCTAAGAGCTGTATATGAAGTATAAATACAGAGCTCTGGAAGCATGTGGAAAGAAAGCATTAAATCTGATTAAAAATCCATTCCCTCTTTTTCACACCTACCCTACTTCTTCTGTCCCTGAGATCCAAATCAAGCTCCATTGCCTCCGAGGAGCCATTCTTCATTGTTCCAACCCACTGTGGTCCAACTTCGTACTTTCTCTACAACCATGAGTGTTACTCTCTCAGTCATGTCGGACTCTTTGCAACCCCAAGGACTGTAGCCCACCAGGCTCCTCTGTCCGTGGGCTTCTACAGGCAGGAATATTGGTGTGGGTTGCCATTCCCTTCTTCAGGGGATCTTCCCAACTCAGGGATGGAAACTAGGTCTCCGGCACTGCAGGCAGATTCTTTACCATCTAAGCCACCAGGGAATCCACTACTATCATACTCAAGTAACTATTCAGAGCCTTGCCCTTTTCCCTCAGTGGTTTTAGGTAGACTTTATAACATGGCCAATATATATTTTTGTGTATTCTCACATATTCTCCCTATTTTGTTAGAGCCATCAGTTGCTTTGGAGATGACTAGAACTGTTAAAACAAGAATACAAATAAATAGAGAAAATTGGGTTTTGAGTCCCATATTGATAAAAAGTTGTTAGCTTTCAGAATCAGCCTTGGTTAAGAGAGACACGTTTTACTAAATTCCAAAATCTTCCCTTAAGATCAGAAACCAAGCTTGGCAAACTTAGCAGCAAAACTTTACCCTTAGAGACAGTAGGGAAGTTTCTATCAGGTAAGATAAGAATAAAGCATTCCAGGCAAAGAGAGAAGGATTTTGTGTGGATACCCCCAGGGTGAAAATATAGTCAGATTCCCTTAGAATCAAAAGCCCAGACTTTTGTGGGCCTTGATGAAGGATGTGGCGTTAACTGACCCAACACGGTAGCCTGAGTCTTCTAGAACACTCAGGCTGGTGCTGCTCTGTCCCTCGACACCTAAGATGGCTGGAGAAATCTCAACAAGAGGAGCCCAAGAGCAAGCACTCTGTCTCCATATGACTTGTGCATTGCATGAAGAGGTCCTCTGAGTTCCCATAGACTCTAATGTGGGGTGAACACGAAGATAATGAGCCCTACAACACTAGGTTAGATGAGCAGGATTAAAAAAGTACAGAAACTTCTCCATGGTTATATTGGTAACAATGTATTTTGATGGTATGAGTGAAACACAGGATCCACCAAAACAAACAAACAAAAAAATGACACAAAACCCAGGTGGGATTAGCCATAGTGGGCAGACATGAGTACAGTGTGTTCAGGAACCAGAACAGACCAGCCTCACTCTGTGATCAGCAGGGAAGATAGCAAGCAGGTCAATTCCCGCTCCCTCCACGTGGCGTGTAAACCCTCCATGAGCACATCCAACCATCTGGGGAAAGGAACATAGAGGTGCTTCTTGTGAAAAGGAATATCCCTGATTGAACATTTATGCTTCACACTCACTGAATATCTGTCCAAATTACACCTCAGATGCTGTTCTAAAATGAAAAAGGTTGAATTGTATTTAATTAGAAAATTTAAATCCAATTACCACTTGATCAGATTAAGGAGAACAGTCATTCTCTGACCCGTTTATCTTAGAGTATGTAAATATCCATCCTTTCTCCCCTGTTTAACACAGGAGGTTGGGGCAATGTTACATTATGTATGCCACAGGGGTCCCCTAAGTAAACACCACATGAGGAAACAAAAGGAAGAAAATATGGATTTCATTTCTTCCTTTCCTTTCTTTCCGCCAAAGCCAAACTAAATCATAAGATAGATTTTTTCAAAAATAACATAATTCACAGAGAGCCTTCTGGAAAGGGAACTGGCATTAGGAAAGTCACAGGGCTTAGTCCTTAGAATATTGGTGCTGCTGGCTACGGACAGTTTTCCTGCCAAGCTTTCTGTCAATAAGTTGAAGTAAATATCTAGCTGAACTAGTAAGTCCCCCAAAAGTAATAAGCAAAGTTTTCAATCTTCAAAAATGTCTGACTGTCTCTTTCTTATAGAAGAAAAGCCCTACAATGGCTCATAAATGGATATTTCCCTTGGGGAACTAATATCTTTTCCAAGGTCAAACTTGAGTTTTCTTAAAGATTAGCACAGCAACATTTATGAGAAAGTCATTCTTTTTTTTTTCTTTCCTAATCTATTACCTTAAAATTCACTTTGCTTCAAGAAGTCATTAAATATATCCACCCCCCTACATTTTTTTTTCCTTATTAGAGCTTTTAGCAGGAAAAAAATAATAATAATACTAGAGCAAGGGCTTCCCTGGTGGCTCAGTTTAAAGAATCCACCCTCAGTGCAGAAGACCTGGGTTTGATCCCTGGGTGGGAAGATCCCCTGGACGAAGGCATGGCAATCCACTCCAGTATTCTTGCCTGGAGAATTCCCATGGACAGAGGAGCCTGGAGGGCTACAGTTCATGGGGTCACAGAGAGTCACACATGACCAAGCGACTTTCACTCACTCACACAAGCTAGAGCAAATTGTAGGCAAAATAAAAGACAATCTTAAAAGTCAGCAAACAGCCCAGATACTTCTTAATGAGAAAGTTGACAGACTGACTGGCTTTTCCTTGGTGTATATGATGAGGTACATGAGGCTATTAACAATAAAAGTCTGCAAAAAGTATTGTAGAAAGCAGGTAAGAGACTTCCCTGGTGGTCTAAGACTCTGGGCTCCCATTTTAGGGGGCCTAGGTTCAAGCCCTAGTTGAGGAACTAGATCCCACAGGCCACAACTAATGTCCTGCATGCTGCAACAAAGATGGAGGATCCTGCACATCGCAAATAAGACCCAACATAGCCAAGTAAATAAATATGTTTTTAGGAAGATGAGTGAGTGTTGATTGTCTGTCTGAAGTTCATAAATGACTAATAACGGAATTGTATTAAAGATATAGGAATTACTACAGCTATACTACCCTGAACATGCCTGATCTTGTCTGATCTCATAAGGATACAGGCAGTACTCAGTTTTTAACCTGTTACTGAGGTATACAGAAATTCATTATATTCAGTATCCCGTAAAAATATCCTCATCCTTTATGAAGACACTCAAATTTCATCTCATTCATAAAGCCTTCCCTGACCAGACTAGCCCACACCAGTAACTCCCTTCCCTGAACTCCAAGAGCATTTATTGCCTTTAGCACTCACTGGGTGTAAGCCATTAAATTTAAAAAACAAACAAACATGGTGCACTAGATAATAAAATCCTTCAGGGTAGGGATCACATTAAATTCATCTTGTCCCTAGCCTGGAGCCTTATCTACAGCCCGTAAGGGTTCAATAAATGTTTGTTGTTAATGATGATATGTTGTAGGCGCATCTGAAACATAATCTGGATAAACACAATACAGGAAAAGTGCAAAGCATCATCTAATGAACACACAAGCCAAGAAATCAATATGAGAGAGCTGTCTGAACACCAAGTGAAAGACAAAGTAATGCCCTTCTCCTTGCCCCAACATCCAATATGGTGATGGATTATGCTACATGAAGTTATTGATGAAGACCAATGTAGGCACAATGATTTCTAAACAGTAGCAAGAAATATTAGATACAAAATGTAACATTACAACATAGGCAGCTGTACTGAGAGGCAGAATACGGACAAATAGATTCAGCTGGTGAAGAACCTCTTTGCAGATACGTAACTTCAAGCCTAATGAAAACATGGTGCTTTCATTTCCTTCTGTATCTTTCCAGCCCAGAAACTGAGATACCGATTTCTCACAAGATATGTCAAATGAGCATCATTTGCCCCTTAAACAAAAGAATAGGAAGGCAAAGGGGGGCATTCAACCTTTGCCAAAACAAACCTGACCCTTCCAAACGAGTTATGTTCTCACAATGTGAGTCAGGTTGAGCAAATTCATACAATTCTCATTTATGGTACACAAAGAGAGAACAATCTACTTACCTCTAGTTAGAATTATTGTCTTCTTTCATAAGATTTGACTTATTAACTTAGTAGTAGAAAGTTTGGACCAAATCTGTTTCAGCAGTGAATCTCATCCTGCCTTTCTCTGCCACTCTTGTTTATCTTTTCTCTACTAACACCCTTTCTTTCATCCTGGAAGCAGAGGGACTCTTAGGAAGAAGGCTCTGCCACTTTTTGTTTTTTTGAACCTGTAGGTAACATACTCAGCAATAGCATTGGTCTAACTCTTGTGAAGCCGTGAAAAACTCCATCAGACTAATGCAAATGTGCTCGGGCCCTAGGCCAAGATTTGAGGCAACAGGGGAGCAAGTGGGGACCACAAGTTGATATTCCTCCCCTTCTCAACTTGCATGTGCTTTGTTGTTATATGGACAATTGAAATAAGATGATAATTAAACTGAGTGTTTCAATAGAACACTGATAAGGGCATGACTCATTTTTAATAGAGTTTACTAGTTCTTCGGCTTAAATAACCAACCAACAATATCTGAACTAGAGCTCCTCACCTCATCCACTATGTTTTCCAGCTGCCTATAACATTTTCAGTGGGTTGAAGAACTTGCAAAACAAATTGGTTATATAGACATCGATCTAACAACCTGGTTTTCTCCACTATTATTAATCTTTTGGGTGCATTAAATCCACTAGCTAAAGGAAATGAGGACTTAATTCCATGGTTAACTAATGTATAGGAGTAATAATTTCTACAAACAACCTGGCTTCCTTCATAGTCAAGGAAAACCAAAACCAGCTCATTTCTTTGAAATAATTGGTCTGAGACATATTTTTGTGTAAACACAAAGTAGTCCTAAACTTAGTTATGTAAGAACCCTTCATTATAGGATGCAGTTTTCCTACTAGATCCCGAAGACATGGAATTAGAAATGATTCATGTACTCACAGTCATTCATGCCCTGTTGGCCCAGTGGATTGAAGTGTCCAAAGTCTCTCCCTTATCTGTGGGTAGTGGGAATATTTCAATGACACGTACTCGTGCCCAGAAATACCCAAGAAGAAAACTGGAACAGGCCTAGATAGAAATACAGAGGAACTCTTTTAAGCATAAGTTGTTTCTTAGGATGATGGAGCATGCTAAGTCACTTCAGTGATGCTTGACTTTTTGTGACCCTACAGACTGTAGACTGCCAAGTGCCTCTGTCCAGGGGATTCCCCAGGCAAGACTATTGTAGTGGGTTGCCACGCCCTCCTCCAGGGGATCTTCCTGACTCAGGGATCGAACCTGCATCTCTTATGTTTCCAGCATTGGCAGGTGGGTTCTTTACCACTAGCGCCACCTGGGAAGCCCATGATGATGCAGGCAGCTTGCAAAATGGGTTGAGTTGGGCAATGGCTAGAGCAACACAAAGAGACGCTGTGGGACAGAAAGTGGGAACCTCCACTAGATGGAGCTAGCATACACCTATGGCACCCAAGGTACTATTATTAAGGCAAAGTAGGGAGGTATGTGTGTGTGCGTGGGTGTGTGCGTGCGCGCGTGTGTGTGTGCGTGTGTGTGTGTGTGTTGTGTTAGTTGCTCAGTCGTGCCTGACTCCTTGCAACTCCATGGACTGAAGCTAAGTGGGCTCCTCTATCCATGGACTTCTCCAGGCAAAAATACTGGAGTGGATAGCCATTCTCTGCTCCAGGGAATCTTCCGGACACAGGGATAGAACCCAGATCTCCTGCATTGTGGGCAGATTCTTTATCATCTGACCCCCTAGGGAAGGTGACCTGTGAATTAAAGTGAGTATACGTGAGTATCTCATACCTCCTTAGGTCTGACTCTATGCTGAAGGTATAGAGTGGGGTGGTACACACACGTGTTTTATTATGAACATGATTGCTTATATGGGTATAGATAGATGTGTGGGTCTGGACACACACATATACACATATATACCTCTGTATTTATGGACACATATGCACATATATAGTTAGATTATATAGATAAATGTTGATAAAAGTAGTAATGTGGGCCATTACTACAATAAATGGAAGTCATGCTGGAGGAAGGAAGCTAGCTTTTGCTGAATGTGTACTGTGTGCTAGGCCTTTCCATATACTTTCTCATTTAACCTTCACAATAGCTGTGAAAAGTGGCTATTATTACTCCCATCTTTACCAAAGAGGAAATTTGATGAATGTTATGCAGAACTTGCCCAGGATCACACAGCTAGGAAATTACAGGGCCTAGATTAAAAACCAGTCCTGCTGAACTTCAAAAATCTAAATATAGTCTTCAAAGCCATAATATAGTCACAATTCCTATCACATAGACTTGCAATAGTTTCTTGCAGTGTGCAAACTAAGTCCAGGGAATATCGTTTGTGGTCTGTTTTCACAAATAATATTGACATGTGCATTATACAAAATTAAAATAACATATGCAAAAGTTTGATCTATGTTGGAACATAAATATATATATATAAAGTTAAATAAATACCACATTTCACTTTTTGCTTTTTCACCCCAGGATAATTATTGAAGAATGCCATCACAAGAATATGCACAAGAATGAATTCCAGTATATGATTTAATTAAAATGAGTTATTTAAAAGAATATTAAGCTTGTTTTCAAGTGAATATATCAAATCCACATGCATACATAATCAAATGCATTCCCCATTTGCAAAATAATACATTAGCATTGGGGTAACAATACAAGTTCCATTTACACTGCCTCTTTATGCTGTAGGAAAAGCCATTTCCACTGAGATGCATGAAGCATATCTAAACTTGACCCACTTCACAATGCTCTGTCATTGAAGACTTTGCAGCCTTTGGGCACCAGCCTTTTGGTTTATTTTTCTCTTGTTCCGAAAGTGTGCTGTTCCCAAATAGATGGAGAAATACCATATTTTGGGGCTGGAAGAATCAATATAATGAAAATGAATATACTACCAAAAGCAATCTATAGATTCAATGCAATCCCTATCAAACTACCAAAGGTATTTTTCACAGAACTAGAACAAAACATGTCACAATTTGTATGGAAACACCAAACCCCAAAAAGCCAAAGCAAGAAAGAAGGATGGAATTGGAGGAATCAACCTTCCGACATCNAATGAAAATGAATATACTACCAAAAGCAATCTATAGATTCAATGCAATCCCTATCAAACTACCAAAGGTATTTTTCACAGAACTAGAACAAAACATGTCACAATTTGTATGGAAACACCAAACCCCAAAAAGCCAAAGCAAGAAAGAAGGATGGAATTGGAGGAATCAACCTTCTGACATCAGACTATACTACAAAGCTACAGTCATCAAGATAGTATGGTACTGGCACAAAGACAGAAATACAGATCAATGCAACAAAATAGAAAGTCCAGAGATAAATCCATGTACCTATGAACACCTTATCTTTGACAACAGAGGCAAAAATATACAATGGAGAAAAGACAGTCTCTTCGACAAGTGCTGCTGGGGAAACTGGCCAACTACATGTAAAAGAATGAAAATAGAACACTTTCTCACACTGTACACAAAAATAAACTCAAAATGAATTAAAAAGCCTAAATGTGAGACCAGAAGCTAAAACTCTTAGAGGAAAGCATAGGCAGAACACTCAAGGACATAAATCACAGCAAGATCCTCTATGACTCACCTCCCAGAGTAATGGAAATAAAAGCAAAAATAAACAAATGGGACTTAATTAAACCTAAAAGGTTTTGTACAATGAAGGAAACTATAAGCAAGGTGAAAAGACAGCCACCCCAAATGTGAGAAAATAAGAGCAAATGAAACACCTGACAAGAATTAATCTCCAAAATATAAAAGCAGCTCATGCAGCTCAATACCAAGGAAACAAACAACCCAATCAAAAAGTGGGCAAAAGACCTAAACAGACATTTCTCCAAAGGAGACATGCAGATGGCTAATAAACATAAGAAACGATGCTCAACATCACTCATTACTAGAGAAATGCAAACCAAAACCACAATGAAGTATCATCTCATGCCAGTCAGAATGGCCATCATCAAAAAGTCTACAAAAAATAAATGTTGGAGAAGATGTAGAGAAAAAGGAAACCTCTTACACTGTTGGTGGGAATGCAAACTGGTACAGCAACTATGCAGAACAGGGTGAACTTTCTTTAAAAAGCTGGGAATAGAACTGCCATGTGACCCAGCAATCCCTCAGCTGGGCATACACACCAAGGAAACCAGAACTGAAAGAGATACATGAATGCCAATGTTCACTGCAGCACTATTTACAATAGCTAGGACATGGAAATAACCTAGATGTCCACTGGCAGATGAATGGATAGGGAAGTTGTGGTACATATACACATGGAATATTATTCAGCTATAAAATAAAGAATGCATTTGAGTCAGTTCTAATGAGGTGGATGAATGTGGAGCCTATTACACAGAGTGAAGTAAGTCAGAAAGAGAAAGACAAATACTGTATATTAACACAAATATATGGAATTTAGAAAGATGGTAATGACGATCCTACATGCAGGACAGCAGAGAAGACACAGATGCAAAGAACAGACTTTTGGACTCAGTGGGAGAAAGTGAGGGTGGGATGATTTGAGAAAATAGCATTGAGACATGTACCTTACCATATGTACAACAGATGACCAGTTTGATGGTCATGCAAGTCTGATGTATGAAGAAGAGCCCCCAAAGCCAGTGCTCTGGAACAACCCAGAGGGATAGGGTAGGGAGGGAGGTGGGAGGAGGGATTCAGGATGGCAGACACATGTATACCTGTGGCCAATTCATGCTGATATATGGCAAACACCATTACAATATTGCAAAGCAATTATCCTCCAATTAAAATAAATAAATTAAAAAAGAAAGTATGTTGTTCTATAAGTTGCATTTTTGTAGACTGGTTTAAAAATATAGTGCATATTGAGAATGGCAGTTTCTGGCAAATAGTAAGTACTGAATGAAAGTCAGCAGGGTTGATGATGATAACTATGTGGAGAAGAAAGAAGAGGAAACAGAGGAGGGAAACCTGAAAAGAAATACAAAGACTAAGAGGAAATTTTAAGAAAAAGAAGAGGATGAAGAGAAGAGGCAGGTGGCTTGAAGAGAGATACAGGATCCAACTGGAAATACACAATTTTTGTTTTCTTAACATCAGAGCTTCCCGATAAAGATACAAAAATATCATCTGAAATTATATGAAATTTAGATATCTGTTCTGCACCCTGCAAATTACTCCATTCTTTCCCTTTGACTCCATGCAGCACTCCTCTTTGGTTGTTTTGGTCTAAGATTGGTTGCTGTTCTGTAGCAAGAAGATGCTGTGTGCTGAGCTCCTGGCCAGGAATCAGGGGACTGAGAAGAGAGACGCAGCATTTCCCCCACACGGGCTGCGGTCCCTTGGAGAGTGTATCACCTGTGTGGTTTGCAAATAGACTGCTTGGTACTATAATAAAGGTTAACTTTGGCCTCTGAACCCAGGTGGAGGTCGTGGAAGCTCCTCCTAGACAAGTCAAAGTGAAATAGACTTTCTCTGATGTTTCTGTTCTCTGATTAGCAGTATCAGAAAGAAGTTATAACGCAGGCAGGGCAGGGGAGGAAGGAAAATATTTTCGGTTATCTTGGAAGGTAAAATTTCTTAAGCAGATTTTTGTCACATCACATCTCAGTCTTTGTTTCTTCCTTTGTGTTGGGGAATGTTGGAAATTGAATTGATAATAAAACAATAGGGATAAAAAAGACTAACATTTATTGAATACTTATATGTAGAGTACTGCTTCCCAAGCTTTATACTAGTTTATACACAGTACAATCTCATCCAGTAGGTGCCATATTACAGATGAGAATTTAAATAATTTGGCTAAAGTCACATAGGTAGTAGGTAGGAGAGCTAAAATGCAAACCAAGGGCTAGTTGAAAATGAAACCCTCTGTAGACCACCAGACTATATTTAGATAAGTTACAAGATGCCTCCTTCACTGCCACACACAGTATATATGATTAAGGCTTCCCTTTGCTCTTTAAAACAGTTACGCCCTTGGATTATTATCTCTTTAAATAAAGCTCTATTTTCATTTGTGTTAAAGTTGAGAGAAGTGATACTCTCTCATGAGGGGAGTGATTCTTGCTTTGATCTGGGAGTCTAAAATAGCCATTTTTTCCTGAACATTTCTACTTTGTAGATCTTAGGTCTTAGCGTAAAACTTCAGCATCCTTCCCTAGACTCAATAAGCCATGAGACATAGGACAACACTTGGAGGTTACCTGCAAGGATTATCTGGGGAGGTGAGATGTGCAGTGGTAACAAGGAAGATGCCTGACTATGTTGGGCTTTCATGTCTGCCATTCTGAGACATTCATGCTTACATGACCTGCAGTATACTTTAAATTAAGGGAGAAACCCAATGCTTAATTTGCTTCCAGAAGGTAATTTCCTGAGCTTTTAGAGAAATGTAGCAAATTGTCTCAAGAGCAGTGGGCATGGTGGCCACTAATTAGTAATTGTCTTAAGAAGTCGAATGCATAACTATCTCAATATTTCCACTACTGTCTCCTGCTATCTTCTTGACCAAACTAAGATAGCAAGATGAATGAGGAAATTGAGGCCCCTAGATGTCCAAGGTCACACCTTTAGTCTCTAAGAAACCAGAACCTAGGTTTCTTACCTCCAGTCAAAACTAATCTTCAATTCAGGGTGTTAATAGTGAAAGATGCCTTGCTGCAGAAAGAAGAGGGGGCGGATCCTAATTAGTCAAGGTGTTTAGGAAACGCAGCATTCTCTATCATCCTTCAGAAATTAAAATGTACGTTTTGCATATTAAAGTCTTTCCTAAATTCTGCTGTAAAATTTTAAGACTTGGCTTCACCCACAAATTCTGTACACTGGACTCCTTCTATATGTGCCTTTTCTAAGCACTTCCACTATGCCCTTCTCCCACTCTATCATCACCACAGCATACGCTACTCTCGGCAAAAAATCCAACTTCTCAGTCTGGCATTTCAGTCTTTCTCTTTCTCCAGGTTCCCTCTCCACTGTTCTCCAAGACAAGGCCTGTGGTTGAAAAGTCGACACATTTTCTGATCCTCAAATCGGGCACAAACTTCCTCACTTCCCCCACCTTTTCTCCTCTCTCCATTTGTGTGGTGTGTTTCTCAATAGAGCATTGGTTCCTCTGAGAGCAGAGGCTGTGATCTGCTCCTCTTCATTTCCCTCACAGAACCTGACCCTAGGTCTTACATCAAGGATCTTGTAACAACCTCAGTTGGCCACTTGTACTGCCTTCACCCTGTCTTAACATCTCGCAAACAATGAGTGTCCACAACCAGAGTCACACCTGACCTGTGGTTTTCTTTTTAGACTTTAACTATGGGGACAAAGCTTTACTATGAAGAAAGTTAGAAATAGGTAACTTCCTGGTGGCTCAGACGGTAGAGTCTGCCTGTGGTGTGCAAGACCTGGGTTCGATCCCTGGGTCTGGAAGATCTCCCGGAGAAGGCAATGGCAACCCAGTCCAGTATTCTTGCCTGGAAAATCCCATGGACAGAGGAGCCTGGCGGGCTACAGTCCATGGGTTCGTAAAGAGTCGGACACAACTGAGCAGCTTCACTTTCTTTCTTAGAAATATGTTAAGTGATTGTACTTAAGGGAAAAACGCTATCTCTCTTTTAATTGTCTTTCTAAAAAATTATAAATTCTAGACCTTCAAGCTCAAGTTTGTATGTTGGTTGAAAGAACAACTTTAGGTGCCCATGAGCTTGTGTCAAGTACATATTCTGCCTTCCATATGGTTACATCTCTACCTTGTTACAGATGTAGCTGTTTGCAGAGGGATCCACGGCTATGAAGACAAAGAGACTGAGACTGGACAGTCTACAGTCAAAGATCTGGCTTTGGGTTCCAGTTTCATAACTGACTTCTGAGTGACCTTGGGAAAAGCCACCTTCCCTTCTTGGGCAGCAGTTCCCTTGGCTGTAAAACAAGAAATATATTTGAATTCACAGGGTTATTGTGGAAATTAACTGTGGTAATTGCTATAAAATACCTTGTAGATTCTAAGGGACTCTGTAGATGTTAGTTATTATTAAAGAAATATTCTGGGCATCGCCAGGTTTTTGTTCCTTGTCTGTTTGCATAAGGCAATACTAGAGATATTTCCAACTACCCTTGAATAATTTCCGTCATGAAACGTATGATTCTCTTGCATGCGTGTGTGCTCAGTCGCTTCAGTGGTATCCAACTCTGTGATCCCATGGACCATAGCCTTCCAGGCTCCTCTGTCCATGGGGTTTTCCCAGCAAGAATACTGGAGTGGGTTGCCATACCCTCCTCCAGGGCATCTTCCTGACCCAGGGATCAAACTTGTGTTTTCTTCATTGCAGGCAGATTCATTACCACTGAGTTACCTGGGAGGCCTCTTGCTGCTGCTGCTGTGGCTGCGTCGCTTCAGTTGTGTCCGACTCTGTGCGACCCCATAGATGGCAGCCCACTAGGCTCCTCTGTCCCTGGGATTCTCCAGGCAAGAATATCTGTACAAATGCTCCACGTTCCAGTTTTAATTCTGTCTATACTTACATGCAGCAGGCTCAACTTCTTAACCAAAAATTCTCTTTTTTAGTGTTTGAAGTCTGCTGTTCAAACTTTTGACTCAATGAAGTATTATGGATAAACTTGCCATTTTAGATGCTGATATCAACTCTGGACTTTCAACCACACACACAAACACACACACACCATTAGGTTTATTTTCCTTTCTCTTTCCTTCCTTCTATCCCTCCTAACTTTCTCTTCCATCCTTATTTTTTTTTCTTTCCTCCAATTAAAGTATAGAAATATTCACTTCAGAGAATAGCACGTGAATCTTTGCCAAGAGTGACTCTTTTATTTCTCTCCTGCCTGAAACATTTGTAAAGCCTCACCATTTTCTCCAGAGCATTCAGATAATCTCTGGTAGATAAAATGGGCCCAACTCTGTGTTATTTACCAATTAAGTCCCAGACCAGACTATGAAGTTAAGTCACAATCTACTATGCAGGGGACTTGATTGCTGAAGAACATCCCCCAGGCAGTCCATGACCTATAGAGATAATACATTTTCTCTGATATGATGGGAATTATTGACTCACTGAACCAGAACGCTCTGAAAGTCCACGTAAAGAGCCTTATTTCCAGAATGGATTGAAAAGCCAACAGTCTCTGGTTTCCTGAATACTCACAGTTTGTAGATTATTGATCTGATAATTAATCAACTCAGTATCCTCAATATTAACTCAATGTATGTGCAAAACCCCTTCATGAGACTTGAGTTGAAGAAAACCCCAAATCTGCACCTCTCAGGAGCTGCTTATAGTGCTCAACTACTCAAATTATTTTTGTCTTTGAAGTGTAGCAGTTCAGCCTTCCTTAAAACACACAATGTCAAGGAAAGTAATACTGCCTAGGAAATAAGTAAATTGCCACAGACATACAATTATAAATAAGAAAGGCCTATAAAAACAATATAATCATGGAATTTTCAAGTTGAAATAAAATGCAATAAAATTGTTTGCAATTTATTGCATATTAAAGCTAGCCTTGGAGGATTACAGACAAGGGTCCTTAAAAAGTTAAGTTCATGTTTGTGTGTGTATGTGCCTGTACTAAATTTTTTCCCAAAGGATTATTGTTGGAACTTGTTTCATTGAGAGGTCTCATGTCACAGCCTCTCAGGAAAGCATGTTCTCTAGTGACTAGCATAAGCCACATGGAATATTTTGTGGGGAAACTCAGAACTTCATCTTATCCCTATCTGGCCTGTTAGGGTTGTCTTCTAAACACTGATATGAAGATCAGTTCTGTTTTGAATGGCTACTATCTCACATGTGTAGATGACACAATGCATCTTGCTCCTCTATTTCCATGGTCTTTCTGTCCCTCCCAGCCTCTCCAAATGGTCTTCCCAACTCACACTCTGATGGTGGTCCTTCTGCTACAAGTAGAAGTCTGAGTCAGCACCCACGCTCTAAACCTTGGCTCTTCCTCTCACCTCTTCTTCTCTGGGAAGGTCCCTCTCTCTTCCCATATCCCTGTCTCCTTAGAGGCGTTCTATAACAGATTCCTTTGCTGAGATCTCAAGGATTCACTTGAATGACGTGATCACTTTAATATCTGTGGAATAAATTCATGAATAGGTCCAGCCAGGAATCTACACTTTGAAGACTTTGCTCTCTGATGTGTTCCATAGTGCCTTCATGTTTTTAATACAGGAAAGATTTAAAAGATTTATAAACTCACAGAGTTGATTCTCTAGTGCTAGGATTTTAGCTTCAAGGTAAGCAGTGAGATCTTAGTCCTGTGTCTTTGAATGGCACCTACTCAATCTATTTTTCCATCAAGGGTTCATAAGCACCACAAAGGCAATGACCTTTTCTCTACTTCTGTGTTTAACCCCCACAGCCCTCATTATATTACTCTGTTCAACAAATGCCAATGTCCAGCTCTTTCCACTCCTTCAATCTCCAGATAATTTGGTCGACTATAACAAAATGTTTTGCAGCTTACAACATGAAGTTGTTGAAGATTCTTTGTCAGGTAATTGATGAAAGAACCTTCCAGCCTGTCCTTCACATCCACTGGCCCCAAGTTTATGCCACTTACACTTGTACCCCTCATACCTAAAACACCATTAGCCTGTTAACATGAGAATATCACCCACTGCAGATGAATGGTGATGCAGGTCTTTACCCTCCAAGCTGCCCGACGGTTTGTGCCACCAGGGGGTGTTCTGGGCCCCCTGATGCTAGGACGCTGGCGTGTTGGCATGCTGGGGAACAGGATCTTGAGACGGAGTGGTCTCCAAGCCCAGCACCGAGTGCTAGCCCCGGTTCTCGTCTTGTTTTGATCATGGTCAGGACCATAATTATGCCTCAATACCTACATCTCATGGGCTTCCCAGGTGGTGCTATGTAAAGATCCTGCCTGCCAATGCAGGCGATGATGTGAGAGATGCAGATTTGACACCTGGGTTGGGAAGATCCCCTTGAGGAGGGCACGGCAACCCACTCCAGCATTTTTGCCTGGAGAATTCCCATGGACAGAGGAGCCTGGTGGTCTACAGTTCATAGGGTCGCAAAGAATTGGACACAACTGAAGCAACTTCTGAGAAGGCAATGGCGCCCCACTCTAGTACTCTTGCCTGGAAAATCCCATGGACGGATGAGCCTGGTGGGCTGCAGTCCATGGGGTCGCTAAGAGTTGGACATGACTGAGGGATTTCACTTTCACTTTTCACCTTCATGCATTGGAGAAGGAAATGGCAACCCACTCCAGTGTTCTTGCCTGGAGAATCCCAGGGACGGGGGAGCCTGGTGGGCTGCCGTCTATGGGGTTGCACTCAGTCAGACACTACTGAAGCGACTTAGCAGCAGCAGCAGCAGAAGCAACTTAGCACATATGCAAACACCTACATCTCATACCAAGGCGCTCTGAGCAAAGCTCATGGGACTGCTACCCAGGGCAAGTTATCTCCTTCTCTCAGCAAACCATTCCCTACTTCTCATTTCTCCTCGCCTCACATTTTCTCCTCATGCAAAGTTAGTATAGATGGCGCATATGGTAGAGAGGGTTTCTGGAAAGTAATAGAGTAGATGCCTTACTAGTAAAGGTGTTTTAAAACCTCAAGTAGACATTTAAAAATTGGAAGTAGGTTTTAATTGATGCAAATGTATTGATTGAATTTGGCTCACTGATACAAAATCATGGCTTATATGTCCAATAAAATTTGCCTTGACATCAGCCAGTCAATCTGAATATAAGGCAATGATTTATTGATTCTCTCTCTTGTATTGTGAAGGCCAATTTGCATTTAGTTTTTTAGTCATAATAAAGTTATAGTATTTGCCTTACTTTAGAGACTGTTATTCAGAGAAGGCAATGGCACCCAACTCCAGTACTCTTGCCTGGAAAATCCCATGGATGGAGGAGCCTGGTAGGCTGCAGTCCATGGGGTCACTAAGAGATGGACACGACTGAACAACTTCACTTTCGCTTTTCACTTTCATACATTGGAGAAGGAAATGGCAACCCACTCCAGTGTTCTTGCCTGGAGAATCCCAGGGTCGGGGGAGCCTGGTGGCTGCCATCTATAGGGTAGCACAGAGTTGGACACGACTGAAGTGACTTAGCAGCAGCAGCAGAGAGTGTTATTAATAAGACAAATTAAGATTGCACACTTAATGCCACTGCTTTTAAACCTACCCTTACACAAAACCTAAACCCACCACCACCATACAGTGCCCTCAGGGGATCATCAACCCTCCGTCAGACCTATAAGAATTTTCCATAGTCAACACAGAGCAGCACTTGTAAGCCCTGCCATCACATACGGTGAAGGTGGAGTAAACCATCAGGTAGACCAGACGGTTTCCATTCTACAACCCATCAAACCTGAACAGTTAGAAGAGATTTTGGAACTTCCTCCCATATGCACAGATAAAGCTGTAAATATGCTCTCTTGTTCAACTGATGGGAGCCTCAGGAGGCCGATAATTGTTTGTCCCAAATAAACTTGTTGGAACTCTTGGTGGATTCCCTTTAGTTTTTCATTCCCATTCTGGAATAATATGCAAATAATTAGGTGACAGCATGCCCTTTGGACATTGTTAAATAGATCACAATTATCACATGTAGTGTATTCTATGTGCATACAAGTCCCTTCAGGATAGTACATATTCTCAACCCCAACCCAAAAAAAAAAAAAAAAAAAAAGAGGGAATTACTAACACCCACTCTTCAAGTGCTGTAAAACCAAATCTCAGATTGTGGAACTAAACATTTGTGGCTCTGGCATCTATACAGGCTGGTTGGAGAATTCATTCACTATGGTGTTTGGCACACTCATTCTCTCAGGTGAAATACTACGGGCAAAGCTGCATAATTTATTAGGCTTGTACGGCAAGGCGGAATAATTAGATCCTCTCCTTGTACAAGGCTACATTTTATGATGATCTTTTTAATGCTGTAATCTAAATTGAGGTTGGAGTTGAGGCATGGAGGGGAGTTAAAAGTAAGCTAATTGAGAGATGCTCTGTATGAACTAACAGCTGTACAAGTATGTCATCAAAAGTAGGATCCTATTCTTAAAGGCTTTCAAACCATCTGCATTATTAGGTAAAAAGTACCTCAAATGTTTTAACAGCAAGAACATAATTATACATATCTATCTATCTGTATACAATGTTGTGTTTTATTGTGAGTGGGGAGGAAAAGAAAAAGGTTAGAAGCCAGTAATGTCCTCTGTAAACAGGTAGAAAAGAATCTCCAAATGTTGGCAAGAGGTGACAAAGTAAGAAAAAAAGATCTGCCTTACCTCACAGTTCCTCCTGAGCCTTGAAACGATGGTTTAGAGAAAAGTAGCCAGTGTCACCAAAGAGACAATTTGGAATAAGAATTTGAAATCCTTCTCAGGTGATCAAGGCAAAGAAGGCCACAAACACGGACGCCACACGATGTCCAGGTGTTTGCTAAACTAGCTCGTTCCGTCCGTCCTCACTGTACCAGCAACTGAGCACTAAAGTGGGTCCGTCATTTAGGAGACTTGCTTTTAAAGTGCCTCCCCTTAGATTGCTTTCCTTAGCATCCCGTTCTCCTTCAGTGGTCAAGTGGTGATGAGGATAGGGTTGTTTTCCCATTGGAGATTTGCTTCTTATTAAGTAGTCAGGCAACCCATCTCAGGGGCCCAAGAGAGAACCATTGGAAGATAATGCTTCCTGCAGCCACTCTGGTTCTGCTTGGCTGCCACTCTGCCACGTTGTTTCCTCCTTTTTTTCCCTTTGCACATTACTGAGAGGTTAAATTTTTACAAATCTTATAAGACATTTTTTGTCTTTGAGCAGATAGAAGATAAGGAGGGCTCATACACCTGGCCCTCTCAGGATGGAAAACTCCATTTGAGAAACTAATTTGCCATCTTGAAGGCTGATCCATGAGCATACCTGGCCATGAAATTCAGGTGGGAGAATCAAATTCAAAGAAAAGGTCATGAGAAACCCTTCCCACGAGATCTGGTCCCTTTCTCTTTTAGAGCAGACCAAAGTCAGATTCCTTCACTGTGTCTTTTTTCTGAACTCAGTGCCTAGAACTCCAGGTTTCATCACCTTCATTTCATTCTCTTCCTCTTCATCATCATGATCACAGAAAGAAACAAACGTAATTTTTATTCCCTAACATCGAGTAGAATAATTTGCTTTAAGCATAGGGTAAAAACTAAGGCTCAGCTGTATTCTCTGTTTCCTTTGAACATCACATAATTGGTCCCTAGATTTCCCTGAAATCTTAGATTTTATTCTGAAAACCTTACATTAGCTATGACTTTATCCTAAGGATCAACTCCCTTTAAGCCTCAATATCTATCCCTTGCTTTTAGAAATGAAACTGTTTTTCCAAAGGCTCAGCATGCTGTCCTTTGGGCTTTTGCCATATCTTAGCAACCACTCTGTTGGGGAACCTTACAAACAAAACTAGGCTTTGGAGTCTGGGCACATATAAAAAGATATGTTGCAATAATAAACATTTTAGTTTCTTTGTTTAAACCAGCAATAACAGCTTTTAGTAACTGCTGAGATCTTGCCCTTTGTTCTGATTAAAGAAAAGAGATTCTTTAAATTTAGTGTATTTCCAGGTTAATTTGCTCTTGCATTTAAGAAATCTCTACTTGATAGGTCAATATTAGATCCACATTTAGAAGAGATGTATGTTCTCGACTGGCAATTATAGATGAAGTTTTTTGTTCTCTTTATGGAATTTCCTAATTTTCTTCAGGAATTATACATCCTCATTTTGAAAATCACTCCTTTCAAAGGAATCTAATGGCTTTATGAGGCTATTCACTTTAATCTCAGCATTCCTGCCAGACCGACAGAGGGAAAAGTGTCAAATATTTTATAAGTAGATGAAAGAAGAAAACAATGTCTAGTCATGTAAGATTCAATGCAGCATTTTCTTTTAGTCAATAATCCCTTTACTGAAGGGAACCAGAGCCCTTTGGAGATGTGGTTGATTTTAGAATTGGGGAAGGAAATATACAAGATAAGCCTAGAGAATTTCACAGCTCTTAAAAATAGAAGGAAAATGAAGACTTGATGAAACTGGTAGACACAAAAACTTATAGAGCCCTTCTCGCATTTGTTGTTTCTCAAGTGTTTTAGCTCAAAATAATCAATATGCCCAAGTGCCATATTCTGAAGTGGCATGTTCTGAACCCTTTCATACTAAGTATCTGCTGACTGCAAATCAAAAAAAATTATCATTTTGAAGTGCCGTCTTCTCTTATTCTATGCAACAGCAACAAACCATTTCTAGATCAGATTGTGATGTGCAACGAAAAGTGGATTTTATATAACAACTGACAAGGACCAGCTCAGTGACTGGACTGAGAGGAAGCTCCAAAGCACTTCCCAAAGTCAAACGTCCACCAAAGAAAGGTCGTGGTCATTGTTGGTCTGCTTCTGGTCTGATCAAACACAGCTTTCTGAATCCCAGCAAAACCACTACATCCGAAAAGTAGATCAGTAAATCAATGAGATGCTCAGGAAACTGCAACACCTACAGCCAGAACTGATCAAGAGAAAGGGCCCAGTTCTCCACGACAATGCCCAGTCACACGTCACACACCAAGGCTTCAAAAGTTGAACAAATTAGGCTACGAAGTTTTGCCGCATCCACCATACTCATTTGACCTCTCACCAACTGATTACCACTTCTTCAATATCTTGACAACTTTTTGCAAGGAAAATGCTTCCACAACCAGAAGTAGTCAGAAAATACTTTCCAAGAGTTCCTCTAATCCTGAAACAAGGGTTTTTATGCAATAGGAATAAACTAACTTATTAATATTTCTCTTTGGCAAAAATGTGTTGAATGTAATGGTTCCTATTTTGATTAATAAAGATGTGTTTGAGCCTAGTTATAATGATTTAAAATTCACAATCCAAAACTGAAATTACTTTTTCACCAACCTCATAAATGAATACATAAATGTACGGAATAGACAAATCACCCATGCAGAACAATTCCACACAACTTATGTGGATAGTCAGCCCCTTAGCAGGTAGAACATAACTCTCCATTCTTCAAGTGTGGGCTGCTAGTGTATGCCCTCTTGGGGCATGGAGAAGGGCTCATGAGCAATGTATGAACAAGGTACAAAGAGTACTTTTCCAGTTGATAAATCTTACAAATATTATCGCAGACATCAAAAATGATGTCGTTTTGATATAAAGTGATGAGAATGGCACTTTACCTCTGTGATCTTTCTCCAAAAGTGGGACACTCACATTTCCACTCTAATCATGAGAAAAACATCGGACAAATCCCAATTAAGAGACATTCTGCAAAGTTCCTGACCAGTAGCCTTCAAAGCTGTCAAGGTCAAAAATGTAAAGTCTGACTTTTTGTCACAGGGAAGAGGAACCTAAGAAGATATGATAAGTAAATGTAATGTGGTGTCCTGGATTTTATCCTAGAGAAAGAAAGTCAAAACTAAGGAAGTCTGAATGCAAGTATAATGATGGATCAATATTGGCTCATTAGTTGTGACAAACGTACTATACTGGCATTAGATGTTAATGATGTGGGAAACGTGTGTAGGATACATGGAAACTCTACCTTTGCAATTTTTTTTTATCAATCTAAAACTCTTTTAAAAAATAAAAAGCTTATTTATTTTTTAAAAAACATCTACCTACTACTTCCCAGGCAATACTTAAGTGCATGTATAGACTAGTATTCAAAAAATGTTTGCTAAATATATGAAAATAACATTTGTCCTTAATCTGCATAAATCTACCATATGCATCAACTTCCATCCAAGAGTTCTTCTTTTATTTAATAACTTTGAGAGTGGTATTGGAATATGGAAAAAGGAAATTCTATAGTGGAAAACTCAGAAGTAATTTTTTAGTAATGCATATTGACATTACCCACAATTTCCATCACAATAGAATTTTAAAAATGAAAATATTAATGAGACTACATGTTTTATTTTCAAAGTACTTTCACATGTATTTGCAATGTCAATTCCTTCAATAATAAATTGAAAAAGGCAAGGTAGGCATTACTGTGTATTTTGAACATCAAAAATCTTGAGGCAAAGAGACAATATATGATGTATTCAAGGTGGAAAAGAACCTTGTAATCTACGTATTGGCAATAATTAGGCTGTGAATTGAGCAAGCTGGCTAACTTTCCTGGGGTTAAGTTTCCCTGTTTGAAAAATGAAGGAAATTTCCATGGTAGAGGAAAGTTCCCATATAATACACGCCTCCGTCCAACTCTAAACACATAGAATATAATAAATTTATTTATTTAAAAATAAATACAGAACTGTATTAAATATTAAGGAAAAAACCCAAGGACCAAAAGGGAAAGGAAATTACAGGTATAGGCAGAGGCTGGTCTCATGGTCACCAATGAGATGAGACTAGTTGTATGTGGATGATCCAGCTAAAGTCCTCAAATGGGAATGTGTGTTCCAAAATCAGCTCAGGCTGTGATAGAAATTAGAATATCCCATCTTGTCTGTCCACGTGGCTTCCAGAAACACGATTCTTTCCCAAAGCCTGCCACCAAAGTCAAGTTTCTCACGTGAGCCTGATTTCCAGGCTGTTACTTGTACACACACTGAGAGCAGAGCTGAGACCTCCTGTGGATCCAGATGGCACACGAGGCACAGGCTGAGGCCATCCTGAGATGGCTTCCGGAAAAGGGTGGAGAAGGGAACTTTTCAAGACATGAGTGAAACCAAAAAACTGGGTGAATTCCAATTCCAGGAAAAAGAGATAATGAAAGAAATCTAAAAAGATCCTTAAAAATCAATATCTTTGAAATTCTCAAAGAAATAAGAGAGGAGAATGGGAAACTTGAGAGTAGGTCCAATACTAGGCTAACATAAACAAAGAAATTGAAACATGAAAGATAGAATCGAGGAAAGTTCCTAGTATGGAAGCAAAGAGATAAAGTGATAGTAAATAAAAGAGAAACTGAGCTGAAGGCTAAGAAGTATCAATATAAGCCAAAATAAGATTTTCATAAGAAAAATATAAAGAATAAGGGAGAGGGTCTAAACGAGCTAAATAATGGCTGAAAATTTCCAAAGTTTCTAAAAGAGTCTTCCAATTTGAGAGACCCACGTTGTACACAGCAAGAGAAATAAAAAATACAGTCCACACATAGACTGTAAAACCCACGAGAAGAGATAAATTACCTAAAAAGAACAGCATCTGTTTGACAGCTCATTTTTTCATTAATAAAAGAATTCATTCAAAGTGTCATGGGAAAATAATTGTGAATATAGAATGTTATGCCTTCAAGAGTAAATGTGAAATGAAGACATCTTCAGACATTTAAGGAGTAAGTTTATTACTATCAGATCCTCACTGCAAGAATTATTAAAGGCTATAATTCATCAAAAAGAATAATAAATTCAGAACTAAGGAGTGGGATTCAAGAAAGTTGGTGAGCAAAGAAGTTGAATATAGTGATGATAAAAACACATAGATGTTTACTGTAAATAATAAAGAAGAAACATTTCTTTTGTGTTTAAAACATGTTGGAATTAAAATTCTAGACATCAGCAGTAGGAAAACTGGGAATTAGGAGCTATGTACCTAAGGAGCATGAGGTACACTAAGATCCTTCATGTTTACTGTATTAGAAAATTGGTAATAGAATAGGTCTATTGAAAATTTAAAGATAACCACTAAAAGAAAAGAAATAAACTGTGTACCTTGCCAAATATTCTATGAGGGAAAAGAGCAGAAAAAGAAAATTATATCAGTCTAATAAAGACTGCTGATAAAAAGGGAAATAGAAGTAAACATAGGGTAGCATAAGGGGAACACACAATAAGGTGGCAGAAATAAAATCCAAATACATACGGGGAAGCACGTTTCAGAATAATACAGTGTATACAGCATCGATGCCTATTACATAAAATGTAATAGAATGTTTGTCTTTAATAACATATATGTAATAAAACTCCAATACTTTGGCCACCACATGCGAAGAGTTGACTCATTGGAAAAGACCCCGATGCTGGGGGGGATTGGGGGCAGGAGGAGAAGGGCACGACAGAGGATGAGATGGCTGGATGGCATCACCGACTCGATGGACATGAATTTGAGTGAACTCCGGGAGCTGGTGATGGACAAGGAGGCCTGGCGTGCTGTGATTCATGGGGTCGCAAAGAGTCGGACACAACTGAGCGACTGAACTGAACTGAACTGAACTGAATCAAATCTACAGAATGCTTTAAACAGACAAAGAATCAAACTCATTAAATTCATGATAGTGGTTGTATGTTGGGCGAGGGGTCCCAGAAGACTCGCTTTACCTGTGATATATTAATTATTTGTATATTAAAAAAGAGATAATGCAAATTTAAATTTCAGGCTTAATTAGAGATTATAGAAACCCAGATATTATTAGATTTTTCCTTGTATGCCTTATATTTTTCTATTTTTTTTTTTACAAAAAGTGTTTAGACTAGTTTATTCCTTCTAAGTCTAATAATGTGTATATCTCTATATTATCTCAAAGCATCCAGTGAGCTAAAGGCAGAATCAAGACTAGCACCAATGTTTCCTAATTTCAAGTCCATGGTTCTTTCCTTTACACCAATATTCTAGATGTTCAGGTTACAATCAATTTTAGCTGCTCCCTCGAGTCCTTAGAGGTGACTTTTGAAAGTTCGTACAAGCTTTGGGTTTTCATTACTTTTTCTTCTACTCTCAATGCTTAGATGGGCACCAATTTACCCTCAAGAGGTTCTTGTGAGCCTTAATTGAGGACCACAAAAGATAGCAAGATCTTTAAGTGAGTAGCTCTGAATAATTTCCCAAGCAGATCACTCTGCAGAATTTCATTTTCAACATGAATGGTCACACTTCAAGCAATGAATGAAATGCATTGTTCAAGGGAAATGACGCACTCGATTCTGTAGTGCTGTTCAACAGGCCCAGCGCAACCAAGCAGCAGTGCGTCAGCGTTTTCGTTATAAACCCATCAGCAGGATGTAAGTGCCAGCGGCTTCTAAAATCAATTCGCTGAGTCACTGCCGAGAAGGACCCACAAGACTGTTACAAACATAAACACCAACCTCTTCCAGGATGTCTTTTTTTTACTATACTGATCCTCACGCTGACCCTTTTATGACCTTGACAATTTTCCTTGTGTATGGAGCCTGCTAGCTTGATTATTATTGGTTCATATCAATAGACTCTTACCTCTCTTCCTTTTTCTCTACAACTGGAGAAAACTTGGGGGTAGGTGGAAGATCTTCTGTTTATCACGATTATTATCTGTAGAGAATCAGATTATTGCTGCATGCCATAGGTTTTAGGAGTAGAATAGCTGAATGAGAAAGGTAATCAATAATCTAATATGTGATCATGCACTTAGATATAATGAAAACTCTCTCTTTATGGCACTGGATTCACTCCCAGATTAGAAAATTAGTTGGAGCACATAATAGGCCCTTTTTTTTTCTGGAGTGGGTACACGATAGAAGACAAAACCTATGTGAAACATCAAATTCATAAACTAGTATCTTCTGACTCTGGAATGCTGTACATTTCCTTCTGGGTGTCTAAAGCGAAACCATCATTCATCATTAGTAGAACTCTACCAGAGAAGACCTCCCCATTTGCTCATTCCTTCTCTGTTGTCTCTGAACTCCTTTTGTATTTATGTTCACATACTGTTGAAGCCTAGCTTGAAGGATTTTGAGCATTACCTTGCTAGTGTGTGAAATGAGTATGGTAGTCTGAACATTCTTTGGGATTGCCTTTCTTTGTGAACTGGAGTGAAATCTGACCATTCCAGTCCTCTGGCCACTGCCAAGTCTTCCAAATTTCCTGGTATATAAAGTGCAGCATTTTAACAGCATCATCTTTTAGGATTCGATAGGAGAAGGCAATGGCAACCCCCTCCAGTACTCCTGCCTGGAAAATCCCAGGGACAGAGGAGCCTGGTAGGCTGCAGTCCATGGGGTCCCGAAGAGTTGGACATGACTGAGCAACTTTACTTTCACTTTTCGCTTTCATGTACTGAAGGAGGACATGGCAACCCATTCCAGTGTTCTTGCCTAGAGAATCCCAGGGCCGGAGGAGCCTGATGGGCTGCCATCTATGGGGTCGCACAGAGTCAGACATGACTGAAGCGACTTAGCAGCAGCAGCAGCATAGCTCTGCTGGAATTCTATCACCTTCACTAGCTTTGTTTGCAATGCTTCCTAAGTCCCACTTGACTTCACACTCCAGGCCGTCTTGCTTTAGGTGAGTGACCATACCATCATAGTCATTCATGATGTAGAAAGTCTGTCAATTCCACCTTCACCACATTTTTGTGTGTGTGCCCAGAATATTATAAAGTTCCTTGTGCCACAGAACACTTGAAGAAATAGACTATTTTTGTGCAAAAAGAAAAAAAATAGGTAACTAACAAAAATCTTCTGTATAGCACAGGGAACTCTGCTCAATATTCTGTGCTAAGACATTTTTTGTACAGTTCTTCTTTGTATTCTTGCCACCTCTTGTTAATCTCCTCTACTTCTGTTAGGTCCTTAATGTTTCTGTCATTTATTGTGACCATCTCTGCATAAAATATTTCCTTGGTACCTCCAATTTTCTTGAAGAGATTGCTAGTCTTTCCTATCCTTTTGTTTTCCTCTATTTCTTTGCATTGTTCACTTAAGATTTTCTTATCTCTCCTTGCTCTTCTTTGGCACTCTGCTTTCAGTTGGGTATATCTTTCCCTTTCTCTTTGGCTTTTCACTTCTCTTCTTTTCTCAGCTATTTGTAAGGCCTGCTCAAGGCAACCACTTTGCCTCCTTCATTTCTTTTTCTTGTGGATGATTTTGGTCACCACCTCCTGTGCAATGTCACAAACCTCTGTCCATAGTTCTTCAGGCACTCTGTCTACCACATCTAGTCCCTTGAAGCATAGCCCTTATTAATAAGTTGCTTTGGTCTGTGATTTATTTAGGGATATTAGTTCTGTTTGCCAAGAAGCTTCTTGTTTCAGAGGGTGAAACCCAGTTTAAGAACAGTGATGACAATTTACGAGGCACTAGAGAATTAACCACACATTTATTTTATATTGGAATATAGTGGACTAACAATATTGTGCTTGTTTCAGGTGTCCAGCAGAGTGATTCATTTATACATATACATATATCGCTATCTCTTCTTTTTCAAATTCTGTTCCCATTTAGGTTATTATAGAATATTGAGAATTCCCTATGCTATACAGAAGGTCTTGTTAGTTATATATTTTATTTATTTTTATTAAATTTTTGTTTGTATTGCAGTTCAGTTCAGTCGCAGTGGTGTCTGAGTCTTTGCAACTCCATGGACTGCAGCACGCCAGGCCGCCATGGCCATCACCAATGCCCAGAGTTCACCCAAACTCATGTCCATTGAGTCAGGGATGCCATCCAACCATCTCATCCTCTGTTGTCCCCTTCTCCTCCTNTTTTTTTGTATTGCAGTATAGTCAATTGATGCCTTTGAATTGTGGTGCTGGAGAAGAGTACTGAATCCCTTGGACAGCAAGGAGGTCTAATAAGCCAATCTTAAGGGAGATCAGCCCTGAATATTCACTGGAAGGACTGATGCTGAAGCTGAAGCTCCAGTATTTTGGTCATCTGATGCACACAAATGACTCATTGGAAAAGTCACTGATGCTGGGTAAGACTGAGGGCAGAAGGAGAAGAGGACATCAGAGGATAAGATGACTGAATGGCACCACCAATACAATGACCATGAACTTGGGCAAACTCTGGGAGATGGTGAGGGACAGGGAGGCCTGCCATGCTACACAGTCCATGGGGTTAGAGTCTGACACCACTGGGCAAATGAACAACAACAATAACATAGTCAATTAACAATGTTGTGATAGTTTAGGTGGGCAGCAAAGGGATTCAGCCATGCATATACGTATATCACTTCTCCCTCAAACTCCCTCCCATCTACACTTCCGCATAACATTGAGCAGAGTACCCTGTGTTATACAGTATGTCCTTGTGGGTTATCCATTTTAAATATAACAGGGTGTACCTGTCCATCCCAAACTTCATAAGTGTCCCTCCCCTCCATTCTTCCCATGGAAACCATAAATTTGTTCTCTGTGAGTCTGTTTCTGTTTTGTAAATAAGTTCATTTGCATCATGTCTGTTGATTGCTGGGTGATAAGTCATATGGCATGAACTCCTCCTCTATTGGGAAAAGATATCAGCTCCACTCCTCTCCATCAGGCCCAGTGAGTTGGGGCTCAGAGCACCTCAAGTTATCTATATTCATGTTTCTCCACTGTTCTGCAAAAGTAGCAGTTTGTTTAAAGAGATATTGCTCAAAATTACCTTAAGGTTGACAAACTCAAAGCAGATTTTGACTTGGAGAATCTAAAGGACTATTAGCAACAGCTGTAAAACCTTCCCTTATTGAGTAGTGTCTCCTGCACTTCAGAGAATTGCAGCTTTAGAGAGTGAAGGTCCTTCAGTTCAGGAGCTTCAAAGCTCTTTTAACTGTTACAAAATCTGTAAGAAGACTTCCATCTTACAGTGCAAAATAGTCCATACACTTGATTCAAGGACAGCAGAAGAGAATGAGACTGAAACAAAAACTTCTGGAAACGCTAACTACAGTAGATGGATCAATTGATACTACACGCCATATTGTATCTTATTGTATCCTATCCTATGTTATTCTATTCCATTACAACTCATTTTTAATGTTGAATTTATGTCTCAAATATAGAAATTACTTTCTCCACATACCAAATAAGAATTTCTTATTCCCATATCATTCAGTACCTGAGTCAATCTTTTTCGTGACCCTCTCTCTGATCAGTAAGAAGTTCCTTGGAATATTTGATAGGATCCTCTCTCTTCAGAACTTCTGTGCTCCAATGTGCTTTGGAGCTTTTCTGGTTGTCCTGGATTGTGGCGACAGCCACAGTCCCTGCTCACTGTGAACATTTGCAGCTGGACATCTCTGCTCGGGGCTTTCTGAGAGGCCATGGATGGCTCCCCCTCAATAAATCCCACCTCCTCTTCCCATCCCCAGTCTCAACTAGAAAAGAACCACTTAAAATAGTATCCGAAACATAAAATATTGGAGAAATTTTGACAAAATGTGTGAAAAAGTTACACATTGAAAAGTATAAAAGATTCCTAAAAGAAATTTTAAAATGCCTAAATAAATGTGTTCACGGGGAAGTGATTTTCTCAAACTCTTCTCTAAATTCAATGCAATTGCCATCAAAATCTCACTAGTACTTTTGTAGAAATCAGAAAACTGATTCTAAAATTCCTATGGCAACACAGAGAACCTACAAGAACCAAGACAACTTTGAAAAAGAATGAAGCTGGATGGCTAACACTACCTGATTTTAAGACTTATTGTAAAGCTATAGTGATTAAAACAATATGCTATTGGCATAAAGATAGATTCATATACCAATGAATAGAAAAGGGTCCAGAAGTAAATTGCCACATATATGGGCAACTTATTTTCTTCAAAAGTGCAAAATTCAGTATAGAAAGTTGCTACAAAAGGTGCTGGAACAATTGGATATACATATGTATAAAACAGTGAACTTGAATATATACTTATATCATTTGCAAATATTAATTCCAAATAAATCATAGACTAAATGTAAATCCTAAAAAATAAAACTTGTAGAAAAAAACTGGAAATTTACATTCCTAAATTAGGAAAACTTTTTTTAAATATGACATAAAAATATGATGCATAAAAAGAAGAAATTAATAAACTAGATTTTCTCAAAGTTAAAAGTTTTTGCAAAAGACACTGTTAAGAAAATGTTAAGAGAATTTTTTTAACTGAAAAAAAATCAACAAAACAATACATTTCTATTTTACTTACTTTTTGAGAGGCCCATAAATAGGTTGCAACCTATTTGAAAACACAAGTCCCTGACAGGGTCTAAATATTGACAAATTACACATCTAGTAAAGGACTTTTATCCAGAATATATAAAGAACTCTCAAAATGTGATAAGAAAACAAACAACCCAATAAAAATGAGTGAAACATTTTGACAAACTTTTGACCAAGAAGATTAAACACTAAAATAAACATATGAAAAGAGACTGTTTAGAGAAAGAAAAATAAAAGCCACATTCAGATGCCACTATACACTCTTCGAAAAACTAAAACTTAAAGTCCAGTGTTGACAGCTGTGAAAGATCTAGAAGTTATCTATATTCCTATATGGATGGAAAATGATGCAAGCACTTTTGAAGACTTTAGTATTTCTTAGAAAATTAAACACTACCTACTATATGATCCAACCATTCCAATCCTAACTATTCACTCAAGGGAAATGAAAGCGTATGTTTACAGCAAAGACTGGTACGTGGGTGCTCAAAACATCTTCTATCAACAGGAAAAATAGGTGAGTAGATTGTGCCATAGACATACAATGCCATAGAAAGAAATAGATTTCTGAGACACACAGCAATATAGATGAATTTCAAAATAATTATGTAAGTATGTTAAAGGAGTTAGACCAAAAAAAAAAAAAGAGTGCACACACTATAATCACATTTACAAAAATAATGTTTGGTTTAGTCACTAAGTCGTGTCTGACTCTTGTGACCCCATGGACTGTAGCCCACCAGGCTCTTCTGTCCATGAGATTCTCCAGGCAAGAATACTGGAATAATAGGATATATAAATAAATGCATACTGACAGAAAGAAGATCACTGATTGCCTGAGGATAGGGTGAGGGAAGAAATGACCATGGGAGAGACAGATTGAAGGGAGCACCAGAAAACTTTTGGGGGTGATGAATATCTTCACTATCTTGATCTTGGTGATCACTTAACAAATACATACATATGTGAAAACATATCAAGTTATATTCTTTAAATGTGGTTAATTCAGTAAAACTGAAATATGTTTTGAATATATGTCTGATACCACAACTTCAAGTATGCTAAGAAAAAAGAAAGAAAAAAACTGTACTAGTATAAATTTCACTAATCAATAGTGAAAAAATAATTCTAGGATTAGCAGAAGCTGTCCACTGCTACTTTGCAGGAAGGAGGGTTTCAGAGATGCACAGTTGAAAGCCGAGACTGGAAAAATACAAAGTCATAGCATAGGGATGGATGCCCCCAGTGAACTGGAACTCCTGAATAGTCAAGCTTTATCTGTGCATACAGATCATAATTCCTCCTTTGGTGCTCTGCCTTCTTTTCACGACAGTCCATCAAGTGTACCAAGGTGGCTGCCCCAACTCCTCCTAGGTCTCCTTTTATCCAGAATAAATATCCCCAGTTTCCCCAGAGGCAAGATATGGTTTCCAGATCTGTTCATGGGTTTTTCACCTTGCTTTTCCCAATTACTACCTAAATTACTCCCTGGATGGGTAGATTCCATGTGTGTGCTTGAAGCTCCCAGGTCTCATGTCACTAATATAAACAGGTTCCTGGAATTTCGATGTCGAGAAGGAAGGTGTTTGGACAAAGTCCTGGAGTTTCAGCCTATAGGACCTGGTTCATGGAGACAAAGGAGGGCCCTGACTGAGGTCCCTAAGAAAGAGCCAGGCCTGGACACAAGGACCAGAATATATTATTTAATTCAGTACTTAAAGTATATCCAGTTCCCTTGGGGATACAACTTAGAAATTGTCCTACTAGCCAAGATATTTTAAAACAAGTGTGAAAACGAGTGTATACATTTGTATAAATTCCTCCTTAGGCATTCTGATTCTTCCAGGGCTCTTGGCGAGGATGACAGGTCAAGAGATACCTTACATTGCATCACTGACTCTTTCTGATTGACTCTTTCTGATTCAGCTCTGAGATTTCCTTAATTCATATGCTTCCATTTTATTTTTCCTCTCCCACAACACATCTTTACCTCATGCAAAAGATGAGTGAGACTATGGATCAGGCACCAAGAGTGGGTGACAGAGGGCAACAGCTTTGAGCATGACTCCAAACAGGTCACAACCTCTGCCTGCACAAGGAACTTGGTCTGCTGGGGAAAAGGATTGGGATCAGACCAGGAATCTGGTTAGAATGTGCCTCATAAAGACATAATCCAAGGGGAGGGAGGCTCAGAGGAGATGGAACTGCCTGCCAGTCGGGAGAGAAGGCACTGCTCTCCTGTTTCCTCATTGAGCTATAAGCCCCTTAGCACAAGGAGGAGGTTCNTCTGCTGGGGAAAAGGATTGGGATCAGACCAGGAATCTGGTTAGAATGTGCCTCATAAAGACATAATCCAAGGGGAGGGAGGCTCAGAGGAGATGGAACTGCCTGCCAGTCGGGAGAGAAGGCACTGCTCTCCTGTTTCCTCATTGAGCTATAAGCCCCTTAGCACAAGGAGGAGGTTCTATTTCTTTGTACCATGTCAGTGACAGCCAAAGTGCCCTACCTGGAGTGAGGGAAAGTGAAAGTCACTTGGTCGTCTCCAACTTTTGCAACCCCATGGTCTATACAGTCCATGGAATTTTCCAGGCCAGAATACTGCAGTGGGTAGCCTATCCCTTCTCCAGCCGATCTTCCCGACCCAGGAATCAAACCCGGGACTCCTGCATTGCAGGAGGATTCTTTACCAACTGAGCTATCAGTGGGGAACAGGAGACTCACTCAAAGTGGAGTTTCCCTTGTGGCTCAGCTGGTAAAGAATTCACCTGCAATGCAGGAGACCCCGGTTCGATTCCAGGGTAGAGAAGATCCACTGGAAAAGGGATAGGCTACCCACTCCAGTATTCTTGGGCTTCCCTGTGGCTCAGCTGGTAAAAAATCTGCCTGCAGTGTGGGAGACCTGGGTTCGATCCCTGCGTAGGGAAGATCCCCTGGAGAAGGGAAAGGCTACATACTCCAGTATTCTGGCCTGCAGAATTCCATGGACTGTATAGTCCGTGGGATCATAAAGAGGCAGACACAACTGAGCAAAAGGCCACACGAAATAGCAAAATGTGTACCTGATTGTAATCCTGGCCCTGAAGTTCTAAGCTGGTAGGACTTGGGGAAATTAGTTACTACTTCTGAAAGTGACTTTCATCATATCTGAAAGTTGAATAATAAGAAGAATACCTTCATTTCTTGGTTGAAAAATTAGATGATACACTGAGGGCTGTGTGAAAGCGCATCTTAGTAGATGCTTTTATACAAGCTGGGCTGGCAGGATGTACTTCCTTTGTGCCACAGAATAGGTAGGAAGATGTCTGGTTCTCAATAAGCTTCAGGCCATGGGAAGACACTGGCCCCGGAGGAACAAAGATATGAATTCTGGTGAACTTGATGACACTGCCAAGCCCATCTTTATCACAAACTGGGAGTTAAACCAGTTGACCAACTTGGTCATTGATTCAGTGCAGAAATTCCAAAGGGAGTAACCTGAAATGTTGATTCTCAAACCCAAGTGTTTACACTATAACCTGGGCAGCTGGCAAAAATGCAGACTATTAAACCCACCCAGTACTTCTGTTCCATTCAGCCTGGGAGTAGGGACAAGGAAATTATATTTTTAATTGTCTCCTTCAGGAGTTTATAGTACTGTTTGGAAACTGGTACCATTTGAAACTTGAGGTCTGTTTCAACACAAAGTGCCAATGCTCATTTGTCTGTCTTGCAAAAATGGATTTGCAAACTTTTCTAGTTTGATTTCCTGCTTCCTGAAGCAAGATCTAAAGAAAGAGTTTGTAGAGAAAATTGTTGTATAAACAAGAATAATGTTTAGCCTGCTGAAGAAAGGTCAACAAATGGTTGCCAGGCAACTATACAAGCCACTTTGTGTGCAAATAATGCTGTTAAACAGAAAATCTGCTCATTATAAATTATTCTTATAACACCTGAAAAGGTTTTCCTGATTTTCAAATTCATATTATAAACCTGAGCTCTGCTCATGACCCAGGCATCATCTGCATGCTGGGGAAACGGTGCTCTCACCTCAGCCTTCGTGCTTTTGGAGTGTTTTCCTGAGCCAGGAGATGACACTGCTTGGAGAACTGAGAACCAGGGGCTCATCTAAGTATGAATGAAGGGGCGGCACTGCCAGCACGCATGCACACTCTTGGCTTTCCTTTTACTTGTCAGATTTGCACTTTGACCTCCCTCCTCACCACTCTAAGCCAAGGCCTTGGGCCCTTCGCTCCTAGATGAATGGCTTTATTAATGACAGCTGGTACTTCCTTTTTTCTGCTGTCATTTTCTTTACTTATTAAATTTTATTTTGTAATGGTATTAACACAAGTGCAGCCCTCTGAACAAAGCTTGTAAGTGTAGACTGCATGATTGTTGACTATCGGGACAAGGTTGTGCCTAGATCTCTAAAGTTTATTCATCTTGCTCCACTGAGACTATATGCCTGACTCCCCACTTCCCCCTCCCTTGAGTCTCTGGGAACCACCATTTCACTCTTTGATTCTATGAATTTGACTCTTTTAAATACCACATATAGGTGGGATCATGCTGTATCTCTTTCTGTGCCTGGCTTATTTAACTTAAATTGAAAAGATAATTGTTACCTCTTAGTGGGGCAATTACTGAAGACCAGGCATTGCTTAAGCATTTCACATGTTTTGTCTCGACAACTACTAGAAATATACCTTCCTTGCAGGTGTAGGAAGTCAAATTCAGAGAGGTTACATTATGAAGCCAGTGTCTCACAGCTAGTAAGACAGTTGAGGTGGGAGCGTAAGACCTGGGTCTCAATCATGCTAATCTAAGGCCTCATACCTACAATAATCTCATTTTATCTATTGATGACAGTTTCTCCACAGGCTAAATTCTCTTGCATTTGACTTGTAGACTTATTTTCTATCAAGAAGAAAGGCAACACTTACTGGCACATAAATAGTGTGCCAGGATTGTTTCCAAGGGCTTTTATGCATTATTTCATTCAACTCTCACAAGAACACTATGAGGCAGGTTGGATTATTATTTTTATTCCATCTAAAAACAAACTGAGCCTGAGAGCTTTGTTCAGAGTTACAGTATTCGTAACTATTAAGTCTAGCTTTGAATTTAAGTCGTTCTACTACAGAGCATGAGCTCATAACCTTTAAGCATACTTCTTCTGTAATATTTTTCAGTATTTTTAATCACAGAGCACATCTAGCTTAATCTGCTTATCAGTTTATTATGTAAATCATCTGTTTCTGCCTCTGAAGTATGGGTTGACTTTTGCCCTGGAAACTGAGCCACAAACTCACATCCTAAGAGAAAGCACACGACTGCCTTGTTTGGAACAGAGCTCAAAATACAAAATTATCCAACAGGAGGCCTGAAGGAAGAGGAATCTCTACTTTCTACTCCTTGCTGGGCTGTGCACTCAGTCACTCAGCCATGTCTGACTCTCTGCAACGCCATGGACTATAGCCTGCCAGGCTCCTCTGTCCACGGGATTTTCCTTCAAGAATACTGAAGTGTGTTGCCATTTTCTTCTTCAGTCAAATAGCTCATTCTTCATTTCCCTTGCCTTTGCTTTGCCATCTGACACAATGTGGTGTCCTGATCTCTCAATTGTCCAAATGACTTTGATCCCTGGCCCTTATTTGATCTATATACTTTGATAACTCCCCAGGTCTGGTTGCTCCCACACTCCACCCTAGGCAGGATTGGCAAGGAAAGGAAGGGATGTTTCAAGGCACGGTGACAAGGCATTTCCTTACTGTAGGGTCAAGCAATCAGGGAGGCTCTAGAACAAAGACTCTAAGTCAAATTCTAGGCAATTCTTAAGAGCAGAAAATTTGGGGAGGAGATGAAAGTAAAGATGTTTTAGTAGGAAGGATTTGTATCTAGAAGGCCCCCTGATAGACGTACTAGTCCAGGGCCTATGACAACAAACAGCTGGAATATGGGGACAAGGGCAGGTAGTTCTAGGAACATACTAGATTGCAGTCCTAGAGGACTCCAGCTTGCAGATAAGTTATCAAAGCAGAGATTTAGACATAAGAGGGAAAGATAATAACAGTTACAAGACGTAGGACGTAAGTTGGATCCGGATCAGTGACCAGTACGAACTAGTGGCAATCATCACTGAGCAGCTGCCCAAAGGGTCTGTAAATTCTTGCCTGCAGGCATTGTCAGAATGGGAAGCAGGGGATCGAGGCAAGATTAAGACTACTTTTGGCTGCCTACTATGTTTTACCTTTTTTGTACCCCCTTCAGATTATGTCCTTGGTCTACCAACAATAGCTCCATCTTCTATCATCTTCAACAATTTATGTCTCTTCCCTGGTGGTTCAGATGGTAAAGCGACTGCCTATAATGCAGGAGACCCTGATTTGATCCTTAGGTTGGGAAGATTCCCTGAAGAAGGAAATGGCAACCCATGCCAGTAGCCTTGCCTGGAAAATCCCATGGATGGAGGAGCCTGGTGGGCTACAGTCCATGGGGTCACAAAGAGTCAGACACGACTGAGCAACTTCTCTTTCTTTCTTTCCTTCTTCCTTTCACCTCTAGACTGTAGCCATACCCAAATATTTAATTTCTAGTAACCTCTAACATACCTTCCCAACTTGGAAGACTGATGTCTCCAGGATATGTATGTATCCTATAAACTCTGACATGTCTTACATGTCCAAGGAAACTGTTCTGAAGATTCACTTGACATAAGAAGAAGTGAGCCTGGATTGTGCAATGGCACAGATCTGTCCTTGATGAGTTGGAAGCTACCCCTATCAGCAGTGACAGGGCACTTCCTACAGTAGCCATAGATGCCCTCAAGTCTCAATGCAATGTAGAAAAAAAGGAAGCCTACTCTGTCTCATAGACCTGCTGGGAAATTTTACTGACTATAATACTTGCTGACATGAAATGATTCAAACTTGACTCAAAAGGATATATAATACTGTCACAAAAATAAACGTTTTTCACAAAATTCAAACCTTCTTGTCACCAAAAATAATAATATAATAATAATGATTTTTTACCAGAAGTAGAGATTGGGGAAGGAGAGTAGTTATCAGAAAATATGGAAGAAGGGATTTGGAAATGCTACTTTTGTCCTGAGTCATTGATGTTTTTCTGTAGCAGCATCATCAGGTGACCTCATTTTCTTTGGTGCACTTTGCAGCTACCCATTAATGCCAGAAACATCCTAGTTGATCTAGGGATCTCCCAGTGCCCCATTGCTAAGACCTCCCCAGCCCCAAGTGAGCAACAGTACTGTTTTAGCCTAAGAATGTCCTAGGGAATGTAAATCTCAGTTTGCAACTTTATATCCCAAAATAAATATCATTATTGTCTCATAACTTAATTTAACTCCAGTTGTCAATCCCGTTCTATTGGGGTTGGTGGAAGACACTTAACCTTATTCTGTTTAACATTCCTTCCACCCCTTTCTTCAAGATTATATTTAAGTTTGGGTTGCATGTCTATGTAAACTTTGAGGTTATCTGTCTACCCAGTCACCACAGAACCATTCCAAATTTCCTCTAGTCCTCCATTATTGGTTCATAGAGGTCATGGCTTAGGCTTTTCTTGTTTCTGCCGCAGTTACCAAAGTAGACTAAGACATTTTAAGATGAAAGAGAATGAGGGACTTTCCTGGTGATCCAGTGGCTAGGACTCCCTTCTCTCAATGCAGGAGGCCCAGGTTCCTTGGGCAGGGAACAAGATCCCACATGCCACAACTAAGAGTTCCCGTAATGCAACTAGACCCAGCACAGCCAAATAAATGAATAAATAAATGTTTTTTTTAAAGAGAAGAAATGAAGAATGTTTGTGGATGATGAGCTAACTTTTGGAATAATCTATGTTCTTTATAAGAGCAATTCTTTGGTGCAAGCACCCAGTGAATGCTGTAGTGGGCAACAGTGGTTTCTGAAAAGTCTCTAAAAGCTTCTCTCTAAAGTGACTACAGAGGATTGTCCCAGCAAAGAAAGTGACTGGGAATCCATTCATATCAAGGACTCTCCAGGTTTAAGAAGGCAGAGTCCTAGGGTTACGTGGAGGTTCAGCAAGAGAGAACTGACAGAGCCACGAGAGCATGTTTTCAGAGCTTTACCATGAAAACCTGGTGGAATTCCTGGATGGAAAGATCATAAAAGTATGAGCGCTTTCCCCGTAACTGGAGCCCTCGGGAGTTTTTTATTCCCACACTAGTTCACACTCAGCCTTCAACAGTTCATCCAAATTACCATGTAAATAGTCTTACTAATTTATGGGTCTCATGGCTTCCTATTCTAGGAAAGCAGTTCTCAACTGTAACACTTGAGATATGACTGTCTTTCCAGATTCTGAGGTGGCAATTTACCCCGCAATTTCCAGGTCTCTGATGGGTTCAAGAAGAGCCCTTTATATTCAGTTTGTCTAGCTTTTCTTGTATTAAGGAAAACAGTGATTTATTCCAGGTTCTTTACATGTAGGAGCAGAAACTGAAAGTCTCTACTGGTTTTCACCTATATTTTCTTCTGTAAGTTTTGTGATTTTAGATTTTATACTTGTCTGTGATCCGTTGTAGTTAGTTTGAAATTCCAAAGTGTTGATATTAGTTCAAAATTCCAAAGTGTTGATTGAAGATATGTTTTTCTTTGTTTCCTTTTAAAAATATGTAAATCGAATTGTCCCAGTACTATAATTGAAAAATGATCTTTTTTTTCCCATTTAGTTGTCTTTGCATCTTTATCCAAAATAAGTTTTCCATATACAAGTGGATCTCTATCTGGTTCTGTTGGCCTGTGTGTCTCTTAAAATCAAAACCATATAGTCTTGATTAATATAGATTTAAAATAAGTATTGAAATCAGGTGGTATTAGTCTGCCAATAATTTTCTTTTTCAAAGTGCTTTGCATTTTCTTAGACATTTTAGAAGCCTCTTGCCAATTCCTACCAAAACAAGAAAAAGACGACTGCTGGTATTTTTATTGGAATTGTGTTGAATTTAGAAGCCAATATGAAAAGAATTGACATCTTAACAATATTGAATCTTCTGGCATATTAACAATGCATATTGTTCCACTTATTTAGACCTTTATTTTCTCACACAAATGATTTGCAATTTTCTGTGCATTGGTCTTACACTTTTTGGGAACAGATTATTCCTAAGTGTTTAACCATTTTGATGGAATTATAAGTGACATTATTTTTTAAACCTAAGTTTCTGACTGTTTGTTGCTTGTGTACATAAATACAACTGCTTTTTGTATATTGACTTTTTATTCTACCACTTTGTTAAATTTACTTATTGATTCTAATAATTTCATGTAAATCATCACATTTTTATACAAATGATTATATTTTCTGCAAATAAGGATAGTTTTATATCATCCTTTCTAATTGAGATGTATTTTTTTCTTGCTACATGTCACTGACTAAAATCTCTAGCATGATGTCAAAGTGATGATAATGGATGATGTCAGCTATATATTTACTAGGTATATATTTGTAGATTCCCTTTATCAAGTTGAGGCCATGTCCTTCTATTAATTCTAATCTTGGGGCAAAGGCCAGTTATTCCTATATTAGTATCTTTTGAGGTAACCACGTCTATGCAGATTCTGACCAAACTCATATGGCTACAAATCTGACAGCTTTGCACTCTGTGTATCTCATTTTCCTTATTCTCCAAGACTTCCCTGTTAGTGCTGAAGCATAGATGACATGGGGTGTGCTTGATAACACACATGTACAACCTGGAAGTTCAGAGGAATTTTCCCTATCCTGGGTAATCCTTTGACTCGAGAGAAGTGGCAGATGAATTCTTCTTTCTCCTTCTGTCTGGAGGGCCAGTCCTGAGATATAAATGTTTCTGTAACATCTTAGCGGGTCAAATGTATGATAGAGTCAAACCATCCGTGAGGCTTGATACTAGACAGATGTTAACTTGACAATTGACTCTCCCTCCAATGTTGCCTCACTTTAATTTTCCCTCACTCCTGCTTCTCCTGAGTTATGCTTTCTAATATAATGGTAGCAAGTAGCCTTTGCTCTCTGGGGGATTCAAGCTAAGAGGGCTTACAGATGTGAAATGCTGAACTACACTATTCATCTTGCTAACACAAGAGGAGTTTGTTGAAGGATGAAGCCAACAAAGGTGGTGAAGATATACTAATCATAAAGAAAAGGAGCTGGGCTTACTGGACTATGTCAATGTTCTGCAATGTGCTCTCTCTGGATTCCACTCGTGAAACAATGAAGTTTCTTATTATCTAAGCTAATTAAGTAATTGTAATATGCTGTTAATTTCATTTGAAAGTACACTACTTATGCCCTCTTTCATGCTTCAACCATCATTTGTGATTTCTCCTATTACTTTTAATTCCACAATGGGAAATACTTCTGGGATTAAATAAATATCTACTTTTTTTCCTTTAATTTATAACATTAAAAAAATAAACTGCTTCATTTATGTAGACTGTTTTGTTTGTATTCAAATCAGCACATCAAAGTGAGCAGTGAAATAGCAGGTAAGATTATTTTAACTGCTGAGGGTCTTTAGGACTCATTAAGAGATCTTCAAGAAGAGAGCTGCCTTCATTGGGAAGCTTTATAGCTTCCACAAAACTGATAAGCTTTCCAAAAGGCTGAGCCAATGCATGAGGAGCAGCAAGAAGCTGAATGGTGTGTCTGGATTTAAGGCACTGAAAGACTATACCCCAACCTAATTTGGTGAGAACATATTGGGGACAACCATCTTAAACATTACCCTCATAATCACTTTGGACTTATGAACAAGTGAACCTATGAGCAATATTTCTAAATCTAACTGCTCATAATTTTAATCTATACTAGTCTCTGGTTTTGGCTTTTATACTGTTCTAATTGCCAGTCTGTCAAGTCTAACACCAATACCATACTATTACAATTATTCCCTCGTAATGTTAATTTTAAAAATTCCTGGCAGTGGTATTGAGGAGTTGCCAACAGGGCAGCCACAGCCCTGACTGCAGCATGGGACACACAGCCCCTCTGAACCTCTCAGCTTTCCATTGACCGTGAACAGAGACCTGTAGGAGCAGCCACGATGGTGGAGTAGAGAGAACCTGAGCTCACTTCCCTTCATCACACACCAAAATCACAACCATCTGCAGAACAACTGTTGATGAGAAAGACTGGAATCTATCAGAAAAAAGCTACAACTAAAGACACAAAGAAGGAACCTTAGCAAGATGGGTAGAAGAGGCAGACTCACAATACAATTAAATGCAATGCCCCCTGGGTATTGCAGACTGGACAACAGTTATATTGCAGAGGTTTTCCCACAAAAATGAGAGTTCTGAGCCCCATATCAGTCTCCCTAGCCAAGGCATCAGGCACCAGCAGGATAAGTCTGCAGAGCATTTGGCTTTGAAGGCCAGTGGGGCTTAATTTGCATGTCTTTCTACACTAAACACTAGGGATAAAATGAAACATTCCTTATATCATCCTTCAAGAAGCACATGGAGAAGGCAATGGCAACCCAGTACAGTACTCTTGCCTGGAAAATCCCATGGATGGAGGAGCTTGGTAGGCTGCCATAGAGGGGGTCACTAGGAGTTGGACATGACTGAGCGACTTCACTTTCANTGAATGATAACAAAAGGAAAAAGGAAAAACTGGTGGTATTGGTCTTCCATATGTAAGCAGGTACCATTATTAAGCATCTTATAGAGAACCTCATTATTGTTGATATTGTCATTGCTTCTAGATTTAAATGACCAGACATGGAGTTTCCTTTAGGATTCCCTAAGCTTGATTATAGAATCTTAGACATGGATTAAACACTAAAAATATCATCAAGTTTCATCTCCCACCCATTTCATGATTTCTTATGCATCATCCCTGCCAAAGGGCAATGTCTCTCTCCCTGCTTACAGAGAGCTCACTACCCGACAGGCTGTGACTTGCATTAGTATCTTAATAACAGCAATAGGTGGCTTTTGCTTTTCCATTTCAGAAGCATTGTGACATTAATCTATTGTTCCTCTTGCCTTTAACTTCTCTGGGTGTCCCTCACTGTGGAGAAACTTTTCATCTTTAGCCTTTATTCATCTAAACTAGGAGAGAGAGCATTTGGCAGTTTAATAGTACCAACTAAATGTTTATTTTATAGTAAATGTTTCAAATACCAGCTGTAATCTTTAGCAGCTGTTTTGCATTGGTGGTACAATTCCAACAATTATATTTTACAAAATCATTTCCACTGGGTTGAGGCAATCTATGGATGAGTCAGGATTGGAAGACAGAAGAGCTAGAATTTTTTTGCCACTTTGNTAAATGTTTATTTTATAGTAAATGTTTCAAATACCAGCTGTAATCTTTAGCAGCTGTTTTGCATTGGTGGTACAATTCCAACAATTATATTTTACAAAATCATTTCCACTGGGTTGAGGCAATCTATGGATGAGTCAGGATTGGAAGACAGAAGAGCTAGAATTTTTTTGCCACTTTGCTTAAAAGTGGTGACTCTGGGAAAAGTCACTTCTCTTTCTGATTCTCAGTTTTCCTAATACATAAAATAAAAGGAATAAAATAGACAATTTTAAGTACCTCCCTACCCAATAATAACTTTTAATGAGGCCACAACAGTGCTTTGTCAATGGAAAAAAACAAAAATGGTAAATAAGTGAATTCATTCATTTCTATGGTCAACTGAATATGTAATCAAGGTAGATAATAGTCCAGAAGGCATAAATCAGAATTGCCAGAAAAGCCCCAGTTACCACCAAATCTCTATGAACATTCAGATAAAATGAGACTTCCATATCTTTGGCATCTTCTCAGATGACATTTCCACTTAGAAACTTCATTATTTTGGTGTATTAATGTCACTTGTTCCTAATAAAAAGCTCATCCCACCTAAAAGGAGAATGCTGAATTAACTTTATGAATTACTGGGCTCTTTTCAATAAATTATTTTGAAGATGGCTAAACATGTTGATTGGCTGAGGAAAAAGAGAAGGCCACACTCAGAAGATCACCTGAGCCAAATTTCTAGTGCCAGCTGAGAGTGGGAGTCCCTCAGGGACAAAGTTTAAGGAGAGAAGAAAGTGACTTAGAGACTAATTTTTTGAGTGAAATTAAGATTTATTTACATACTCAAGCCAAGTCAATCACTGCTTATGACATTGATACACATGGAAGATTATTTTCTGGCACAGATCTGTGTGTGGAGAATTTAATTGTCTGTGGAAAATAACAACCACCAGAACCCTAAAGGGAAACTACCTCTCTAAACTTTTGAGGACGTCAGTAGCAATTTGCCCCACTGAGGGCTAATGAAAGAAGTGGAGCCCAGAGAAATCTGAACACCAAAGGAAGGTTTCCAAAGTTGCTTGAGGTGACTTGAGAGAGTCACGATGGAACTTAGAAAAGAATTTCATTACTTAGCTTTCACTTTCATGTCCCAATAGGTTGGTTTGGGACCACTGTTGGTTTGAAACTACTACTTTATTTGAGAAATAAGAAAAATATACTGTGCATGGTGAAATGGAAAATATATTAACCTGAGAATTAGAAGATGAGGGTTCTGATCCCAGATCTGTGAGTTTGGGCTGTGCTTTCTTCATGTGTAAATCAAGAGAGAGATGGCTGTTAAGGTTTCTTCCTGCATTAATTATCCATGAACTTTCAGTTATAAAACAAAAAATCATATCTATCTAACTGTTGTATCTTCAACCCAGGGTTCATTGGACCAGTTTTAAATTTCCATGTAATGAGAGTGGTGAATTCCTGCCAATCCACCTTTGTCTTCTACATAAACTCTTTGTTCCAGACCACCTGTTTTAGTCATCATCCCTCTGCAAAAGTGGCCTACTTTTTAAATTATACACCTCCTCTTTCTTCTAAAGATTCCACTTTTTCTAAAAGTTTTTGTATCCATCAAGCTATAGGATAAGATGTCCTTTTTTTATAAAGCTATCACAAAATACTGTACACCCATTTAAAGTGAATTTTAGTTAAACAATCAATGGTGTTTAATGTAAGTATATTTTGTTCAATATTTGGAATATACTTGTGCTAAAAATTGTTTGTCTGAAATTCAAATTCAATTTGATGCCCTATATTTTTATTTGTTAACTTTAGTGACTCTGCCTTTGACCAGAGTTCTCTCTCCCACTGCTATAGAACTTCATAAAGTCCTATAGAACTCCATTTAACATTTTGACTGTCTATGTCCATCTGATTTTCCTAACTAGATCGTTAGTCCTGTGAGAGACAACCTGGATGCTACACATTATTATCTCCTCTTATCCACAGCGGTGCTTTTTATTATTTCATAATTGGCTGATTCTTTTGAGACTCCTTCATAACTCATGTACTTTAAAGCACAGTCTGCTTCTTCCTCAGGTTAAGATAACACACTCATGCCACATTAACCCAAACCCACAAGAAAATAGGATGGAACTCAATGAAAGTTAATGTTAGGGTTTACAACAGTCAGTCAGTGTTACCAATGACAATGAAAACTATAAATTAATACAATTATTTCCAGGGAATTAAAAAGTACTACAAGGTCGCTTGCAAAGCTGAATTCTTAGCTTACCAAAGGTTTCCTAGTTGCTTTTGACTTACAAGATCCATTTAGCAGGACTTTGAAAAGTCTCATAAGGTGATGAGTTCCTTCTGTGTCCATATAAAAACATTTAATCCCTGCCCCAGAAAACCACGGGCGCTAACCCATTTCACTCCTCAAAATAAAGTTCTTTAATTTCATTCCCATTCTTGAGACTATTCTCTCCCTTTCAAGTCTTACCTCACTCCATAGGTTACTCACCATTTCCCAAACATACCTTGGACCCAAGCTTGCCTCTCTCTCTCATGCTCACCATTTCTGGCTTTCTAGATCCTACCCATTCATAGAGCCACTGACTCGTGAAGCTGTGGGAGAGGCCCTAGGAATCTGGTGTTATGCTAGCATGCTAAACATAAACCAATGATAGGCCTGAGAGCTAGTCAACAATATTCTGTAGCAGAGTGACAGAGTCATGGCTCAAAAATGTCCTTGAAATCTTTCATTTTGGCCTTTTCCAAGTTCCTTTTTCAAGAAGCACCTTCAGCTACCACATCACGTTAGTCTTTCTTCATCATCCCAGCCAGAAATACTTTCTCTCTCATTTAACCTGAGGCAGCATTTTATTTGTAGCTCTCCTGAGGTACTTCGTCCTTTTTAGGTTATGTTTTTGTTGTTGGTAAGGTTCCAAGATAAAACCATTCCCTGTGCTAAGAGCAAAGAGATTGGGTTGTACTTCTGGAGTACGGTTTTCCTAACAGCCTAAGGGCTTTGTTGGGAGAAAAATGGATAAATAGTGTTGCTCAATTGCTGGAACCCATGACTGAGGCTTTCCTTGGCAAGGAATCATGGCTGTCCTTCACTCTTAGGGCAGCTCAGCATGGAGAAGCAACTGAGGAGAAAGGGAGGAGGGGTGCCCTGGGTTATCCCAGGCACTCAGGCTGTGTGGGATAGGGAAGAAATGGTCTAAGATATTAATACAACTTCACCATGCCCTATATTCAACCGACCTCAGTGAAACTTGTCATAAATCCCTTAAGAGAGACACATACAAACTGTATTATCATTTTAAGGCACTGTAAAAACTAATGTAACTGTGGCTCTGAGATTAAGCTTTGTCAAAGAGCTCTGGAGAGGACACCAGTGGGAGCAAACTTAGAGGAGGAATAAAGCAGCAAGGGGAGGGAGACAGCTGGCCGAGAACCAGGCATGTCGATGTCGGCTTTCACATCAGTGAGGAGTCAGATGAGTAAGGCGGCACATAGCAGTCACAGGTTTCAAAGCCAGAATGAATTTGGTTACCAAATAATTTCCACAAAAATTTCGTATCATAATGGATTAAACTTGGCCAAAACATTTTTTTAAATATAATATTTCACATGGGAATTTTACCATCAACAAATAATATCAATTCCATTCAGTTCAGTCACTCAGCTGTGTCCAACTCTTTGCGACCCCATGAATCACAGCAAGCCAGGCCTCCCTGTNGGTCTGGATTGGGAACTCAGGTACACTTATGGCTGATTTATGTCAATGTATGGCAAAATGAGTACAGTATTGTAAAGCAAAACAAACTAAAAAATAAAAATTAAAAAAAAAAAGACAACAACCACCTATGGTTAATTTCTTCATAAGTCAAAGCCTCAAGCCATCAATGGGTGTCTATCTAGTCAACAAACATTCATAGGGTGACTCCTCTCCTGCAGGTCCACTACTGTCCAGCCCATACAAAGCAGTCCATGAAAGAAACATAATCTCTGTTTTCATTAAACTTGATCTCAGACTCTGAGGCCACAAAAACACCATTTATACACTATTTGACATAAGGATTAAAGTATCTAATGAGTTTTAATAAATTTAGAGCAGCGGGTTTATGCTAAAAGCCCATTTTTTTCATTTTTAGGGTTATTCCATCACTACATGTGACACCTTATTCAAAGCACTGACTGCCTTATTAAAAAAAAGAACTCCTTTTTCACCACTAAAACAATACCCTGGTTGGAATACTTCATTAAAAGAAGACTATTTCTCATAGTCAACCAAACTCTATAAACACTCAGTTCACAATCTGATAAATTTTTAAAAGGAAGTCACTTACCAAAATATAAGGACTCCTGTATATAAGTTCTATGCATCAGACATAAGTACATCTCAAATATAGTATTAAAAGCTGCCATGTACTGAGCATTTCTTATCAGCTTGCTACTGTTCTAACCTTTTTTTTGTTTGTGGTTGAAATTAATCTACACAGAACTGTAAGAGGTAAATACTACGCATGATTTCCACTAAATAGATGAGGAAACTGAGGCACTGAGAAGTCAGCCACTTGCTCATAGACACAAAGCTAGTGTGTGGTTCAGCAGAAATTCAAAACCAAATGTCCAGCTCCAGAGTCCACATGCTATTGGCTGTGCAAGCTGGTAAATATAAATAAATATAAATTTCATGCCAAAAATCATTATTATTCATTTTTCCCTGGAGAAATTTAAGAAATGAATTTAAAACTTCAAAGTGAAGTAACTTTTTTGGCCAATTATGTGTTACTTTAAAAGAAATTTGCAAGAGGTGAAGGATATAAGTCTTGACAAAGATGATACTGTCATGAAACCATATGATTATAAAAGAAAACTGTTCAGCAATAATATGAAGCCACAAGTCCCGGACAGCATCGAGGTGGATGAACTCTCTACAAAGCTATTCCAATAACTGCCTGCTTATTGGGCTAGCTGTGCTCAGTAGGTGTGGGCCAGCAGTAACACCCTAGTCAGGGTCACTCTTGATTATACAAATGACAAAGCAGCACAACAGCACATGGAGGCAGCCTCCACAGAAAATATGATCTCAAACCAGGCTACGATGTAAAACAGCAGAACTTAAGTGGGGAACGACAGATGCTCATGACTCGGTTTGTATTTGAGCACTGTCTCAATCTGCTTCTCATACACAGAGCTCACATAATATCTTCTCGGGTACAAACTGGAGAATGAGCTCCAGTCGAAGTCACTAGAAGGAGAGCAGGGTTGTGGTCATGCAGGAAAGCAGAAAGTTGGGTAGTCCACAGCCCAGAGTGGAAGGTGAGACTTGGGAACTGATGGCTAAGGTTTCTAAGTTCCACTGAGGAGTTTCCAAACTCCAAACCACTGTTTACTCATAGATCTGTTCTGTTCTAGAAAATAGGGATTGCCTACTTATTAATAAGCATGCCTCACTACTTCTTTACAAGCAGTGATGAGGGAGAGAGCACCTGAGGCCAGTCTGCTGCCCTGATGTTGGGCAGGGTCTGAGTACAGTGATTATCTGTCAGCACTGGTCTGTCTGTTTCTGTTTGAAGGAAAGTATTAGCCCCCAGAGGCTTCGCTCACCTTCTTTGTGGTCGTGGTAAGTTCACTGGTGGTTGAGGGCCATTGTGCTCACCAGCTTAGGGGGCAGCTGACATCCAGGGGTTCACCAATGCTTGAAGTTGACCCAAATGCATGTAAGAATTAACAAGGATAGTGATCTCATTCAGCAGTGGAAGGTGTGTAGTGAAAAAGAAACTGTCAATGTGTTCGAAAGTCATTTCATCCCACACTGTCAACACAGAATATATCGAGTGGCTGATTGAAGTAATAGGCTGTCTTTGTGGAGCAGTAAGAAGTGGAGAAAAGGATGTTCTTTGTGCAATTATCACAATGCAAGGCCAGCTGTGGCTAACTGAATCTTCCCTCATAGACCATAATATCCCTTGGGAACCTTGCTGGGCAACACAGAGCTCCTGACACTCACCTAATTCACCACATCAAGAGAGTCATAGGCCAGACCAGACAGTGATGGAACCCCGCAGAGTCAGACAGGCTGGTGCTGCCCTCTTTGGGCCTCTAGCANCCAGCTGTGGCTAACTGAATCTTCCCTCATAGACCATAATATCCCTTGGGAACCTTGCTGGGCAACACAGAGCTCCTGACACTCACCTAATTCACCACATCAAGAGAGTCATAGGCCAGACCAGACAGTGATGGAACCCCGCAGAGTCAGACAGGCTGGTGCTGCCCTCTTTGGGCCTCTAGCAAAATCAGCTTAAGGATGGGGCCAAGGTCAGAAGCCCCAGAGAGTAGGGGGAAGTAACCACAACCCATCCAGGGGGAGTGAACCATGTACTGAGAATGTGTCTCCATATTGGGTGCCCACACGCACTAGCTCATTTATTCTTCTCAATTGTTACAGTACATTAACATTGTCCTCACAGCATCTATGGAGCAAACAGAGCTGAGGAAGCGTATGTGAAGTGCCCGATGCATGAGCCTGGTGAGTCGTGAGATTGGAATTTTAACTCAGTCTGTGGTTATGGAGCAAACCAGCTCTAGATAACCAGCCAGTTAAACCCAAGAATAGAATCTGAGTCAGCACCAGAAAGATCTTGAAGACCATGCTTCTGTGGAGCAAAGTTTATATTATAGCATATCACATTTTAAAGTCTAGTTTACAAGAAGAAAGAGAACATTTATAAAATATCTGATCAGCTATACTGTGATTTGGACTGTAGATTCCATCGTCTTTATACTCAGAAAACCTTTTCTGCTGATATGGCACTATAGCAGGGACTTGATGTTTTTTAGAGGGTGTTCCAGCACTGATGTAAGCTTCCCAAGTAGCTCAGGTGGTAAAGAATCTGCCTGCAATGCAGGAGACCTGGGTTTGGTCCCTGCATCAGGAATATCCCTGGAGAAGGGAATGACAATCCACTCCAGTATTCTTGCCTGGAGAATTAATGGACAGAGGAGCCTAGCGGGCTAGTCCAGGGGATTGCAAAGAGTTGGACACAACTGAGCAAACAACACTTTGACTTTTTTTTTTCACTTTTCCAACACTGGTAAAAAGTGACACAAGTCAGAGCTGTCATGCTTTTAGGTAGTTTTGCACAATATTTTGAACTTTTTAGGCAACCCACTGGGCTTCCCAGGTGGTGCAATGGTAAAGAATCCTCCTGCCAATGCAGGAGACACAAGGGACATGGGCTCTATCTTTGGGTCAGAAAGACCCCTGGAGTAGGAAAAGGCACTCCAATATTTTTGCCTGGAGAATTCCATGGACAGAGGAGTCTGGCAGGCTACAGTCTATGAGGTCACAAAGAGTTAGACATGACTGAGCAACTGAGCACACAGGCAAGCCCACTAAGAACCGGTATCCTCTCCTGCTTGAAGAAATAAGTGGAGTTAGCCTGAAAATTCACTTACACTGACCCTCATCATCATGTTTAGACATTTTCTGGACATATATATCATCAAATGCTTTGTATTCCAGAACTTTTTTCAATGGATCTAGATCATGACCTTAGAGAGTAACTGTTCAACATGATTTATGGTTTCAGGAATCTTAAGGACACTGTTCTTAGGAGCATTGATTACCTATCTTACCTTCCATACAATTCACTGCGGAATCCAGTTTCCCATTCAAATTTCCAGACCTGGCTCAGTTCTATTTTTTGTCTGGAATCTTCCTAAAAATGCAGCAAATATAGGATAATAAATAGCTGGACTCCAAAAAGAATGATTAGACAATATGGAAGCAAGTTTGACTTTTAAGATCCTTTTATTCAGACTAATGCTTCTCATTTTAACACCTTTTCCTGCTCTCTATAAAATTCTATTCCCAACTGTCTTGGCATAAAGTATGAACTATTTAGGCGTGGATGATCTCATCCACCTCCACGTGCTCTGTTTCCATTTGTGCTTGATTCTTCTGGCTCTGGGAACTTCTCCTGTGTATTTGTGCTCCCACTGAGGAGAGATAGGAAGAGACAAGTAAAAATCTGTCTAGTCCTGAGTTGACCAGGTGAGGGTGTGGATCAGGAAGAAGGAAGGGACCTGTGTGTACAATGTGAATACTGACAAGACCCAAATAAAACTATTCAGGCAACATGTCTCAGGATGCTAGTCATTGCTTGTGTCCATTAGAACATTGACAACTTGCCTTAGAGTGTTAGGCAGGATTATTCTGTGAATAAAAAACTCAGAGAAATTATCAGATTCTTTTTTTATTTAAGCAAAAAAGTGTCAAAAGTTAACTGCTAGTGAGAGGAATATATTTCTTTACAAACTATATTAAGCTTATAAATAGCCAGATGTAAATATTGTCCAGCAGGATTCTTCTATTACCTCGTAGCTCATACTCATAACGGACATGTTGATAACTTTCACCAAAGCATTCAATAATACTGTTCAGTAACAACCTGCAGCACACCATCTCTTATATAAGCTAGTTCATCACAGGCTTTCTTCACTGGGCTTTCTTTTGCTTTCCATATTATTAAGTTTTAATAATTATTAAGTTTTAATCTTTTCATCTTTAAATGCCCAAACTTCAAGGTAAACATGTGCTTCTAGAGCCCTGATCAGCCATTATATGTTCTGCAAAATGCTAGCTGCCTGCTTTGCTTGTCAGTTCTAGAAATGACTTGATGCGTCTGTGGTTCCTTTTTCAGCTTCTGCATCCTGCCCACCTGGATTCTCTCTGCTGAGCTCTTCCTGTCTTCCCTGCTGTGGGAAAANAAGTGGAGTTAGCCTGAAAATTCACTTACACTGACCCTCATCATCATGTTTAGACATTTTCTGGACATATATATCATCAAATGCTTTGTATTCCAGAACTTTTTTCAATGGATCTAGATCATGACCTTAGAGAGTAACTGTTCAACATGATTTATGGTTTCAGGAATCTTAAGGACACTGTTCTTAGGAGCATTGATTACCTATCTTACCTTCCATACAATTCACTGCGGAATCCAGTTTCCCATTCAAATTTCCAGACCTGGCTCAGTTCTATTTTTTGTCTGGAATCTTCCTAAAAATGCAGCAAATATAGGATAATAAATAGCTGGACTCCAAAAAGAATGATTAGACAATATGGAAGCAAGTTTGACTTTTAAGATCCTTTTATTCAGACTAATGCTTCTCATTTTAACACCTTTTCCTGCTCTCTATAAAATTCTATTCCCAACTGTCTTGGCATAAAGTATGAACTATTTAGGTGTGGATGATCTCATCCACCTCCACGTGCTCTGTTTCCATTTGTGCTTGATTCTTCTGGCTCTGGGAACTTCTCCTGTGTATTTGTGCTCCCACTGAGGAGAGATAGGAAGAGACAAGTAAAAATCTGTCTAGTCCTGAGTTGACCAGGTGAGGGTGTGGATCAGGAAGAAGGAAGGGACCTGTGTGTACAATGTGAATACTGACAAGACCCAAATAAAACTATTCAGGCAACATGTCCCAGGATGCTAGTCATTGCTTGTGTCCATTAGAACATTGACAACTTGCCTTAGAGTATTAGGCAGGATTATTCTGTGAATAAAAAACTCAGAGAAATTATCAGATTCTTTTTTTATTTAAGCAAAAAAGTGTCAAAAGTTAACTGCTAGTGAGAGGAATATATTTCTTTACAAACTATATTAAGCTTATAAATAGCCAGATGTAAATATTGTCCAGCAGGATTCTTCTATTACCTCGTAGCTCATACTCATAACGGACATGTTGATAACTTTCACCAAAGCATTCAATAATACTGTTCAGTAACAACCTGCAGCACACCATCTCTTATATAAGCCAGTTCATCACAGGCTTTCTTCACTGGGCTTTCTTTTGCTTTCCATATTATTAAGTTTTAATAATTATTAAGTTTTAATCTTTTCATCTTTAAATGCCCAAACTTCAAGGTAAACATGTGCTTCTAGAGCCCTGATCAGCCATTATATGTTCTGCAAAATGCTAGCTGCCTGCTTTGCTTGTCAGTTCTAGAAATGACTTGATGCGTCTGTGGTTCCTTTTTCAGCTTCTGCATCCTGCCCACCTGGATTCTCTCTGCTGAGCTCTTCCTGTCTTCCCTGCTGTGGGAAAAGCAGGGAATCCATTCCCTGATTTGGAACAGTGCACCTCCCTGAAGCCATTGGTTGAGCAGTCTCAGTCTTACCTCACTTATCATAAGCTAAATGTCAATGGAATCATGAGCTTTTCTCATAGCTTTTTGGTGTTATCAATGACATCCTTAAACAATGTATTTTGTTAAAACATTTAGTATTTTCTAATTGCTTTCACATGTACTATCTCATTAATTTAAAATAATGACTTCATCAGAACTGCAAATTTCATAAATGAGTAAAACTCATTTTGTAAATGAGTAAACTAAAAACCAGTGACCCCACAAAAGACTGACCCAGACTTGCCTGTGAGTGTCCAGGAGTCTCCACAGAAGGGACGGGTCAGTGGTGGCCTGTTACAGGGTTTGGGGGCATTGAGTGTAGCAGTGCCTGCATGGGACCTTTTGAAGGAGGTCACCATTATCTTCACTGCCTCCACTATAGTTTGAAAGTGAGAGTGAAGTCGCTCAGTCATGTCCGACTCTTTGTGACCCCATGGCCTGTAGGCTACCTACCAGGCTTCCTGGCCCATGGGATTTTCCAGGCAAGAATACTGGAGTGGGTTACCATTTCCTTCTCCAGGAGATCTTCCTGACCCAGGGATTGAACCCGGGTCTCCAGCATTGTAGGCAGACTTTACTGTCTGAACCACCAGGGAAGTCAGGGAGGGAACACAGCCCTGCCCATCAACAGAAAACTGGATTAAAGATTTACTGAGCATGGCCCCACCCATCAGAACAAGACCCAGATTTCCCCTCAGTTGTCTCTCCCATCAAGAAGCTTCATAAGCCTCTTATCCTTCTCTACCAGAGGGCAGACAGACTGAAACCACAATCACAGAAAACTAACCAATCTGATCACAGGGACCACAGCCTTGTCTAACTCAATGAAACTGTGAGCCATGCCATGTAGCACTACCAAAACCAGACGGGCCATGGTGGAGAGTTCTGACAAAACGTGGCCCACTGGCAAAGAGAATGGCAAACCACTTCAGTATTCTTGCCTTGAGAACTGCACGAACAGTACGAAAAGGCAAAAAGATAGGACACTGAAAGATTAACTCCCCGGGTCGGTAGATGCCCAATATGCTACTGGAGATCAGTGGAGAAACGACTCCAGAAAGAATGAAGAGACAGACCCAAAGCAAAAACAACACCCAGTTGTTGATGTGATTGGTGATGGAACTAAAGTNCCTTGAGAACTGCACGAACAGTACGAAAAGGCAAAAAGATAGGACACTGAAAGATTAACTCCCCGGGTCGGTAGATGCCCAATATGCTACTGGAGATCAGTGGAGAAACGACTCCAGAAAGAATGAAGAGACAGACCCAAAGCAAAAACAACACCCAGTTGTTGATGTGATTGGTGATGGAACTAAAGTCCAATGCTGTAAAAAGCAATATTGCATAGGAATATGGAATACTAGGTCCATGAATCAAGGCAAATTGGAGATGGTTTGACCAAATAGGAGATGGCAAGACTGAACATCGACAGTTTAGGAATCAGCGAACTAAAATGGACTGGAATTGGTGAATGTAACTCAGATGACCATTATATCTACTACTGCGAGCAAGAATTCCTTAGAAGAAATGGAATAACCATCACAGTCAACAAAAGAATCTGAAATGCAGTAGTTGAATGCAATCTCAAAAATGACACAATGATCTCTGTTCGTTTCCAAGGCAAACCATTCAGTATCACAGTAATCCAAGTCTATGCCCCGACCAGTAATGCTGAAGAAGCTGAAGTTGAATGGTTCTATGAATACCTACAAGACCTTCTAGAACTAACACCCAAAAAAGACGTCCTTTTCATTATAGGGGACTGGAATGCAAAAAGTAAGAAGTCAAGAAATACTTGGAGTAATGGGTAAATTTAGCCTTTGAGTACAAAACAAAGCAGGGCAAAGGCTAATAGAGTTTTTCCAAGTGAACACACTGGTCATAGTAAACACCCTCTTCCAATTACACAAGAGAGAACTCTATACATGGACATCACCAGATGGTCAACACCAAATTCAGATTGATTATATCCTTTGCAGCCAAAGATGGAGANAATCCTTGCATCCCTGGGATAAAGCCCACTTGGTCATGGTGTATGATCTTTTTAATGTGTTGTTGGATTCTGATTGCTAGAATTTTGTTGAGGATTTTTGCATCTATATTCATCAGTGATATTGGCCTGTAGTTTTCTTTTTTTGTGGCATCTTTGTCAGGTTTTGGTTAATTGTTTTGGTAGAATTAACATCAGAAAATAGTCACATAGATATTTGATTTCATGACAATAGTGAAGGGGCTTTGCTTCAAGAGCTGAATGTGGTCAAGATTTGGCTTTCTATTTCTTCATTCCAATCCTGGTTTTTCTTCATTATTGACTATGATATGGCCTTGACATTTCTCAGCATTTTTACTCTTATTGTACAGCTTGCATTCACCACAGATTTGGGCTACATGAAGCAAAACAAGAAGACCTAGCTTTAATCATTCTCTGTATTTACTTCCCATCTTCTTGTAAAGCCGTGGAGGAAGCCACCCTACTCAACTGATAAAGGCCATGACCTGGTTCAATAGTGAATCTTCTAACCAGTCATAACCAAAAGTATTCACCCAAAAAAGAAGAAAGATTTGCAAATGAGGAAGTGTCAGTGACCAGCAGACAGACAGAGGTCTGAGAATGACCTAAAGAAAGGCTGACGCTGACAGTGAACCCTGAATGAGGGACAGGCATGTCCGGTGGTGATGGAGGACTGGTTAGTTTAGACAGAAGGTACAGTGTTAGTAAAGGCAAGAAGACATGAAACTGTCAGACAGATTAGAAAAAGAGAAGCTTGTTTGGCATCTCTGGTGTGTGGGAGTGTGTGGAGGTTAACTAAGAGAAGAATTCAAGAATTATCTTGTTACTAACTAATAAGTATTTAAATTGTGTCAAAAAAAAACTTTTTAGAATGGATGTGTTATACCTACATGTACATGAATTCATTAATTCTTAAATTTAATTTGGAATCTGTATGTCACCCTGTAGAATTGATTGTAAGAAACCTTATCCCATCATCTCTTCTACCTGCGGGCTTCCTTGGAACCAGAATCTGTTCAAATCCAATACCTTACACTCCAGCAACAACTCCAAATTGACTTCTATGCTCCATCAATATAGAATAGAATACGAAGGCCAAGGGAACACAGGCCTTATCTAGAATAAACTTCATACCCATGCTTTTGTCTCCAGACATTCTTATCCTTTTCCTTATTTTAGCTTGACTTTGGATTTTACTTTCTTTCCTGGTGATTTTTGCTTTCCCTCTTCTGGATCCATTTGCTCTCTTCCATACTAATTGGCCCCCTGATCTGAACTTATGGCTTCTCTGGAAGTGTGCCTGTGTGTGTGCTGAGTTGCTTCAGTCATGTCCGAATCTTTGCGACCCCATGGCCTGTAGCCTGCCAGGGGAAGTCCTGGCAGGGAAGTCCCTTTGGGTATGTAGTCTCTGTCAAACTCTTCCTATGCAAAAGGTATGAGTTCTCAGCCCTGGTGATTCACAAGAATTACATATAAGTCACAGGGGAAGTCAGTGGCAGAGCAGAAACAAGAGGAGCATGTGTGTTCCTGTCCATATATATGTGTGCCTGACCTTTCATAGTGTAGCAAAGACAAAAACAGATGAGACCATATATCCCAAGGTGCCAGTTAATGGGACCAATATAATGCCTTGAGTCTTTGCAAGCTTTAATTCAGAGGCAACACCTGTGGAGAGAGAGGATACAGACATCTTAATATTTCCATCTAGCCCTATATATCATACTGCTGATAATCATTAGGATATCTGGATTAGGGGCCAAACATAACCCTAATAGTAACTGGAAACCTGATTGAAAAAATAAGCTGTAATTTTTAATTTTGTAAACCAAGGGCAGACAATGTTTGAGCTTCACTGCTCCAAGCATGCTCAGTCATTCAGTGGTGTCTAACTCTCTGCAACCCCATGGACTATGCCCCTCCAGGCTTCTCTGTCCATGAATCTTTCAGGTGAGAATACTGGAGTGGGTTGCCGTTTCTTCCTCCAGGGGATCTTCCTGACCCAGGGATTGAACCCAAGTCTCCTGCATTGGCAGGCAGATTCTTTACCACTGTGCCACCTGGGAATCCCCAATAGTAACTGGATACCTGTTTGAAAAAAATCAGCTATAAATTTCAATTTTGTAAACTGTTGTGAAACTCATTCAACAGGAACATTCTTAGAAATCAAGTGCTTTCAATGAAATCTTGAGGTTCAAATACATAGGTTTATAAGAGAAAAGCTAGAAGGTGGTACTGGCTATCAAGGTGGATGCAGCTGGGAGTATGATCCAATGAGAAGGCATGGTGACCACCTGCTTCAGCTGATGTCTCCAGTAAGCACAGCTAAGCTTTTCTGTTGCCACTTCCCTTCGGTGTGAATCTTTAATCTCTGCAGTGTGCTGACATTGTTCATTATCCCAGACACCAACAAGATTCAATTAGTTTCTACAGGGATGTCCATTTTACGAAGTTGAATGTGAATGAAAGACCTTGGTGTAAGTGGTGCACTTATCAAACCAAGATCTTACCATGTTATTCATTAGGCAAATGAATTCATGTCAGGCCTCCTAATCTACTGGGCCATCAAGGGACAGGCCAACTCCTTGACAGGGTTTTTTTTTTTTTATGAATAGCCATTTATATAAGAAAGAAAATCTTGCTGAAAGCCCTAAAGGATGTGACAGCAAATAAGAGTATTTTCAACAGAACAGATGCAAGATGCATTGGGAAGGGAAGCTGTAAGACCTAAAATTTCATGGGCTGTCTTGATGTATTTGAGCCCACAAGGCTACAAAGGCCTATCAGTGAGTTCCTCTATTCTCTCCAGATGTGTGCCAACTCCAACAGAAAGGCTCCCCATCTGGACCAAGTGTACCATTCTCAGTCCTCAACCTATGGTTTTACCTCACTGACAGCCTGCAGAATTGTTCAAACAAGCCCATTACATCCTCCTTCAGGAACAGGGGGTCACCTCACCCTCTTGTTACTACAGATCCTGCCTTCCACAGCCTCTGCTCTTTAGTCTGTCACAAGGGCAACCCCATGTAGCCCTACACAGTGCGCAGTATCTTTGTCCCTACACTCATCCCCTACATTATGTTACTAATAAACTATTGTCCATCTCCCCTGTCCAGTATCAAAGCATCAGGTGTTCAACCAACTTGAACTATTTTGGGCAAAGGATCTCTCATTCACTCACAGAGCGGGGGTTAGGAAGAGCTGGGATGGGAGTTCAGCCTTCTCCATTTGAAGCAGAACACTAGCCTTGCTGATCACAAAATGGACAGTTGGAGCCCTAGCTGCCAATCCCAGCATCTCCAAATAGGCATGTAATTTAAACCCTCTTAGTCTCAATTTCCTTGCCTAGCAAATAGCTATAATAACATTATCTCCACTTGTTTTATAAGTTTTGCTGTTGTATTGCTGTTAGTTGATTTATTCTGTGAAATATCCTAATTAGCATAAGGCATTGCAATCTTAGCTTCTTTCTTTGGAAATATTTTTTTCCAAATTTTTATTGGAGAATGGTTGATTTACAATTTTGTGTTAGCTTCTGCTATAAAGCAAAGTGAATCAGTTATACATATGCATACATCTACTTTTTTTAAGATTCTTTTTCCTTTTAGGCCATTACAGAGTAGAGTTCCCTGCACTATACATTCAGTGCTTACTAGTTATCTATTTTATATATAGTAGTGTGTATATGTTATTCCCAGCTTCCAATTTATCCCTTCCCACCCTCTGGCTTTTCCCCTTGTTAACCATAGTGGTTTTTTTCTACTTATGTTTAGAAAATAATCATATTTTCTGTATCTCTACTTCTGTTTTGTAGATAAGATATCTGTGATTCTATTTCTGTTTTGTATATGAGACAAGGAAGCCCAGCGTTCTTCAGACCATGGGGTCTCAAAGAGTTGGACATGGCTTAGCAACTGGAAAATAACAATCCCCTTTTATTAAATATTCCAGTATAAGTTATATCCTATGATATTTGTCTTTCTCTGTCTAACTTACTTCACTCAGCATGACAATCTCTAGGTCCATCCATGTAATATTTTGTCGTTCAGTCATTCAGTTATGTCTGACTCTTTGCAACCCCATAGACTGCAGTTTGCTAGGCTTCCCTGTCCTTCACTATCTCCTGGAGTTTGCTCAAACTAATGTCCATTGAGTTGATTATGCCACCCAATGAACTCATCTTGTCTCCCCCTTCTCCTCCTGCCCTCAGTCTTTCCCAGTATCATTGTCTTTTCCAGTGAGTTGGCTCTTCCCGTCAGGTGGCCAAAGTATTGTAACTTCAGCTTCAGTATCAGTCCTTCCAATAAATATTCAGGATTGATTTCCTTTAGGATTGACTGGTTTGATCTCCTTGCAAGGAACTCTCAAGAGTTTTCTTCCACAGTTCCAAAGTATCAATTCTTCTGTGCTCAGTCTTCCTTATGGTCCAGATCGCACATCCATGTATGACTACTAAAAAAAAAAAACAAAAAAAAAAAACATAGCTTTGACTATACAGACCTTTGTCAGCAAAGTGATGTCTCTGCTTTTTAATATGCTGTCTAGGTTGATCATAGCCTTTATTCCAAGGAACAAGCAACTTTAATGAATTTAAAGATGCTTTAATGGATTTAAAGGTGCTTTAATGGATTTAATGGTTCCAGTCACTATCCACAGTGATTTAAGGGCCCAAGAAGATAAAGTCTGTCACTGTTTCCATTGTTTCCCCATCTATTTGCCACAGTGATGGGATGGGATGCTATGATCTTAGTTTGTTGAATGTTAAGTTTTAAGCAAGCTTTTTCACTCTTTTCTTTCACCTTCTTCAAGAGGCTCTTCAATTCCACTTTGCCTTCTACCATAAAGGTGATGTCATCTGCATATCTGAGGCTATTGATATCTCTCCCAGCAATCGTGATTCCAGCTTGTGCATCATCCAGTCCAGCACTTCACATGATGAACTCTGCATATAATATAAATAAGTAAGGTGACAACATACAGCCTTAATGTACATCTTTCCCAATTTTGAACCAGTTTGTTGTTCCATGTCCAGTTCTAACTGTTGATTCTCGACTTGCATACAGGTTTCTCAAGAGGCAGATAGGTGGTCTGGTATTACCATCTCTTTAAGAATATTCCACAGTTTGTTATGATCCACACAATCAATGACTATGATTTGGCATAGTCAATGAAGCAAAAGTAGGTGTTTTTCTGAAATTCTCTTGCTTTTTCCATGATCCAATGTAGTTGGCAATTTGATTTCTAGTTGCTTTTTCTAAATCCAGCTGGTACATCTGGAAGTTCTCGGCTCACATACTGTTGAAGCTTAGCTTGAAGGACTTTGAGCATTATTTAGCTAGCATGTGAAATGAGCACAATTGTGGGGTAGTTTGAACATTCTTTGGCATTGCTCTTCTTTGGGATTGGAATGAAAACTGACCTTTTCCAGTCCTGTGGCCACCGCTGAGTTTTCCAAATTTTCTGATATATTGAGGGCAGCACTTTCACAGCATCATCTTTTAGGATTTGAAATAGCTCAGGTGAATATTTCAGTTCAGTTCAGTTGCTCAGTCGTCTCCGACTCTTTGCAACCCCACGGACTGTAGCACACCAGTCCTCCCTGTCCACCACCAACTCCCAGAGCCTACTCAAATTCATGTCCATTGAGTCGGTGATGCCATCCAACCATCTCATCCTCTGTCATCCCCTTCTCCTCCCACTTTCAATCTTTCCAGCTTCAAGGTCTTTTCAAATGAGTCAGTTCTTCTCATCAGGTGACCAAACTATTGGAGTTTCAGCTTCAGCATCAGTCCTTCTAATGAGTAGTCAGGACTGATTTTCTTTAGGATGGACTGGTTAGATCTCCTTGCAGTCCAAGGGACTCTCGAGAGTCTTTTCCAACACCACAGTTCAAAAGGATCAATTCTTCGGTCCTCTGCTTTCTTAATAGTCCAACTCTCACATCCATATATGACTACTGGAAAAACCATAGCTTTGACTAGATGGACCTTTGTTGGCATAGTAATGTCTCTGCTTTTAATAAGCTGTCTAGTTTGGTCATAACTTTTCTTTCAAAGAGCAAGTGTCTTTTAATTTCATGGCTGCGGTCATCATCTGCCTTGAGTTTGGAGTCCACAAAAATAAAGCCTGTCACTGTTTCCAATGTTTCCTCATCTATTTCCCATGAAGTGATGGGACCAGATGCCATGGTCTTAGTTTTCTGAATGTTGAGCTTCAAGCCAACTTTTTCACTCTCTTCTTTCATTTTCATCAAGAGACTCTTTAGTTCTTCTTCACTTTCTGCCATAAGGGTGGTGCCATCTGTGTATCTGAGGTTATTGATATCAATAACCTCAGGTAAATATTACTCAGCCTTAAAAAAGGATGGACTAATGCCTTCTCTAGCTTTATAAGTTTTTTAAGTACCTAATAATGATAATTTAGGGCACTGTAAGCTGTGTAAATCTGTAAGGTTATGCTGCAATTACTGAATCCTGTTTTAGAATTGTTTCCTTCACCTAATGTAGGAGGAATTGTTACTAGAGACAGGTTGCTAGAGAACACGTGGACAATCCCTTTAGAGAGACCTGGAGCATTCCACTTCCTGCCTCCTACATCTTCTCCTGAGATGCTTCATATAAGAAGAGAAGGAGGAGGAAGAGAGAGAGAAGGAGGTGGAAGAAGAGAAAGGGAGTAAGGACTGCACCATTATTTGAAGGCAGCAGAAGTGACAGGCAGCAATTTTTCTTTGTCATATTCTGAGTCAGATATACTTCCTTGTGCTACCACATGTCTGGATGTAGACCCTTGTCTAAGCATGAGGTGTGAGGACATGGAAAGAGCAAGAATTAAGAATTAGAAATATATGAGCCTGCCTGTAGAAACATTGTAACATGACTTGGGTGATAGACAGCTTTAAGGGTCTCATAAAACAACCCATGAACAAGTAAAAATTGATACATATTTTTCTCTCTTCTTTTTCCAAACTCCTGTATCCTTCAGATCCCTGAACCTACATAAAGTCTTCCCTGAAAGCCCATTCTTCTGTGATTGCATAGATTCATGGAAGTGCTGGCACAGATCTTGGTGGTGGTGGTGGTTTAGTCACTAACTTGTGTCCGACTCTTGCGACCCCATGGACTGTAGCCCTCCAGGTTCCTCAGTCCATGGGATTCTTTAAACAAGAATACTGGAGTGGATTGCCATTTCCTTCTCCAGGGGATCTTCCTGACCAAGGCATCGAACCCACGTCTCCTGCACTACAGGCAGATTCTTACCGACTGAGCTATCAAAGCTCAGCTATTCCAGCCCCAGTCTCTTTCTTCTGGTTCCCACCTCATGGAAGCTTTATAGTAAAGGTGTGTCTGGAGTGAGAATAAAGCGCCTATAACAGAGTTCACCGGGGTGGAGGAGAACATTATATAATGGGTGACTAGGAAGGATTTTCGGAGGAAGCAATGGCAACCCACTTCAGTACTCTTGCATGGAAAATCCCATGGACGGAGGAGCCTGGTGGGCTGCAGTCCATGGGGTCGCTAAGAGTTGGACAGGACTGAGCGACTTCGCTTTAATTCTTCACTTTCATGCATTGGAGAAGGAAATGGCAACCCACTCCAGTGTTCTTGTCTGGAGAATCCCAGGGACGGGGGCGCCTGGTGGGCTGCCATCTGTGGGGTCACACAGAGTTGGACACGACTGAAGTGACTTAGCAGCAGCAGGAGGGATTTTACATATGAAGACATGGAGAAACAGGGCTCAGGTAGAGGGAAGATCATTCTGCAAGTGAAAGGAGGAAGAGAAAACATGGATCATTTGGCAAACAGCAAACGGAAGTCTGGAAATCTGGAAGGTGAAGTTGCAGTCAAACAGAGCCTGAGGTGAGGTGGATCCTGGTTGACATATTGTCTTCCTTAATTTCAGAAATTTTAATTTTATATTGAAGGTAATAGGGAAGCACTTAAAGTATCTGAATGATGAGTTTATGTGTGTGTTTATGATACGCACTTTTAAAATCTCACAGTGGCAGCAAGAAGAATGAGATTGCACTGTCAAACTGAAAGCTACATAGGACTATTGTGAGACTTTGAGAAATGAGGTGGGATCAAGCTATAGCTGTGAGAGTCACGAGGGAAGAAGTGGTGTAGGCACTCTCTATGTAAAAGTAAAACTCAGGGTACAGAGCAAGGCAATTCCTGTGTCAGCTCTTCCTCTGTGTAGCTGGATGACCTGGAGCAAGTCCCTTTCTTTATCCTTTCCTTTTCTTCATCTGTAAAATGCAAGGGTTGGACTAGAAGCATTACAATCACTTCCAGCTCTAATACTCTCTAGCACTATGATTCTGTTCCAATTTGAAAGGCATCCAAGGACACATGGTTAGTGGAATTCCCAAAAGACCTCATTATAAAGCGGTACCATAGATTAGAGCCCCAGGACAGTCATGGCAAGACTTCAGAAGACTATTATTAAAGATAATAATAGCATTTTGTTTTTATATAAGACTTATATACCTGTAATCACCTGTAATCTGCATTAATCTTCATCATATCGTTGTAAGGCAAAGAAGTAAAAGGATAATTATCCACATTTTAAAGATGAGGCATCAAGTCTTTTAAAGCTCAAAAGATCTGCCTGAGGTCCCAAACAAGTCATGATGGAGTCTGGACTAGTATTCTTGTCTCTAAATTTATCGCACTGAGCTCTTTACATTACCTTGGGCTCCTTCTGGTCTGACCTGAACCTCCCAGGTGCATGCCTAATCAGGACCTCAGTCTGCCCATTACAGGGAGCCTGGAGATCAAATGTAACCAGGATCAACTTCAATTTGGCAGACATGATCCTGAGTACTTATAACATCCTCACACTGGAGAAATATTACTATGAAGATGCTCTGAGTAGATTCATTTTGAGACTAAAAGAGCCCTCAGTATGATTACATGCAAGCAAAATCTGAAGTTCTCTTATTTGTTGTGTGAAGTATGTCAAAAATACAACTTTCAGGTGCTTCTCCAAGCAGCTCAGAAAGCTTATGCATTTATTTCCAGCCTGCTGTCCTGACCCGAGAAAGGAGCTATGTAAGAGAATAATGGTAGAGACTTAAGACCAAGAATCTTCCCTTGATCTTCCCTCTACTCTGTGTGTAAGGAGGACACACCAGGGGTCTAGGATAAAAAGGTGAGAATAAATTCCTCACAGGATACTTATCCCTTACCAGAAGGACAAGATCAAGGTAGATTGTTTTCCTGCCCTGCTGGCTCTCTGGATCCAGTCAGTCTACTCCTCCCTTCACTGCCTCTATCCTTTATTACATGTTCCTTATTGGTTGGTCAAGACAGTGAGTGATTTCTAATGGAATGAAGAAAGGAAAGAAGAGAGAAAGGGCAGGTGGGAGCAGGGGTGTTTATGATAATATTTAATAAGTACATGCTAGGTACCAGGCCCTGTGTATATACTATCTTTTTGTCCTTACAGTGATCCGATTAAGTAAATTATTTTACTACCATTTTAGATATTAAGTAAAGGAAGTCAAGTAATTTAAGATTATTTGGGTAAATAAAGCTAGAATTTTAACCCAGGAACATATGACTCCAGATCTTTTCCACATCACTCTGCTACTTTCTAATTCTGTTGGTTAGTTTACTGCTGACCTTGAAAGATTATCAGAGTGGATAATCTCAATTTTGCACGGTGGGTCTAAAACCTGGAAGTCATAATGGGTTGTAAGACAACAGGTGAGTGGGGCTAAATAAAAATTTGACTAATATTTATAGATTTTTCTATATTCTTCACATAACCTTATCTATACCATTTGTTATTTCTGATGAGAACACTGAAGTCAATAAAAGTTATGTGCAACATAACCAGTTTATTCTACAGCCAAGTTTTCAACCCAGGTTCCCTGACACACATTTGGAGGCTAGTTCCACTCCACCGTACTCTCATCTCACATAACTCCTTATCCATCCATGGTAAGGAGGCAGTGTCGGCAAATATGAGCTTCTTCCACATTTTAATGATTCCAATGTTACTAATATACTTGTTTTTTTATATAAATGTATTTAAATTGGAGGTTAATTACTTTACAATATTGTATTGGTTTTGCCATACATCAACATGAATCCGTTTTGTGAAATCTCTATAAACACTGTTCTTGAAATTCCTCACGAAAAAGGTAGTGACTCTACAAGATAAAACTGCTAAGTATATTTGCTGGCATTTTTACCAATTTTCTTCTGTTCTAGAGCTGTTCATATATTATAGACTTAAAATGTGTTTTTAGAATGATTTTGCCCAGAGATTTCCAAAAGGAAATGACAAGAAATGGTTTCCACACTTTAAAATTAAAATTACTCCTCTTACTCACTTTATAAGGAAGTGAGAAGGTGGGAGGAGAAGCTGTAACAGCATCTTCATGGAAAAGACCCAAACCCTTATAATTAATAGGAGCCTCTAAAATTAGAAGCCAAATCCATTAATCATTCAGCCAACTTTCTTTTTTTTTTTTAATTTTTTTTATTTTTTTCCATCTCAGGTGTACATGAGTTCCCAATCTTGAACCCCGCCCCCACCTCCCACCCCATATCAACTCTCTGGATCATCCCCGTGCACCAGTCCCAAGCATCCTGTATCCTGTAGTGAACATAGACTGACGATTTGTTTCTTACATGATAGTATACGTGTTTCAGTGCCATTCTCCCAAATCTTCCCACCCTCTCCCTCTCCCTCAAAGTCCAAAAGTCCATTCTATACATCTGTGTCAGCCAACTTTCCATGAGGTTGGCGTCACCCACACACCTTTAATGACTCAATGTGCAATGGGCAAACTTGAACTGCAGGCATAGTCCTCCAAGCAGCATTTTAATACTGGTACCAATGGAACGTGAATGCTGTTATTAAATCTGTGAGTCTGTGCTCTTTCTAGTCCACAACTGTGGCTTTTAGAGTGTTGGGAGTTTGGAGATGGGGGAGCATGGGGACACATGCCACACAGCTTGTGGGATCTCAGTTCCCTGACCAGGGATTGAACTTGGGGCATGGCGGTGAACGCACAGAATCCTAATCTCTAGGCCATCAGGGAACTCCCTCAGAGTGTTTTTAAGACTGAGTTGGGAGGTGCTGCAATTGCTTCCAAGGTTAACAGTGAGAGGCAAGATGATCTTTTTTTCAGTGTATGGTGGGAATTTTTAACAACCAGACCCTAGGCAGGAAAGATGTGCCTTGTCAGATAGTAAACTTGGTACTCTGAGGATCACCCAAGGGAAGCTTAAGGTGTGGAAGAAAGGATACCTCCTCTAAGTAGATGGCCTTTCCTTGTGGCTCATCTGGTAAAGAATCCACCTGCAATGCAGGAGACCTGGGTTCGATCCCTGGGTTGGGAAGATCCCCTGGAGGAGGGAAAGGTTACCCATTCCAGTATTCTGGTTGGAGAAATCCATAGTCCATGGGGTCGCAAAGAGTTGGACACAACTGAGCAACTTTCACTTTCACTTGCTGAGTAGAAGGCTGGATTATACTTCCTTCCAATTCAAAAGTATTTCTGTTCTTTTCTCAGTTATTTCCTGAAGTGATGTAATTAATCAAGAGGCAAACTCCTCCAGGGAGCTCCCAAATGAACCCAGGACACAGAGACTCTCACAAAGGAAGACTATCAGGAATAGCAGGTTTTCAAATTAGGTGACTTCCCACCACCTTTTCAGCTAGTCCACAAAATTTGTGCTGGGATCACCACCAGTCTTCTGGTGAAGAGGACAATATCTTCTATATATTCCACCCTAATCTGAAAAAGTGAAAGTGAAAGTCACTCACTCTAAACATTAAGAAAAAGAAGAAAGACATTCTTGATAAGTTTGTTTGTTTGTTTTTAATACAGACTGTCTGGAAGTCAGTACAAACTCAGGCTCTTCTCTTTCCAACAGATATTTGTAGAGCATGAACTGTGAGATATGATTTGTGCTAGGTACTAGTTTCACAGGCATTTACTTTGAAAACGGTGTTATAAGACAGTTATGATTGTTTCCATTTTATAACAGAGAGAACAGATTCAAAAAAGTTGAATGATAGCTTCAAGATGACTCTCTAACCTTATCTATGATTTTAGAAGCTATATTTACCCTGGACACTGAAGCTTCCTCATTACTGGGGAAAAGCAAATACTGACACACAACAGACTTTAGGTATAAGGATGTAACGTGGTGAAACCACTGGGCCTTTCTTATTGCTGTTGTTCAGTTGCTCAGTCATGTCCAGCTTTTTGCAACCCTGTGGACTGCAGCACATCAGGCTTCCCTGTCCTTCAACATCTGCTGGAGCTTGCTCAAACTCTTGTTCATTGAGTCGGTGATGCCTTCCAACCATCTCATCCTCTGTCATCCCCGTCTCCTCCTGCCTTCAATGTTTCCCAGCATCAGCATCTTTTCTAAAGAGTCAGCTCTTCACATCAGGTGGCCAAAGTATTGGAGCTTCAGCTTTAGCATCAGTCCTTCCAATGAATATTCAGGATTAATTTCCTTTAAGATTAACTGGTTTGGTCTCCTTGCAGTCCTAGGGACTCTCAAGAGTATTCTCTAACACCACAGCTCAAAGGCATCAATTCTTCAGCACTCAGCTTTCTTTATGGTCCAACTCTCACATCCATACATGACTACTAGGAAAACCATAGCTGCGACTATATGGACCTTTGTTGGCAAAGTNGTTACCCATTCCAGTATTCTGGTTGGAGAAATCCATAGTCCATGGGGTCGCAAAGAGTTGGACACAACTGAGCAACTTTCACTTTCACTTGCTGAGTAGAAGGCTGGATTATACTTCCTTCCAATTCAAAAGTATTTCTGTTCTTTTCTCAGTTATTTCCTGAAGTGATGTAATTAATCAAGAGGCAAACTCCTCCAGGGAGCTCCCAAATGAACCCAGGACACAGAGACTCTCACAAAGGAAGACTATCAGGAATAGCAGGTTTTCAAATTAGGTGACTTCCCACCACCTTTTCAGCTAGTCCACAAAATTTGTGCTGGGATCACCACCAGTCTTCTGGTGAAGAGGACAATATCTTCTATATATTCCACCCTAATCTGAAAAAGTGAAAGTGAAAGTCACTCACTCTAAACATTAAGAAAAAGAAGAAAGACATTCTTGATAAGTTTGTTTGTTTGTTTTTAATACAGACTGTCTGGAAGTCAGTACAAACTCAGGCTCTTCTCTTTCCAACAGATATTTGTAGAGCATGAACTGTGAGATATGATTTGTGCTAGGTACTAGTTTCACAGGCATTTACTTTGAAAACGGTGTTATAAGACAGTTATGATTGTTTCCATTTTATAACAGAGAGAACAGATTCAAAAAAGTTGAATGATAGCTTCAAGATGACTCTCTAACCTTATCTATGATTTTAGAAGCTATATTTACCCTGGACACTGAAGCTTCCTCATTACTGGGGAAAAGCAAATACTGACACACAACAGACTTTAGGTATAAGGATGTAACGTGGTGAAACCACTGGGCCTTTCTTATTGCTGTTGTTCAGTTGCTCAGTCATGTCCAGCTTTTTGCAACCCTGTGGACTGCAGCACATCAGGCTTCCCTGTCCTTCAACATCTGCTGGAGCTTGCTCAAACTCTTGTTCATTGAGTCGGTGATGCCTTCCAACCATCTCATCCTCTGTCATCCCCGTCTCCTCCTGCCTTCAATGTTTCCCAGCATCAGCATCTTTTCTAAAGAGTCAGCTCTTCACATCAGGTGGCCAAAGTATTGGAGCTTCAGCTTTAGCATCAGTCCTTCCAATGAATATTCAGGATTAATTTCCTTTAAGATTAACTGGTTTGGTCTCCTTGCAGTCCTAGGGACTCTCAAGAGTATTCTCTAACACCACAGCTCAAAGGCATCAATTCTTCAGCACTCAGCTTTCTTTATGGTCCAACTCTCACATCCATACATGACTACTAGGAAAACCATAGCTGCGACTATATGGACCTTTGTTGGCAAAGTAATGTCTCTACTTTTTAATATGCTGTCTGGATTTGTCATAGTTTTTTCTTCCAAAGAGCAAGTGTCTTTTGATTTCATGGTGGCAATCACCATCTGCAATGATTTTGGAGCCCAAGAAAGTAAAGTCAGCCACTATTTCCACTGTCTCCCCATCTATTTGCCATGAAGTGATGGGGCCAGATGCCATGATCTTAATTTTTTGAATGTTGAGTTTTAAGCCAGCTTTTTCACTCTCCTCTTTCACCTTCATCAAGAGGCTCTTTAGTTCCCCTTCACTTTCTGCCATAAGGGTGGTATCATCTGCATATCTGGGGTTATTGATAAATCTCATCTTGATTCCAGCTTGTGCTTCATCCAGTCCAACATTTCACATGATGTACTCTGAAACTGAGTTAAATAAGTCGGGTGACAACATAGAGCTTTGATGTACTCTTTTCCCAGTTTTGAACCAATTTGTTGTTCCATGTCCAGTTATAACTGTTGCTTCTTGACCTTCATACAAGTGTTGCAGGAGGCAGATAAGGTGGTCTGGTATTCCCATCTCTTTAAGAATTTTCCACTGTTTGTTGTGATCCACATAGTTAAAGGCTGTAACACAGTCAATGAAGCAGAAATAGATGTTCTCTGGAACTGTCTTTCTACTTTCCCTCCAACATACAAAGAACTAAATTTATCGGGAGAACTCTTAGCCTTTTAGTACAACAAGAGTTGATGATAATTTTTTTCTCAGTTGTATGGATATTATCTGTTATGGGCTGAATCATGTTCCCCCAAAATTCATATGTGAAACCTTAAACCCCAACATCTTGGCATATGACTATATTTGAAGACTGTCATTAGAGAGGGCCCTAACTTAAAACATGGTGCCCTTATGAGAAATGGAAATTTAGATACCCAGAAAAGACACCAGGGATATAGGTACATGAAAAAAAGACCCTTTGAAGAGGCATCTACAGGGCAGCCTTCTGCAAACCAAGGAGAGATGCCTAAGAGAAAAGTCAACCCTGCCATCCCATTGATGTTGGACTTTTAGCCTCTAGAACAGTGAGAAAATACATTTCTGTGGTTCAGGACACCACTCTGGTATTGTGTTATGGCAGCCCTAGCAACTAATACATTATCTTTAAGGAAGTGGTTTTCTCATGGAGATGAAAATGGATGAGGGAGGCAATTGTTGCTTCTACTTCCAAAACGTGGAACATGTAATTTGTTTCCAGTACTCTGATCAGTCTTGGTTCCTGACCTATCACGACAGGAAGGTACAAGCACAGGGAACGCTTCAGTTGGAATTCTACCAGTGAAGGACTCAGACAGCCTATTTATATAGTTAAGATTTTAACTGAAGGATCTAAATAAATGTATTTAATATATATTCAATATTGTTCACTAAAGAAACCCAGAATTATATAAGAATCACACACACAAACATAAATACATATATTTTGTAAGGACAAATTCTGTTTATATCCCTGGAATCTAAATAATGTAAATCAGTCTGCTACCAGAAATCTGTGAGATGTAGAGAACGTTCTATATTTGTGCTGGATATGGTAATGACTATCCACATAAGAGCTACCGAGCACTTGAAATGTGGATAGTGCTACTGAAAAACGGAATCTTTAATTTAATTTTAATTGCATTAAATTTAAATAGCTACATGTAGTTAGTGGCTATCATATTGGACAGTACGGTTTAAGAGCACATGGAAAAATTAAGCATTGCTTCAGTTTTGTTGGGAAATAAACAGCAAGGAAAGCTAAACACACAAAAAAACTCAAGCTTTTGTAATACTTTAGTACACATTTCATTTTCTTGTGCAAACACGAATTTGACCTTCTAAGAAATAAAAAAACAAAACAAAACAAAAAAAGAGTTAAACCTTGAAATTTTATTTCAGTGTGTAGCTTTATGCCTAAAAGAACTTAAAGAACTATACAATTTTAGATTTATAGGAGATCTTGGGCTTCCCAGGTGGCTCAGGGATAAAGAAACTAACTGCTTATGTAGGAGACACATGAGCCTCTATTTTGACCCCTTGGTTGGGAAGATCCCCTGGAGGAGAAAATGGCAAACCACTCCGGTGTTCTTGCTTGAAAAACTTCATGGGTAGAGGAGCCTGGCTTGCTACAGTCCGTGGGATCACAAAGAGTTGGATATGACTGAGCGACTGAGTGCACACACACACACACACACACACACACACACACACACACACACACCAGATCTGAGAAACAGGTACTTTCTAAGAATTTAAAATGTAAAATTTCTTATTTTAAGAAAGGGGACTGGACGCTTTCTGAAATCTTCACATCTTGTGCCACACCATCACATATATACGAAAGAAATCAATGACTACAAAGCCATATTCAAAAGCAAATAAAGTGCTAATAAAAGAGAAAGATAGACTGACAGGAGAAGCCAGTGCCACGGTGCCAGCAAGGACAGACACCTGCTGCTCTGCCCACAAGGAGGCTCTTGCAGGTAACAAAAAGCTGCGTGGGAAATTTTTCCTTAAGACAAGCATTTGGCTGGCAACCACCAACAATCTGAGAAAAGCTAACGCTATAAAAGGGAATAGTAATGACAGAATAATCTCAAAAGCTCTTAAAAGAGCAACCTTAGTATTCTCAGAGAGATAATGGGCAAAAATTCACATTATCTAAAAAATAACTGTGAAACAAAGACAGGAGATTATGAAACAAGAGTAAACAACTATGACAAAGAATGCAGGTCTTTAAGATGAAAAAATAACGATTTAAAAAACACACAGCTGAAGGGCAAATCAGTAAGCTATGTATTAAGCCTAATTCACAAGAAGAAGACAGAAAATATTAGATTAATATTAAATGAGACGGAAACCTGATCCAGAAATTGCAAGTGCATTAAATTTGAGTTACAGAATTAATAGTCAGAAAAAAAATGGAGAATAGGCAATATGCCTGAAATAATGCCTGAAAATGTTCCCAATCAAAAGGGGGAAAAAGAGATTTGCATCTTTAGATTGTAAGAATCTGAAAACCAGAAGAGGATTACAAGCTACACTATACTTGGGCACAAATCTGTAAAATTAAAACATCAAAGAAAAAGAAATTCCAAAAAACTACCCAAGAGGAAAAGGCAGACTTCCTACAAAAGGATGAGAATGAGTGACATCAGTCATTTCATCATCAATCAGAGTACATTTGTATTCGAGGTGACATTTCCTTCCTGGGAGAACACAGATGTTAGCCTGCAGACTTAAGGAGTGATTTGGATGTTTCACTTCTATACAATATAGAGACAAAATGGTAACCCTTACCACCCATAGAATCTCTGTAATAATCAGTACCTTACTTACACTGCTTTTTCATACCTAAATATCCTCTGAAGCATCAGAATACTTATGCCCCTCTGAATGAAGAGGAACTAAAAAGCCTCTTGATGAAAGTGGAAGAGGAGAGTGAAAAAGTTGGCTTGAAGTTCGACATTCAGAAAACGAAGATCATGGCATCTGGTCCCATCACTTCATGGGAAATAGATGGGGAAACAGTGGAAACAGTGTCAGATTTTATTTTTTGGGGCTCCAAAATCACTGCAGATGGTGACAGCAGCCATGAAATTAAAAGACGCCTACTCCTTGAAAGGAAAGTTATGAGCAACCTAGATAGCATATTCAAAAGCAGAGACATTACTTTGCCAACAAAGGTCCCTCTAGTCAAGGCTATAGTTTTTCCAGTGGTCATGTATGGATGTGAGAGTTGGACTGTGAAGAAGGCTGAGTGCCGAAGAATTGATGCTTTTGAACTGTGGTGTTGGAGAAGACTCTTGAGAGTCCCTTGGACTGCAAGGAGATCCAACCAGTCCATTCTGAAGGAGATCAGTCCTGGGTGTTCATTGGAAGGACTGGTGCTGAAGCTGAAACTCCAGTACTTTGGCCACTTCATGCAAAGAGTTGACTCATTGGAAAAGACCCTGATGCTGGGAGGGATTGGAGGCAGGAGGAGAAGGGGATGACAGAGGATGAGATGGCTGGATGGCATCAACGACTTGGTGGACAAGAGTTTGGGTAAACTCCAGGAGTTGATGATGGACAGGGAGGTCTGGGGTGCTGCAATTCGTGGGGTTGTAAAGAGTCAGACATGACTGAGTGACTGAACTGAACTGAACTGGCTTTCCCAACACAAAGTTTCTGTCACCAAACAGTGAATTTGCTCATTTGTTCTCTCTCTACACTTTGCCTGGCCTTGATGAAATTCTCTCTACTCATAATGTATTTTCCTGGCTAGGTGCTCACCTAAAACTCTAGCTGATCCTTAAGGGTCACCTCTGAGCACATCTCTAGTTCATGGTAACCCACTTTCCCTTCTTGACTTTCAGAAACGCAGTTTTTTTTTTTTTTCAATACATCTTGGCATTTTCAAAATTATTTTGATGATCTTACTGAAAACCAGCACTGAATGCTTAGTATCCAGCTAGTACTTTGTATCTGTTACAGTACTTAATCCCCAAAACAACGCTTTTAGGTTGCTGTTCAGTCACTCAGTGGTGTCCGACTCTTTGCGACCCCATGGACTGCAGCTCACCAGGCTTCCCTGTCCTTCACCATACAGCTAAGAAAGCTGAAGCTTAGGGATTCTAAATAAGTTGCTAAAGATTAGAGAGCAAGTATGTATCATAGCTACGATAAACCCATGCTGCCATGTACAGTTGTTCAGCTTAGGCATTGTACAAAAGTGCATTGCAAGAGGCCAGTTGGAGTCTGATATTTAACCCATTCTCAGCTCAACAAGCCAACAATGAACCCTTCATAGAGGAAAAGATGTCTTTTTTTTTTTTTTTTTTTCTAATTCACCAAAGGCCTATGGGTAGTCTTGGAAAGACACTCCAAGACTCTGGATCCAGAGTCCACATTTAATGGATGCACTGTACGCCTCTGCACTTAAAAGATAAAATAATGAGGTCCAGAAAAAACAAAATGATTTTTTAAGTTTCCAGAGCTTCTGGAAAATAAGCTGACATTTCAAACCTTCCATTGCTCTTTTTGGCACCCTACTGGGCGCCGCATTCCACTTATATTTTATAATGCACTGTGTATCACTGTTTTCTGATGATTTCCTGTGTTTGTAACCATGGTAAATGGAAAAATCCTGAGAAGACCATTCTTACAATTATCCCAGCAGCATATGCACTTAGGTATAGAGAAGACTCCAGTTACTTAACTTGAATGAAATGCTTCTCAAAATGAAGTTGCCCCATGACCCTGTGAAAACCCTTGTGATGACTTAATAATCTTCAGAAAAATCAGTTGGTCACATGGTCTTGAGAAAACACCAATTTGCCCTTATCCCACTAGGAGTTAAAGTAGGACATTGGTAGGAGCTCCCTGTCAATGTCCTGCTTTGAGTCTTTCGTGATACCACTTGCTTCAAAGTAGAAGAAGCCCTATCTTGAAGGCATTCTTGATAAATTCCCTTTATATTTTTCTTTTTCCCATGTACTACTCCATCTTTAAGTAAAATTAAAAGATACAAAGGATGATTGTGGAATCAAGGCCTTAGAGATTCGAAGAATAACAACTGACAAATGTCTTGAAAGTTTTGTGTGATGAGTGACACAAGCTGCAGGCATACCTCTAGAGCCCAGAAAAGTAACTGCATTTTCTTTAAATATGTTGTTGCTGTTCATGTCTGACTGCAGCCGGTCAGGATTCCCTGAGTTGGCTCAAAGTCATATTTGTTGAATCGATAATGCTATCTAACCATCTAATCCTTTGCTACCCTCTTCTCCTTTTGTATTCAGTCTTTCTCAGTATCAAAGTCTTTTCCAGTGAGTTGGCTCTTTGCATCAGGGAGCCAAAGTATTGGAGCTTCAGCTTCAGCATCAGTCCTTCCAATGAATATTCAGGGTTGATTTTCTATAGGATTGACTGTTTTGATCTCATTGTAGCCCAAGGGACTCCCAAGAGTATTCTCCAGGACTACAATTTAAAATCAAAAATTCTTTGGCACTCAGCCTTCTTTACAGTCCAACACTCACATCCATACATGACTACTGGAAAAAATCATAGCTTTGACTATACAGACCTTAGTCGGCAAAGTGATGTCTCTGCTTTTTAATACACTGTCTAGGTTTGTCATAGCTTTCCCTCCAGGGAGCAAGTGTCTTTCAATTTCATTCCTGAGTCACCATCTGCAGTGATTTTAGAGTCCCAGAAAAAAAATATATCTGTCACCTCAGTTCAGTTCAGTTCAGTTCAGTCACTCAGTTGTGTCCAACTCTTTGCGACCCCATGGACTGCAGCATATCAGGCTTCCCTGTCCATCAGCAAATCCAGGAGCCTACTCAGATTCATGTCTGTTGAGTCGGTGATGCCATCCAATCATCTCATCTTCTGTCATTCCCTTCCCCTCCCACCCGCAATCTTTCCCAGCATCGGGGTCTTTTCAAATGAGTCAGTTCTTCACATCAGATGGCCAAAGTATTGGAGTTTCAGCTTCAGCATCAGTCCTTCCAATAAATATTCAGGACTGATTTCCTTTAGTATGGACTGGTTGGATCTCCTTGCAGTTCAAGGGACTCTAAAGAGTCTTCTCCAACACCACAGTTCAAAAGCATCAATTCTTTGGCACTCAGCTTTCTTCACAGTCCAACTCTCACATCCATACATGACTACTGGAAAAATCATAGCTTTGACTAGACAGACCTTTTTTGGCCAAGTAATGTCTCTTCTTTTTAACATGCTGTCTAGGTTGGTCATAACTTTTCTTCCAAGGAACAAGCATCTTTTAATTTCATGGCTGCAGTCACCATTTGCAGTGATTTTGGAGCCCCCTCAAAATAAAATCTGTCACTGTTTTCATTGTTTCCACATCTATTTCCCATGAAGTGATGGGACCAGATGCCATGACCTTAGTTTTCTGAATGTTGACTTTAAGCCATCTTTTTTACTCTTCTCTTTCACTTTCATCAAGAGGCTCTTTAGTTCTTCACTTTCTGCCACAGTGTGGTGTTATCTGCATATCTGAGGTTATTGATATTTCTCCTGGCAATCTTGATTTCAGCTTGTGATTCATCCAGTCCAGCATTTCTCATGATATTTCACTGCTTTCATTTTTTCCCCATCTATTTCCCAAGAAGTGATGGGACTGAATGCCATGATCTTCACATTTTGAATGTTGAATTACTCTCCTATTTCACCTTCATTTAACCTATATGCAGAATACATCATGAGAAATGCTGGGGTAGAAGAAGCACAAGCTGGAATCAAGATTGCTGCAAGAAATATCAATAACCTCAGATATGCAGATGACATCATCCTTCTGGCAGAAAGTGAAGAGGAACTAAAAAGCCTCTTGATGAAAGTGAAAGAGGAGAGTGAAAAAGTTGGCTTAAAGCTCAACATTCAGAAAACAAAGATCATGACATCTGGTCCCATCACTTCATGGGAAATAGATGGGGAAACAGTGGAAACAGTGTCAGACTTTATTTTTCTGGGCTCCAAAATCACTGCAGATGGTGACTGCAGCCATGAAATCAAAAGACGCTTACTCCTTGGAAGAAAAGTTATGACCAACCTAGATAGCATATTCAAAAGCAGAGACATTACTTTGCCNAGAAAACAAAGATCATGACATCTGGTCCCATCACTTCATGGGAAATAGATAAGGAAACAGTGGAAACAGTGTCAGACTTTATTTTTTTGGTCTTGAAAATCACTGCAGCTGGTGACTGTAGCCTTCATGTTGATGTATGGCAAAATCAATACAATATTATAAAGTAAAAAAGAATAATAATAAATAATAAAAAAATAAATGATAATAAAAATAAAGAGAATGAGGATGAATGGAGGGAGAAACTCATTTCCCAAATATTCAATATTAAAAAAAAAAAAGATGCTTACTCCTTGGAAGAAAAGTTATGACCAACCTAGATAGCATATTCAAAAGGAGAGACATTNTTCTTTTTTCCTCTCTGCTTCATTTATTTCCACCATTCTATCTTCCACCTCACTTATCTTATCTTCTGCCCCATTTATTCTACTGTTGCTTCCCTTCAGAGTGCTTTTGATTTCAGTGATTAAATTATTCATTATTGATTGAGTCATTTTTATTTGATCCTTGTGAAACTTTTCTTGCGTCTTCTCAATCCTTGTGTCCAGATTATATATCTGTAACTCCATTTTGTTTTCAAGATTTTGGATCATTTTTACTATCATCATTCTGAATTATTTTTCAGGTAGACTTCCTATTTCCTCCTATGTTTGATTTGGTGGACTTTTATCATGTTCCTTTACCTACTGTATATTTCTCTTCCTTTTCATCTTGTTTAGGTTGCTGTATTTTGGGGTGGCCTTTCTGTATGCTGGAAGTTTGTGGTTCCTCTTTATTGTGGAGGTTCCTCCCTGTGGATGGGATTGGACAAGTGGCTTCTCAAGGTTTCCTAGTTAGGGAAGCTTGTGTTGATGTTCTGGTGGGTGGAGCTGGATCTCTTCTCTCTGGTGTGCAACGAAGTGTCTAGTAGTGAATTTTGAGATGTCTGTGGGTTTGGTGTCACTTTTGGCTGCCTGTATTTTTGTGCTCAGAGTTTTGTTCCTGGGTTGTTGGAGAATTAGCTTGGTATGTCTTGCTCTGAAACTTGTTGGCTCTTGGGTGGAGCTTGGTTTCAGTGTATGTATGGAGGCTTTTGAATGAGCTCTTCTTGATTAATCTTCCCTGGTCAGGAGTTTTCTGGTGTTCTCAAGTTTTGAATATAAGCCTCCTGCCTCTGTCTTTCAGTCTTATTCTTACAGTAGCCTCAAGACTTCTCTATCCNGCTTGGTTTCAGTGTATGTATGGAAGCTTTTGAATGAGCTCTTCTTGATTAATCTTCCCTGGTCAGGAGTTTTCTGGTGTTCTCAAGTTTTGAATATAAGCCTCCTGCCTCTGTCTTTCAGTCTTATTCTTACAGTAGCCTCAAGACTTCTCTATCCATATAGCACTGATGATAAAACATCTAGGTTAATGGTGAAAAGATTCTCCACAGTTGGGTCACCCAGAGAGGTTCACAGAATTACATGGAGAAGAGAAGAGGGAGGAGGGAGATAGTGGTGAACAGGAGGAGAAGAGGGGGAATCAAAAGTGGCAAGAGCAATCTAGCCAGTATTCAATTCCCTATTTGCTCTCCACAGTCTGGAACACTCAGAGAGGTTTACAGAGTTCCATAGGGAAGAGAAGAGGGAGGAAGGAGATAGAGGTAACCAGGGGGAGAGGTGAGTGAAGTTGCTCAGTCGTGTTCAACTCTTTGCAACTCCATGGACTGTCAGCTAGCAGGCTCCTCAGGTGACGGTCCGTGGAGTTTTTCAGGCAAGAGTACTGGAGTGGGTTGCCATTTCCTTCTCCAGGGGATCTTCCNTACTTTGGCCACCTCATGTGAAGAGTTGACTCATTGGAAAAGACTCTGATGCTGGGAGGGATTCAGGGCAGGAGGAAAAGGAGACAACAGGGGATGAGATGGCTGGATGGCATCACCAACTCGATGGATGTGAGTTTGAGTGAACTCCGGGAGTTGGTAATGGACAGGGTGGCCTGGCTTGCTGCAATTCATGGGTTCACAAAGAATCAGACATGACTGAGTGACTGAAATGAACTGAACTGAACAGGTTCTTAGTTCCTCTTCACTTTCTGACATTAGAGTGGTATCATCTGCATATCTGAGGTTGATGTTTCTGAAAATCTGGATTCCAACTTGTGATTCATCCACCCCAGCATTTCACATGATGTACTCTGCATATTAGTTAAATAAGCAGAGGGACATGACAGTATATAGACTTGATGTACACTTTCCCAATTTTGAACCAGTCAGTTGTTCCTTATCTGGTTCTGTTTCTTCTTGACCCACATACAGGTTTCTTAGTAGACAGGTAAGGTGCTCTCATATTCTCACCTCTTTAAGAATTTTCCACATTTTACTATGCTCCACACAGAGGCATTTGTGTAGTCAATGAAGCAGAAGTAGATATTTTTCTGGAATACCCTTGCTTTCTCTACGATCCAATGAATGTTGACAATTTGATCTCTGGTTCCTCTGACTTTTCTAAATCTTTCTTCTACATTGGAAGTTTTCAGTTCACCTACTGCTGAAGCATAGCTGGAAGGATTTTGAGCATAACTTTACTAGTATGTGAAATGACCACAGTTGTACAGTAGTTTCAAAATTCTTTGGGATTGAAATGAAGACTAACCTTTTCTAGTCCTGTGGCCACTGCTGAGTTTTCGAAATTTGCCAGCATATTGAATGCAGCACTTTCACAGCATCATCTTTTAGCATTTTAAATAGCTCAGCTGGAATTCCATCACCTCCACTGGCTTTGTTCATAGTAATGCTTCCTAACGCCCACTGGACTTCACACTCCAAGATGTCTGTCTCTAGGTAAGTGACCACACCATCACAGTTATCTGGATCATTAAGACCTTTTTTGTACAGTTCTTTTATCTTTGCTAACTCTTCTTAATCTCTTCTGCTTCTGTTTGGTCCTTATCATTTCTGTCCTTTATCATTCCCAGAATGATTGTATGAACTGTTCCCTTGATATCTTAATTTTCTTAAAGAGATCTCTGGTTTTTCCCATTCTATTGCTTTCCTGTATTTATTCACATTGTTTATTTAAGAAGCCTTCTTTTCTTTCATTGCTATTCTCTGGAATTCTGCATTCAGTTTTGTATATCTTTCCCTTTCCCCTTTGCCTTTATCTTCTTTCCAAGAAGGCCTTCTTATCTCTCATTGCTATTCTTTGCAAATCTGCATTCAGTTGTGTCTACCTTTCCATTTCCTCCCTTGCCTTTCTCTTCTCTTCTTTCTTAAGTTTTACCTTCTTGTGTTTCTTTTTCTTTGGTATGGTTTTTGTCACTGCCTCCTGTACAATGTTATGAACATCCGTCCATAGTTCTTTATGCACTTTGACTACCAAGTCTAACCCCTTTAATCTATTTATCATCTCCACAGTGTAGTCACAAGAGGTTTAATTTAGGTCATACCTGAGTGGCCTAGTGGTTTTCACTATTTTCTTCAATTTAAGTCTGAATTTTGCAATAAGGAGCTCATGATCTGAGCCACAGTCAACTCCAGGTCTTGCTTTTGCTGACAGTATACAGCTTCTCCATCATCGACTGCAAAGAATATAATCAATCTGATTTCAGTATTGACCATCTGGTGATGTCCATGTGTAGAGTCTTCTCTTGTGTTGTTGGAAAAGGGTGTTTGCTGTGACCAGTGTGTTCTCTTGACAAAACTCTATTAGCCTTTGCTGTGCTTCATTTTGTACTCCAAGGCCAAACTTGCCTGTTACTCCAGATATCTCTTGACTTCCTACTTTTGCATTTTAATTCCCTGTGATGAAAAGGACATTTTTTAAAATTAGAGGATAATTACAATATTGTGATGGTTTGTGCCATACATCCACATTGCCCATAGGTATGCCTATGTCCCCTCTCTCTTGAACCCCCCTCTCACCTCTTTCCCTATCCCACCCCTCTAGGTTGTCACACAGCATTAGCTTTGTGTTCTCTTAGTCACACAGCAAACTCCCACTGGCTATTTTACATATGATAATGTATATGTCTCAAAGCTATTCTCTCAGCAAAAGAAAGACAAATATCATACATTAATGCATGCATATGGAATCTAGGAAGATAGTACTGATGATTCTACTTGCAGGACAGCAAAAGAGACACAAAGAACAGACTTGTGGACACAGTGGGGAAGGAGAGAGAAGGATATTTTGAAAAGGTCATCTTTTTTTGGTGTTAGTTTTAGATGGTTTTGTAGATCTTTCATAGAACTGGTCAACTTCAGCTTCTTCAGCATCAGTGGTTGGGGCTTAGATTTTGATTACTGTGATGTTGAATGGTGTGCCTTGGATACAAACGAAGATCATTCTGTCATTTTTGAGATTGTATCCAAGTACTGCATTTCAGACTCTTTTATTGACTATGAGGTCTACTCCATTTCTTCTAAGAGATTCTTGCCCACAGTAGTAGATATACAAGTAAAAAGTGAAGCCACTCAGTCGTGTTCAACTCTTCGCGACCCCATAGACTGTAGCCTGCCAGCCTCCTCTGTCCGTGGGGTTTTCCAAGCAAAAATACTGGAGTGGGTTGCCATTTCCTTCTCCAGGGAGTAGATATAAAGGTCATCTGAATTAAATTCACCCATTCCCATACATTTTAGTTCACTGATTCCTAAGATGTCAATGTTCACTCTTGCCATCGCCTGCTTCACCATCTCTAATTTACCTTGAAACATGGATCTAATATTCCAGATTCCTATGCAATACTGTTTTTACAGTGTCACACTTTACTTTCACCACCAGACACATCCACAACTGAGGATCATTTCTGCTTTGGCCCAGTTGTTTCATTCTTTCTGGAGCTATTAGTAATTGTCCTCCACTCTTCCCTAGTAGCGTATTGGGCACCTTTTGACCTGGGGTGGGGGCCTCATCTTTTGGTGTCATATCTTTTTGCCTTGTCATACTGTTCATGGGGTTCTTGTGGCCAGAATACTGGGGTGGTTTACTATTCTCTCCTCCAATGGACTATGTTTTGTCAGAACTCTTCACTATGACCCATCCTTCTCAGGTGGCCCTGCACAGCACGGCTCATAGTTTCATTGAGTTATGCAAGCTCCTTTGCCCCAACAAGGCTGTGATGCTTGCCGGAGTTATTTAAACATACATTTTATAAAATAGCGACTCTTAAAAGGTCTCATGCCTGAGTTGCCTCAGGTTATGGTGATATAAAGTGGAGGATCTGGCAGTGGATCCCCAGTTTATATAATTATTGGTTCAGGGATCCTTCCCCTCATCACAACTGCTGTAATCTGAAGAGTGAGAGGAATGTGGTCCCCCAAAATGCCATCAAAGTTTACTGCTTGAAGATTCCTTCTGTCATATATGAAGGCTAAACGAGATAGACTCCCGAAAGTGTGAGATAGATAAGACGTCTTGGGGAGTTAAAAGTAAATTCTAACTGCCCTTTAAAAAGTTAGAGAAAGAGAACCTACCATGGCTAGTAAAAATGTAGTAAAATGTTCCTTGCTGACTAAAGAAGATGATCAAGAAACTCAGCTCTGACCAGACCACAGGCAATTGCAACCATTCTTCAAAGGATCCTGTCTTCCCAAAATAAATGTCTGCTCCACTTGAGTTAAAATTAGACACACATCAATTTTGGCTGTTGACACAGAAGCCTCTGGCAAGCAGGGTAGAATCCAAAATTCTCTACATAAATGACCAAGCTCTGTAGACATCTCTCAAGACACTCAGAGCTAAAGGAATAAAGTATCTTGCCACTTCCTAATCAGGAGTATCCTCTGTTCCTGCCCCAGAATCAGCTGTGTCTCAGTGAGAATGAAGCCATGAACAAAACTACCTCCCTCTTTGTGGCTAGGGTTCCAAAACAGAATGGCACAAATATGGGATGATTTTATTTTTTATAATGTTGTTTCTTGGAATCTGTGGTCTTGCCTCAACACTTTAATATTCATTATATAATTTATCCTTTCTTCCCATAATATTTTTGGATCCTCTCCTACTCCTTTAAGTGTCAGGTCATAAATCAGGTCCCATGCCCAGAGTAACCCCATGACTAAGATGTGAAAAGTATTATTGACATCCTTTTAATGAATAAAAAAATGGACACTCAGAAAAGTTAAGTGACTTTCCAACATGAGTGTTAGAGCAGAAAAAAAGCCCAACTTCCTCAGTCTTTCAGAGATGTGACTTCCTTATTATCCACATTCCTTCAAAACATAGAAACTTCATGGCAGCTGTCAGTACTGCCTTATAAATGCCATTATAATTTTTCCTCATATATATTAAGATACATGAGTACACAATGGAAGGAAATTTATTTTTTAATTTTTGTAGAAATTATTTTTATGTAATAGTAAATGAAAGAAGTATAATTTAAGTTTCATTGCAAAGTTTTTTCTTCTTGCATGAGCCATTTGGATGTGAGAAAAATTACCTGCTGAGATTGGTCAGTTTTGTGTTTTCTCACTAAGATTCTTGCCTCCATCATTCCAGGCATTCATTCTTACAACTAATATTCCTAGAAAAGCTTTGTATTTAACTCACTTGCCCAATGGACTTAATTTCATTCTGTAGAATAAAGTCTTTCTATAGTATAGGGCAAACTCCTTTAGGACCATCTAATATTCTTATAAATTCAATTCATTAAACATTAATTGAGAATTTAGACTTGGGATACAACAGTGTAAAATCTTGAGCCCTTGCACCCAAGCAACTCCTGATTCCGTAATGAAGAAAACTATCAAACAAATGATTACAATGGCTGAAGAAATTATTTAGTAGGACCCAATAGTAGGCAGAGAGAGAGTTTTACAGAAGTGATTAACTCAGTCTGAAGACACATGGTTAAGAAAAGTCTCCTGGAAGAGGAGATGCTTAAACTTTTCTCTGACAAGAGCCTTCTCACTATTCTCTGTGCCAACCATGTATCTTTTTTGCCTCTTACTTTTGCTTAGAATTATTTAAAAAATTATTTACTGTGTCTCTCATGCATTTGCTCATGACATTTAGAAGACTTCAAATATGTACAAGATATTGATTTCCAACATCACTGTTTCCATTTTCCTAGCTGATGTAAACATCAGGAAAGTTCTGGATCTCCGAACAATGTATCTCTTACCTGATAAGAAACTATATAAGTTTCATAATTCATCACATTTTCCTCTGCAAAGGAGACTAAATTATATTTTAGAATCAGATTTGTTAGCAAATTCATAAGTAGTACTTTTGGATATTTGACTCCATCTACCTTCTTCTTTTTCTCTTTTTCCTTTTCTTTTTGACATTTTGCTATATTTTGCATATCCTTGTAAGCCACCTTAAGACCCTTCTAGATTGAATGATTCTCCCTAAATAAATAAAGATAATATGGCACTGCTTTTGTATTATCCAAGTGTGTAGCACAGGGCCAACATGGGTCTAGGGTCACATTACAACTTTCAGAGATGAATTTTCTGGTAAGTATTTGAGTGTTTTTCGGTCTGTGTATGGGTGGAGAGGTAAGCAGTCACCTAAAGGAACATAGGAGAAAAGCTCTTCTACTGATTCATGATCATAAAAAATTGAAACAAAACCAAGATGTGAATTTTATAGACCAATTCTTGAGTCCCCAAATCTAAGCAAGATGATTTCAGGTCTTGAAATTCCCATCTACTACTTCTTATTGTCATTGGGAAAAGCTAATCTTATTTTTGTTCCTGATCTGCTGCGATATATTTTTTCCCCTAAATGTTATTATTTTACTAAATGCTGAACTCTGTTTTGCTTTAGGGAAGGCCATAGAGATATAGATTTTTATGTCAAAAAATTTTGTGAGATCAGTATTTGTTCCTTGCTGAGGACCTGTGGAAGATATGTAGAGTAGGCTAATTGATTCACTTTCAATGATCAACATGCAGAAAACCCCAACAAACAATTGACCTGCTCCAGGAAGCTGGCTTCAGCCCAGGTCTTAATGACCTTCTCTGAAGAATGCATTCCAGCCAATTAAAACTTTTAGCCTGACCCTCAGACAAAGTGATAATGCTGACCCTACCCAAGTTTCTACTCTCTGATTTTTAGACCAGCCAGCAAGTTGTTGATCCAGCATCCAGCTATTTTTTGCCTGTAGCCTACAGTGCAACACATTTGTCTTCTGTGCCAGTTATTTCTCATCTGTATAAGAGAGAAAGAGGGGTTTCCCTGATGGCTCAGTGATAAAGAATCTGCCTGCAATGCAAGAGACACAGGAGACCCAGGTTCGATCCCTGGGTCAGGAAGAAGGGAAGAAGCCCTGGAGGAAGAAATGGTAACTCACTCCAGTATCCTTGCCAGGAAAATCCCATGGATAGAGGAACCTGGCAGGCTACAGTCCGTGGGACTGCCAAGGGCTGGACACGACTGAAGCAACTAAGCACATAAGAGAGAAAAGTAATAACAGAGATTGGAGGGTCCCTTGGAAGAGTTACCTTTTTGTTCCCCTTTCTTCTGTAGACTTTCTCCTTTAATAATCTGTTGTGATGGTATGAGATTTTATCATAAAATACTGATTTTTTGGATTCAAGTGTTTCCATATTTCTATGTCTCTATAAGTCAGTCTGAATGAGTCTTCCTCATCCTGACAGCTTCCCTTCTTAAAACTGAAGGATAATTGGCTTGCTATTAAGGATAATAGGAAAAAAGAAAAAGAGACAGAAAGGAGAGAGAGAGCCAGTCTAATCCCAGGACAGTAAGCCCATATAGATATGTACATCCCTCCTTTGTGCCCCCAGAATGGCCAAAGAAACCTCAAACCATGCTGATTTAAAACAATCAACTTACTTTAAAAACTAGAGATTCATCAAAAGAGGTACAAACATTTCTTGGGAAAAATATCTTCACCTCCAGTGGCTCCAGTGGTAAAGAAGATTTTGCAAAGCAAAAGAAACTGTAAACAAGGTGAAAACACAACCCTCAGAATGGGAGAAAACAATAGCAAATGAAACAACTGGTAAGGAATAATCTCCAAAATATACAAGCAACTCATGCAACTTAATACCAACCCACAAACAAACAACCCAATCAAAAAGTGGGCAAAAGACCTGAACAGGCATTCCTCCAAAGAAGATATACAGATGGCAAATAAACACATGAAAAGATGTCCAAATCAAATGCAAATCAAAACTACAATGAGATATCATCTCACACCAGCCAGACTCATCTCAAAATCTACAAACAATAAATGCTGGAGACAAGGGAATCTCTTGCACTGTTGGTGGGGATGAAAATTGGTACAGCCATTATGAAAAACAGTATCATAATTCCTTAAAAACTAGGAGTAAAACTACTATATGACCTAGCAATCCCATTATTACTGGGCATATACCCTGAGAAAGTTGTAATTGAAAGACACATGTACCCCAGTGTTTATTGCAGCACTATTTACAATAGCTAGGACATGAAAGCAACCTAGGTGTCCGTCAACAGATAAATGGATAAAGAAGCTTCTTACCCATTTACTCAGCCATAAAGAGGAAACAATTTGAGTCAGCTTTAATGAGGTGGACAATGATCCTAGAGCCCATTATACAAAGTGAAGTAAGTCAGAAAGAGAGAAAAATATATCATATATTAAAGCACATATATGGAGTCTAGAAAAGTGCTATTGATGAACCTATTTAGGGAAGAAATCGAGACTGAGATACAGAGAATGGACTTGTGGACACATTGGGGGAAGGAGAGAGTCTGACAAATGGAGAAAATAGCATCAATATATACACTACCGTGTGTAAAATAGATAATTGGTGAGAGGTTGATATATAACACAAGGAACCCAGCTGTGCTCTGTGATGACCTAGAGGGTGAGATGGGGGAAGGAAGGGAGGCTAAAGAGGGAGGTGACATATATGTGTGTGTGCGTATGTGTGTGTGTCTGTATATAAAATTATAGCTGATTTGCATTGTTCTACAGCATAAGCCAACACAACATTGTAAAGCAAGTTTCCCCCAATTACAAATAAATTTTTAAAAAGTTCACCAGCTTAAAATAATTTTGTAAGTATAAATATGTCTGTATTTATACACACACATATATATTTGTTGTTGTTGTTTAATCACTAAATTATGTCACACTCTTTTGGAACCCCTTGGACTGTAGCCCACCAGGTTCCTCTGTCAATGGGATTCCCTAGGCAAGAATAATGGAGTGTATTACCATTTTCTTCTCCAGGGGATCTTCCTGAACCAGGGATCGAATCCACATTTTCGGCATTACAGGTAGATTCTTTACCATTCAGTCACCTGGTAAGCCCACCATATATATATCTTTAAATATATATACTTAAAGATATATATATGGTCAGTTCAGTCTCTCAGTCATGTTTGACTCTTTGAGACCCCATGGACTGTAGCACACCAGGCTTCCCTGTCCATCAGCACCTCCCAGAGCCTACTCAAACTAATGTCCATTGAGTGCCATCCAACCATCTCATCCTCTGTTGTCCCCTTCTTCTCCCATCTTCAATCTTTTGCATCATCAGGGTCTTTTCAAATGAATCAGTTCACATCAGGTAGCCCAAGTATTGACGTTTCAGCTTCAGCATCAGTCTTTCCAATGAATATTCAGGATTGTTTTCCTTTAGGATTGACTGGTTGGATCTCCTTGCAATCCAAGGGACTCTCAAGATTCTTCTCCAACACCACAGTTCAAAAGCATCAACTCTTCGGCACTCAGCTTTCTTTATAGTTCAATTCTCACATCCATACGTGACTACTGGAAAAACCATAGCTTTGACTAGATGGACATTTGTTGGCAAAGTAATGTCTCTGCTTTTTAACATGCTGTCTAGGTTGCTCATAACTTTTCTTCCAAGGAGCAAGCATCTTTTAATTTCATGGCTGCAGTCACCATTTGCAGTGATTTTGGAGGCCAAGAAAATAAAGTCTGTCACTGTTTCCATTGTATCCTTATATATTTGCCATGAAGTGATGGGACCAGATGCCATGATCTTAGTTTTCTGAATGTTGAGTTTTAAGCCATCTTTTCACTCTCCTCTTTCCCTTTCATCAAAAGGCTCATATATATAACCCCAGGTTAACCACAAATCAAAATCTATAACAGATAACACAGAGAGAAAAAAAGAAATTAATCCAAACTTAACACTAAAGATACTCATCAAATTGCAAGGATTGGACAACAAAGGAAGAAATAAGAAACAATAAGAAATTGGAAAAACAACTTCGAAACATTACAGTGATAACAAGTATATACAATTCAATCATTACTTTAAATGTAAATGAGTGAAATGCTCCAGTCAAGATACATAAAGTGTCTGAAAGGATATATGCTACCCACAATAGACTCTTCAGATCTAAAGACACAAAGTGAAAGTGAGGGAATAGAAAAAGATATTCTATGATATAGAAGTAAAAAGTAAGCCAGGGAAGCAATACTTATATGGGACAAAATAGGATTCAATATAAAGATTATAACAAGAGACAAAAATGGACATTACATAATAATAAAGGGATCAGTCCAAGATGAAATAATAATTATGTGTGTGTTTGTGTATATATATATATATACATACATATATCCAATATAATTGTACCTAAATACATGAAGCAAATATTAATAGACATAAAGGGAGAAACTGACAATAATATGATAAGAGTAGTGGACTTTAACATCCCTCCATATTAATGGATATATCATCCAGACAGAAAATCAAAAAGGAAACTAATATTAAAAACATTAGACCAGACAGAATATATATATATATATATATATAATGAGAGAGAGAGAGAACATTCTATGCAAAAGCACAGATTATACATTTCTTTCAAATGTACATGGAACATTCTCCAGGTTTAACCACATATTAGGCTACAAAAAGTATCTCAGTAAATTCATGGTAATTGAAATCATATCAAGTAATCTTCTCCAACCATAATATCATGAGACTAGAAATCAACTACAAGAAAAAAAGTTGCAAAAAGCACAGACATGTAGAAATAAACAGTATGCTACTAAACAACCAGTGGATCACTGAAGAAATTAAAGAAAGTTTAAAAAGTACCTGACAAATGAGAACTCAACAGTCCAAAATCTATTGGATGTAGCAAAAGCAGTTCTAAGAAGAAAGCTGATAATGATATAAGCATATCTCCGGAAATAAGAAAAACATCAAATAAACAAACTAATCTTACACCTAAACGAATAAGAAAATGGACAAACAAAACCCAAAGTTAGTAAAAGGAATGAACCAATAAAGATCAGAGATGAAATCAATGAAATAGAGACTAAAAAAATAGAAACGAGTGAGACTAAGAGTTGGGTTTTTGAAAAGATAAATGAAATTAATAAATGTCTAGTCAAACACATCAAGAAAAAAAGAGAGGGGTCAAATCAATAAAACCAGAGATGAAAAAGAAATGAATATCACAGAATAAGGTAGAATCATAAGAGATTACTAGAAACAGCTATATGTCAATAAAATGGGTAACCTAGAAGAAATGAGTAAATTCCTAGAAATATACCATCTCTCAAGATTGAGTCAGGGTGAAATAGAAAATCTAAACAGACCAATTAGTAGTCATGAAATTGAATTAGTAATTTAAAAAATTTCATCAAATCCAGGACCAGATGGCTTCACAGGTGAACTGTATCAAACATTTAGAGAAGAGTTAACACCTATCCTTTTAAAACTATTCCAACAAATTGCAGAAGAAGGAGCCCTTCCAAACTTATTCTACCAGACCAAACTAGAGAAACACACTACAAAAAAAATTGCTCTATAATATCACTAGTGAACGATGCAAAAATTCTCAACAAAGAATTAGCCATTGAAGGACAATACATTAAAAGTTTTATACACCATGATCAAGTGAAATTTACCCTGGGGGTGCATAGATGGTTCAATATTTATAAATCAATATGATATACCATATTCAAACTGAGAAATAAAAATCATATGATCATCTCAATAGATGTAGATAATGTTTTGATGAAATTCAACATCCAAAATTTCTCAAGAAATTTTGGATATAGAGGGAACATAACTCAACATAATTATAGCCATATAGGACAAGCCCAAGTTAACATCAATGGCTGACAGCATTTCCTCTAAGATCAGAAGTAAGACTAGATGCCCATTCTCACCATTTGTATTTAATATAGTATTGGAAGTCCTAGTCACAGCAGTTACAAAGAGAAAGAAGTAAAAGAAATCTAAATTGGAAAAGTAGTAAAACTATGACTGTTTTCAGATGACATACTTCATATACAAAATCCTAAAAATGCCACCAAAAAACTATTAGAATTCATCAATGAATTTACAAATATACAACAAATATATGGAATTCAGTTACATTTCTATACACTAACAGCAAACTAGTAAAAGAAATTAAGAAAACAAACCTACTTACAATTGCATCATTAAGAATAAAATACTTAAAAATAAATCTACCGAAGCAAAAGACCTTTATTAAGAAAACTATAAGCACTGATGAAGATGACGAGAACAAATGGAAACCTATATTATGCTCATGGCCTGAAACAACTGAAATTGTTAAAATTAATGTACTACCAAAGACCATCTGCAAATTCAATGCAATTCCCCTTCCAAATAACAATGACATTTTCCACAGAACTAGAAGAAATAATTCTAAAATTTTATGAAAACTCAGACACCATATAGCCAAAACAATCTTGAGAAATAAGAATAATTCCCTAATTTCAAACTATACTAAAAGCTACAGTAATTGAAACAATACAGTACTGCTCCGCACCCCCCCCCAAAAAAAAAAACAGGCACACAGATCAAAGGAACTCAAGAGTCAGCCCAGAGATGAACAGGCAATTAACCTACAACAAAAGAGGTAAGAATAGAGAATGGGAAAAAGACAATCTCTTCAATAAACAGTGTTGAGAAAACTGAATAGCTACACTTGCAAGAAGAGCTATACTTGCAAAAGAATCAAAGTGAACTAGTTTGTTAAACTATATACTCAAAATGGATTGAAAACTCAAATGCAAGTCCTGAAACCATAAAGTTCCAGCAAGGACAGAAACCATGCTAAAGTAGGACAGGTTAAAAGTGCCAATTCTCAGGCACTAAAGTAAGCTGTCCTCTACTCATTTAGCACCTTATTTTTAAAAATCTAACAATGAAATCACACCTTGAAGAGGGATCTGCATTCTCATGTTTACTGAAGCATTACTCCTGATAGGAAAGACAGGGATATTCTGCTCCCTGTTCTTTCCTGTCACTCTTAGGGACACAAGCTCTATTTTCCTGCTACCTCTACATTACCTGACATTCCTCCCCAGGAGCCAAGCCTTTTCCTACACATACTCAACTATGATGTCCTGCCTGAGCACTTTCCTCTCTATCTCACCAGCATTTTTGAACTTGATTCTGTTGCAAAGAAACATAGAAAACAATAGAAATGGAAAACAATAGAATGGGAACAACTAGAGATCTGTTCAAGAACATTGGAGATACCAAGGGAACATTTCATATAAAGATGGGCACAATAAAGGACAAAAATGGTGTGGACCTAAGAGAAGCAGAAGATATTAAGAAGAGGTGGCAAGAATACACAGAAGAACTGTACAAAAAAGATCTTCATGACCCAGATGATCACAATGGCGTGATCACTTACCTAGAGCCAGACATCCTGGAATGCCAAGTCAAGTGGGCCTTAGGAAGCATTACTACAAACAAAGCTAGTGGAGGTGATAGAATTCCAGTTGAGCTATTTCAAATCCTAAGGTGATGCTGAGAAAGTGCTGCACTCAGTATGTCAGCAAATTTGGAAAACTCAACAGTGGCCACAGAACTGGAAAAGGTCAGTTTTCATTCCAATCCCAAAGAAAGGCAAAGCCTAAGAATGCTCAAACTACTGCATAATTGCACTCATCTCACAGGCTAGCAAAGTAATGCTCAAAATTCTCCAAGCCAGACTTCAACAGTACATGAACCATGAACTTTCAGAGGTTCAAGCTGGATTTACAAAAGGCAGAGGAACCAGAGATCAAATTATCAACTCCGTTGGATCATCAAAAAAGAGAGAGTTCCAAAAAAAGCATCTACTTTTGCTTTGTTGACTATGCCAAAGCCTTCAAAAAACTGGAAAATTCTTAAAGAGATGGGAATATCAAACCACCTGACCTGCCTCCTGAGAAATCTGTATGCAGGTCAAGGAGCAGCAGTTAGAAGTGGACATGGAACAATAGACTAGTTCCAAATCAGGAAAGGAGTACGTCAAGGCTGCATATTGTCACCCTGCTTATCTAACTTATATGCAGAGTACATCATGTGAAATGCCGGGCTGGATGAAGCACAAGTTGGAATCAAGATTGCCAGAAATATCTATAACCTCAGATGTGCAGATGACACCACCCTTATGGCAGAAAGCGAAGAAGAACTAAAGAGCCTCTTGATGAAAGTGAAAAAGGAGAGTGAAAAAGTTGGCTTGAAGTTCAACATTCAGAAAACTAAGGTCCCATCACTTCATGGCAAATAGATGGGGAAACAATGGAAACAGTGAGAGACTTTATTTTGTGGGGCTCCAAAATCACTGCAGATGGTGACTACAGCCATGAAATTAAAAGATGCTTGCTCCATGGAAGAAAAGTTATGACCAACCTAGACAGCATATTCAAAAGCAGAGACATTACTTTGCCGACAAAGGTCCATCTAGTCAAGGCTATGGTTTTTTCAGTAGTCATATATAGATGTGAGAGTTGGACTATAAAGAAAGCTGAACCCTCAAGTACTGATGCTTTTGAACTGTGGTGTTGGAGAAGACTCTTGAGAGTCCCTTGGACTGCAAAGAGATCCAACCAGTCCATTCTGAAGGAGATCAGTCCTGGGTGTTCATTGGAAGGACTGATGTAGAAGCTGAAACTCCAATCCTTTGGCCACCTGATACAAAGAACTGACTCATTTGAAAAGACCCAGATGCTGGAAAAGATTGAAGGTGGGAGAAGAAGAGATGACAGAGGATGAGCTGGTTGGATGGCATCACCGACTCAATGGACATTAGTTTGAGTAGGCTCCAGGAGTTGGTGATGGACAGGGAAGCCTGGTGTGCTACAGTACATGGAGTGGCAAAGAGTTGGACATGACTGAGTGACTGAACAGAACTGAACTTAGACTAACATCACCATTAATTCAATAATCCATCACAGTAATCCAGTCTCAACAATTCAAATCCTAAACCACAAGAATACTCTGAGAAGAAAAAGAAAGAATTAGAAGGTCAACACCCTAACAACTTTAATTTGTAATGTGATAATAAGAAACTAGAACATGGGGTAGAATGCTATTTGCCATTCTATTTTGCAGATCATACTAGCTGCAGGGAGTGAACCCTGTTTTATATTAATAATCAGAATGTGCTGTTATTCAATGTGGTATTATGACGTATTATGATGCCATAATACATCACATGGCAAGTTGTTGACATGCCCTTCCCTCAGGTTTCTCTGGATTGAAAGGAGCCCATTTATTATTATTGATACTGTTTCTCTCTCTGCCTTTGCTTTCAACAGTTTCACTGACATTCATGAAAGGGTTCCCTGGGCTGGCAGAGTAGGCAGAAAACCTGGTCACATGGACGGCTTTGGGTAGGGCCCAGTGTCTCTGACAGCACAAAAGCAGGAGTTCAGATGAGGAAACATCAAAAATCAGTGTTTTAATTCATAAAGACGTGGGGGTCCTTTGTGATTGGGCAGCTCCAGATGACAGACTGGGATGTCACTTGAGAACCAACCAGGACTGGTGGCACAAGGAGTTCTCAGCTCAGAATAGAATGCTCATCAGGCAGTTTTCAATTTAACTAGGAGGCAAAAGAAGCACTTCAAACTCAGATAAGCAGAGGCAAGGATATGGTCCTGTGCTTCAGGGAAGTGGAAGAGGGAGAGTAAGACCCTAGAAACCAGAGGAGAGGAAGTTGCCTTAAAGGACACAGGAAGAAGACGAAATGAGACTAAACACTTAGAAAACAGTCCAGAATGTATAATCAGTATTGTTCTTCACAGGAGACACCTTAAGGTCTTAAAGTAGTAGAGGTAATGTTTGTATTATATTATTATATACATTATATTAATATAATTGTACATTATATTAATGATTTTATATGTTATATTTATATGTAAATATTGTTATTATTTATTAAAAATAAATAGGAGTTAGTTCATCAGGGTTCTAATCCTCATTTTGTTCTTACCTAACTGTGTGCCATGGGGCAATTTGCTTCTTTCTGTTTTTTGGTGTGGTTTCTTCATTTATAAGATTAAAATTTGTATCACACAGTGTTTCAGCTCCTCCTCCCCTCCCTTTCACATACTACCATGACTCTCAAAAAAATTCTAGAACTTTCCTCTTTCCAATGCCTTCAGAAATGATTTGCATGTGTGGCTATAAATACACACACACATACATATACACACACATACACAAGTGCACAAGTGTGCGTGCACACTACAAATGAGGTAATCATTTCACAGATGCATCTTGTTTATTTATAACCCAAATAATACATTTAAGACTGACTACTCACTTTATTTCTATCTTGGCTTCAAGTGACTTTTAATTTTCTTAAAAAAATTAAATCAGATATGAAATTAAATATCGCTTATTTATTAAATGTTTATTTATTGAATGTTTATTATATGCCAACACTTTGCCAGAAATTTTCACTTATGTCCTCTTTGATTATTTTCATATTATCAAAAACATAAGAGATCAACAATTTCATCTCCACTAAACAGAGGATGAAACAAGGTTTAATAATCAGTCAAAATTATAGAAGAGTAAATAATGTTTCTATCCATAAATTAAAAGATAAAGACTTGATCACCTAATATTAACCATAATCTTAGATATTCTAATCCCTTTCTGAAATCTCATCTCCAACATGACATTCTCTCTGTCTAACTCAGTGTATCCATCCTCAGACCTGATTATTCTTCTTACCAGGAGGCTACTGGCTCTTCTCACACAGAGGCTACTATCTCAACATCAGTTGTATAATTCTACTTAAATGCAAGCTCCTTGAGGCAGAAGCTATGTCTTACAATTTGTCCTGAAGCATCTAGTATAAATCATAAGACCAAGAAAACAGTACATATCCAATAAAGGAAGAAACAAATACCTACTTGAGTGGCCTATTTAGATTTATAGCTATTTGAATTCAAGGATGTGTAACCTAAAATTCCATTCTTTCTCTGTGCGCCTAATATCTTTCTGTTAAAGATGTAAGAGAAATTAGCATTGTCAACAGAATCGTTGCAAAACAGGAAGAAAGGCTGAAGATTCTGATTGCCTCTTTCTCTCCATTAACGGAGTGGTGAAGGACAGAGTACAATATACTGTGCTTAATGCAGATTCTGCTCCGTGAAACAATGATTACAATCAATTTGACTACTAATGTGACTTATCTTGTAAATTGCTGGGTCATTAACTTCAACAACATCAATGTGCTGTCACTATCCAATTCCACCAAATTAGTGTCCGAGGTAATAGGAGAACGAATGTATTAGTGCATTATTAGTGGCTAATAGAGACAGTGAATCTTTAATGTGCTGCAGAGAGCAGCTTAGGCACTAGAGACGGAGACAAGACCAAGGGAACTGGGTGAGGAGTCAAGATCCACAACACTGTGGCATGTTAGGACTGCTGCAGGAGCTCCTCCTGCCCCTTTGCCTTGGTGCCTTAGATGACACAGCTGAACACTAGGGGGATCTCAACCTGTGGTAGGGGAAATGCCCATTCATTGCCCATTTGGAACAAAAGTAGAAAAAGTACAGCAACTGGATCATCCAAGTACACTGTGCCTGTTTAAAGTCAGGTTCTTGAAGCAGGAGCTTTTCCTTCCAGCCTTGCATTCTCAAAATATGAAGGAACACTTACTCCGTACACACATGAGGATGGTCCCCATAACCTGACCTATCCTGGAAGTTACTTTGAAAATTGTGCTCATATTCAATTTGAAAATTCCTTTGATAATTGTTTCTGAAATATTTGTGTCCATATTCAAGAAATAATCATTCTATTCTCCCTGTCCACCTTTTCTTGTTGAGAAGCTTCTATGCCTACAGCCCAACAGGGGCAGGACTCAAACCACATGTCCCTGTCCCTTCTCACAGTTCACTGAACCAAAGATGAGTACCTGTTTGAGGCAGGTCAAGCACAGTCCATCTTTTAGTAGAATGGAGTTAAAACATGGACATTGAGTAAGTCAGGGAGCGTTAAGCAATAAACTGTAATTCTTTCAAGTTGGAGTTAGTGCCAAGACACCAAATTCACATTCAAGCCAGTGTTATGGAGGAGCAGAATTTAAAACTTTACAAAATTTACAGAATTACAAACTTTACAAAAGTTCTAATGCAGAAAGGAGAATGAAAGGCTTAAGTGGAAGTGTGGCGAGAAGCTTTCTCAGAAAGATGGAGAAAGGATGGCTACTTGACAACTTTTCAGGTTCTGGGCATAAAACCCACTACCTGTCTCCAAATTAGGATTTATGCACTTCTTTTTCTTTTTGCTAAACTGGTTTTAGTAGGTTTCTGTTTCATGCATCCAAACAATTCCAATGATACTTTCTTTATGATTGTCAGCAAGCAGCTATTGATCACTTGCTGTGGGTAGCAAACTAAATCCTGCCAGAGACACTCAACCAAAAGAAGAGATAACTGCTTTTCAGAGAATGATAACTAGTTGGAGAAATTTTTCTAAATATCTCTAATCATTTTTCTTTGGTGAAAGTGGAATTTATAGAAGCCCAGTTCTGAAATCAGAGTCCTTTCTATGACTGTAAGACAAGGTAGGATATGTAAAGAGCACATGAGAGGTGTACTGTGTGGAGCTGAGATTCAACAATCTTTCGATAGTCATTGCCATCAGGACCACTAGCTCCCATTAACTGTGGGCCCCTATGAACCTAACGCTGGGCTTCTTTGTGTCTACCCGATGAAGTAGTTACCCTTTTTTAAAAGGAGGAAATAAGGCACAGCTAGCAAGCAGTGGAATTTGAATTTAAACCTGACTGGTCTAACTCCCCACCTCTTTTTTCAACATCTGCCTCCCTCTTCAGAAGCTATGTCCCTGTTCTCTTTTCAGATACCTTTCCTTGGCCTTCCTAATCAAATCTGTAGTCATCAGAGCTCCTTATACCAGGAACCTAACTCTTAAGAGAAATTGCAAGTCTCCCCTGCAGGGGGACTTGCATTATGCCTGATTTCTGCATCTGAAAGGAAATATATTATCCCTTAGATATAAAAGTTTAGGCGTTTTTAAGAATGGGTAGGTGAAAGAATATCTTCATGACAATCCTGAAACCCCTCCTTGCAACCTGCAAAGGAAGATTGCTCTAAGAGTTTGCATATGTAGTGAAACATTTTATGAATGACTAGAATTGTCTTGATTCCACATATATTAATATGAAGTGATTTTTTTGCTTTCATTATAATATTGGTCAGAAAAACACCTTCAATGGTGACTAAATGGTTTCAGTTAGTTTATTTTGAAATATGCTATATTAAATTTCCTACTCTAAATAAAAGATGAATTAATACGTTGAGGTTGGATATGTGGCAAACATTACTCAATATAATCAATGTGTGTTTCCCTTAAACAGTTCTCTCTTGCCAAGACCCACTCCACGAAGTGGGTCAGAAAGAGAAAAGCAAATACCGTATACTCATGCATATATATGGAATCTAGAAGATGGTGCTGATGAAGCTATTTACAGAGCAGTGATGTAGGCACTTCCCAGGTGGTGCTAGTGGTAAAGAACCCATCTGCGAATGCAGGAGACACAGGGGACATGGGTTTGATCCCGGGGTCAGGAAGATCCCATGGAGGAGGAGATGGCAACCCACTCCAGAATCCCATGGACAGAAAAGTTTGGCAGGGTATAGTCCATGGGGTTGCAAAGAGTTAGACACGACTGAGAATGCAGCATGCAGTTTAGACACAGACATAGAAAATAGACTTAGGGACATGGCTGTGGAGTAGAAAGGAGAGAGTGGAATGTATGGAGACAGTAATATGGAAACAACATAACCATATGTAAAATCGAAAGCCAATGGGAATTTGCTGTATGACTCGAGGAACTCAAACCAGGGCTCGGTAACAACCTAGAGGGATAATGGGGAGGGAGGTGGGAAGGATGGTCAAGTGGGAGGGGACATGGGTAAACCTACGGCTGATACATGCTGATGTTTGATATAAGCCAACACGATACTGTAAACCCATAATCCTTCAGTTAAAAATAAATAAATTTTTTTAAAAAGACCCACTCTACACAAGTTAGGTTGGGAGTTTTGAAGCCAGCCATCACAAAGCCTATAACTCAGTCAAGGGTAAGACATGTCCATCACGTGTATTGTAGCTTTGAGATTAAACTTGATCCTTAATAGACTTTTAACATCCTAGCAAAGGATTCCTAACACAGAGGCTCTTACCAGGTAACAGACATAGCTGAATGCTTATACTTGGCACAATGAATAGGACTTATCAAAAGGATAACACATACACATATAAAGTTTTTTTAAACTTTTTATCTTGAAATAGCTAGATTCACAGGAAGCTGCAAAAAAGTTCATAGGGAAGTCCAGTGTACCATTTTCCCCTTCTCCCCAAATGCTAATATCTTGCTCAATTCTAGTACTTTATTAAAACCAGGAACTTGACATTAGCATAAACATGAAATTTATTAAGATTCCATAAATTATGTATGCATTCATTTTGTGAGAATGTGTATATAGTTCTAGGAAATACTATCACATGTATAGCCTTGCATAGTCACCACTACAACCAAGATACTCAGCTGTGCCATCACCACAAAGATTTCTCTTGTATTATTCCTCTATAGTCCTTTTCCACGTTCTTCTTAACACCCTTAATTGCCGGGAACTACTAATCTGTTCATCTCTATAACCATGTGTTACAAGAATGTTACACAAATAAGACTCACATTGTATATATCCTTCTAAAAATTTTTTCATTCAGGATAAATTTCTTGAGGTTCATCCAAGTTTTGTGTGTACCATTCAAGCTTGTTCCTTGCTCTTGTAAAATAGTATTCTATGGTATAGATTACCACAGTTTATTTCAGGTGCCACCATTGAAGGATGTATGAGTAGTCTCCAACTTGGGTTATTACAAATAAAGTTGTTATGAATGTTTGTGTAACATTCTTGCATGAAAATAGCTTTCATTTTCTTGGAATAAATACTCTAGATGGAAATTTCTCGGTATACAATTAGAAATTGAGTAGTTCTTCAGTTTTGAAAGGACCATTATCTAAAATAGTTGTTGTTCAGTAGCTAAGTAATGTCCAACTCTTTGCAACCCCATGCATTGCAACACTCCAAGCTCCGCTGTTCTCCAGTATCTCCTGGAGTTTGCGCAAATGCATGTCCATTGAGTCAGTGATGCTATCTAACCATCTCATCCCTCGCTGCCCCCTTATCCTATTGCCTTCAGTCTTTCCCAGCATCAGAGTCTTTTCCAGTAAGTTGACTATTCGCATCAGGTAGCCAGTATTGGAGCTTTAGCATCAGTCATTCCAATAAATATTCAGGGTTGGTTTCCTTTAGGATTGACTGGTTTGATCTTCTTACAGTCCAAGGGACTCTCAAGAGCCTTCTCCAGCACCACAACTCAAAAGGATTAATTCTTTGGCACTCAACCTTCTTTGTGGTCCAGCTCTCACACCTGTAAATGACTACTTGAAAAACCATAACTTTGACTATATGGACCTTTGTTAGCAAAATGGTGTCTCTGCATTTTAATACTCTGTCTATGTTTGCATAGCTTTCCTTTCAAGGAAAGATGATGTACTTTCCAAGATGTACTCTGCATGTAAGTTAAATAAACAGGGTGATAACATACAACCTTGTAATTTTACATTTCCATCAGCCATATGTGAGTGATCTAGGTCCTGTGTCCTTGCCATCATTTTTCCTCACCAGTATTTTTTTTCTTTTTTTAATTAATTTATTTTAATTGAAGGCTAATTACTTCACAATGTTGTAGTGGTTTTTGCCATACATTGACATGAATCAGCCATGGGTGTACATGTGTCCCTGATAGCTCAGTCAGTAAAGAATCTACATGCACTGTAGGAGACCTTGGTTCAATTCCTGGGTCTGGAAGATTCCCCAGAGAAGGAAATGGCAACCCTCACCATTATTTTTTATTTTAGCCATTCTGATAGTAGTATAATGATATCCCATTGTGGCTGAAATTTGCATTTCTCTAATGGCTAACAATTTTGAATGTCTTTCCATGATTTTTTGCCATCCTCTTCAATGAAATGTCTGCATGTGTTTTTGAACATTTTCTAGTTGGGTTTTTTTTAGTGTTGAGTTTTGAGCTACATAATACTTCTTCATATAATAAGAATTACTTCAAGCCTATTTAGAAGAAATTTTTTAAAATGCATCTTAGGCAAGATTTAATATTGACCTGGTTGTTCTTCCAGAGGGGATGCACAGTGATAGGCAATAAAATATTTCCTTTTGCATTTATTTAATAAATATCTCATCAGTACCCAGCCTGTACCCAGCCTACTATATCATGTATTTTAAGTTGCATTTTAAATCTCTAGCTAATTATTACTCCCCTGTAGTGTCTTCTGCATCCTACTTAACAGCTTCATCTTTTGTTCCTCTGCCCATTAAATTCTATGCTACAGTTACACACGACTTCCAAGTCTGCCTCAAATATTCCATATCTTTCTTGGCTCTCTGTACTTTACAAGCTATTTTCTCAGACTGGAATATCGTTTGCTGCTTCTTCATGTGGAAAACCCCTACTCAAACCTCAAGATCCAATTCAAATACCTTCCCCTCTAAGAACCTTCTCTAATTTCTTCTATACCCCTCCATTTTGCTCAACTCATGATTGCTGCATTAGGAACTCTCTTGACTTTTCAAATAATTATTTTTTATATTAACATATATTCTCTTTCCTCCATAAAGCAGCTGATAGGGCACATAGGATAGTGAGTTTGGCACTCTGCTGTCTAGTGCATTCACATCTGTTCCCATCAGCATTTGAATAGCACACTTCGAAGAATCAACCAAGTTCATTCCCATCTTTGCTTATGACAATTGTGTTTTTAATTGCAATTATGTAAGGGAATCATAATATTATTTAAATTGATGAAATACAAGTGTGAAAGAAAAGGGGTTGTTATTGCTGTGAATATTAAGTTATTGGTTTAGATGGGAATACTAAGTTATTGGTTTAGAATGATTTGATGAAAGCAAATCAAATTAGGGATGGGTGAAAATTATAAAAGAGTAGGGGTGAAAAATGTAATATTCCAGAAGAGTTCAGAACTCAGATTGGTTTGATGCTAGTAACTTAAACTTTTCACTCTTCAAAATAAACTTGAAAATTATGTAGAATGTATGATGGATCAGCTTACATAAGAAAGAGCATGTGAAACTCCAGTTATTCAAATCTGTATACAAAAATCCTTGGCCTTACATTAAAATTAGTTAATTCATTACCACTTTAAGTAAAATATATAGTACTTATAGCATTAGTATTTATTATAATTTTTCTCTTTAACTATCATTCTCAAAATACTGGTTTGAATTACATTAGTCAAGAAGGCTTCTATTATGTTTTCTACTGAAGCTTATCATTCAAAAAATCTTTTTGTTTATGTGCTTTCTTACTAGATTGAGAGCTCCTTAATGTCAGGAACCTGGCGTTTTGCCTGATACATCAGGAATACTCAATAAATTATTGTTAGATGAGTGAAAAAATATCTGTAAAGCAAATTTTTATAAATCAAAAGAAAATTGTATCTTATGATCTTCATGCAATTATTTAATACAATTTATTCCAAGAAGTTATCAGTCTCAGATATCAATAATCAATTCATAGGAGTTCATTCTCTCTCTAAGAGAATCTGGACCTCTTGAAGGGTGTTAGCTAGTCTTGATATAAATATACATGTCTATATGTATGGCAAATAGATGGGGAAACAATGGAAACAGTGACAGACTTTATTTTTGGGGAGTCCAAAATCACTGCAGATGGTAACTGCAGACATGAAATTAAAAGACGCTTGCTCCTTGGAAGAAAAGTTATGACCAACCTAGACAGCATATTAAAAAGCAGAGACATTACTTTGCCAACAAAGATCCATATAGTCAAAGCTATGGTTTTTCCAGTAGTTATATATGGATGTGAAAAGTGGACTATAAAGAAAGCTGAGTGCTGAAGAATTGATGGTTTTGAACTGTGGTGTTGGAGAAGACCCTTGAGAGTCCCTTGGACTGTAAGGAGATCCAACCAGTCCATCCTAAAGGAAATCAGTCCTGATATTAATTGGAAGGGCTGATTTTGAAGATGAAACTTCAGCACTTCGACCACCTGATGGTGAAGAATTGACTCATTTGAAAAGACCCTGATGCTGAGAAAGATTGAAGGCTGAAGGAGAAGGGGACAACAGAGGATGAGATGGATGGATGGCATCACCGACTCGATGGGCATGAGTTTGAGCAAGTTCTGGGAGTTGGTAATGGACAGGGAAACCTGGTGTGCTACAGTCCATGGGGTTGCAAAGAGTCAGACATGACTAACAGACTGGACTGAACTGACGATATGTGTCTGTCTGTCTGTATATAAGATACAGTCCCACAAGTTTAACTAGATTTCATTGTGATGAAAATTAACCTTTCAGCATGGAAATGTTATTTCTTAATTATTAGTAATCTTTACATAGTTTCTCAAATATGGTCATGATATAGCCCAACATAATCTAGATATCTATTAAGTTGATGAAAAGCAATTGTGATTACAGTCTGTGAATTTTAAATCATTATAACTAGACTCAAACACATTTTATTAATCAAAGTAAGAACCATTATAATCAACACTTTTTTGCAATAAGAAATAAGTTTGTTGATTCTTGTAGCATAAAAATCTGTGCTTTGGGATTCGATATACTGTTGGAAAGCATTTTCTGCCTCCTGGTGAGAGGTAAGGTGAATATAGCAGATGAGGCAAAATTTTGTAGCCCAATTCATTCAACTTTTGAAGCACTGGTTGTGTGATATTCAGTCAGGTGTTACCATGGAGAAGAAAGTGGCCTTTTCTATTGACCAATGCCTGCTTCAGGCATTGAGGCTTTGGGAGCATCTCATCAATTTACTGAGCCTACGTCTCAGATGTAATGGTTTCCCTGGGATTCAGAAAGCTGTAGCTGATCACGCCAAGCAGCAGACCACCAAGCCATGACCGTGACCGCTGTGGTGCAAGTGTGGCTTTGGGAAGTGCTTTGGAGCATCTTCTCAGTCCAGCTGCTGTGTTGGTCATTGCTGGTTGTCATATAAAATCCACTTTTCCTCACATGTCACAATCCAAAGAAGAAACGATTCTTTGTTGTTGCATAGAATAAGAGAAGACAACACTTCAAAATGACAATTTTTTGACTTTCAGTCAGCTCATGAGGCACTCACTTATCAAGCTTTTTCACCTTTCCAATTTGCTTCAAATGCTGAATGACCAGAGAATGGTCAACGTTGAATTCTTCAGCAACTTCTCACGTAGTTGTAAGAGGATCACCTTCAGTGATCGCTCCCAGTTGGTCATTGTCAACTTCCAATGGCTGGCCAACGCACTCCTCATCTTCAAGGCTCTCATCTCCCTTGCAACACTTCTTCAACTATCACTGCATTATACATTTCGTTATTGGGTCCTGGTCCAAATGCATTGTTGATACTGTGAGTTATCGCCACTGCTTTATGACCCNGTTTTGAACTGTGGTGTTGGAGAAGACCCTTGAGAGTCCCTTGGACTGTAAGGAGATCCAACCAGTCCATCCTAAAGGAAATCAGTCCTGATATTAATTGGAAGGGCTGATTTTGAAGATGAAACTTCAGCACTTCGACCACCTGATGGTGAAGAATTGACTCATTTGAAAAGACCCTGATGCTGAGAAAGATTGAAGGCTGAAGGAGAAGGGGACAACAGAGGATGAGATGGATGGATGGCATCACCGACTCGATGGGCATGAGTTTGAGCAAGTTCTGGGAGTTGGTAATGGACAGGGAAACCTGGTGTGCTACAGTCCATGGGGTTGCAAAGAGTCAGACATGACTAACAGACTGGACTGAACTGACGATATGTGTCTGTCTGTCTGTATATAAGATACAGTCCCACAAGTTTAACTAGATTTCATTGTGATGAAAATTAACCTTTCAGCATGGAAATGTTATTTCTTAATTATTAGTAATCTTTACATAGTTTCTCAAATATGGTCATGATATAGCCCAACATAATCTAGATATCTATTAAGTTGATGAAAAGCAATTGTGATTACAGTCTGTGAATTTTAAATCATTATAACTAGACTCAAACACATTTTATTAATCAAAGTAAGAACCATTATAATCAACACTTTTTTGCAATAAGAAATAAGTTTGTTGATTCTTGTAGCATAAAAATCTGTGCTTTGGGATTCGATATACTGTTGGAAAGCATTTTCTGCCTCCTGGTGAGAGGTAAGGTGAATATAGCAGATGAGGCAAAATTTTGTAGCCCAATTCATTCAACTTTTGAAGCACTGGTTGTGTGATATTCAGTCAGGTGTTACCATGGAGAAGAAAGTGGCCTTTTCTATTGACCAATGCCTGCTTCAGGCATTGAGGCTTTGGGAGCATCTCATCAATTTACTGAGCCTACGTCTCAGATGTAATGGTTTCCCTGGGATTCAGAAAGCTGTAGCTGATCACGCCAAGCAGCAGACCACCAAGCCATGACCGTGACCGCTGTGGTGCAAGTGTGGCTTTGGGAAGTGCTTTGGAGCATCTTCTCAGTCCAGCTGCTGTGTTGGTCATTGCTGGTTGTCATATAAAATCCACTTTTCCTCACATGTCACAATCCAAAGAAGAAACGATTCTTTGTTGTTGCATAGAATAAGAGAAGACAACACTTCAAAATGACAATTTTTTGACTTTCAGTCAGCTCATGAGGCACTCACTTATCAAGCTTTTTCACCTTTCCAATTTGCTTCAAATGCTGAATGACCAGAGAATGGTCAACGTTGAATTCTTCAGCAACTTCTCACGTAGTTGTAAGAGGATCACCTTCAGTGATCGCTCCCAGTTGGTCATTGTCAACTTCCAATGGCTGGCCAACGCACTCCTCATCTTCAAGGCTCTCATCTCCCTTGCAACACTTCTTCAACTATCACTGCATTATACATTTCGTTATTGGGTCCTGGTCCAAATGCATTGTTGATACTGTGAGTTATCGCCACTGCTTTATGACCCATTTCGAACTTGAATTAAAAAATTGCTCTGATTTGCTTCTTGTTAATGTCATCTCTATAGTCTGGAATAAATATAAAGTAAATAGCAAGTAATAAGTTATTAGCAAAAAATAAAGTGATAAATGTGCATTAAAATGATAAATAACATAACCACGTTTATTTAAGAATGTAATCCAATATCAAACAATACAAAACCGCAATTACTTTTACACCAACATAATAAAATGAAATATTTTTAAAGTTAAGCTCACATTTAACCCTACTAATTTCAGCCAGAATACAATATGTTACCTATAAATCAGTTTTTAAAATCTAAATGATTTCTCTGAGCAGCATCCACAGCACCACTGTGAAATACAAATTACTAGATGAGGTGCTTAGCATTAGCTTTTTGCCAAGTAACTAAAAGACCTTTCTTCAAGCTCTGAGGGGTCCTCTTAGCGCTTTCTTTGGTCCAATTAACACTGAAAGGGAAAATTGAGAGGGCACTTCATATTATCTCTGCAATTAAATGATTTGGCTGGTCAATTATTTTTAGAGCCTCATCCAGTAAGTACCTAAAAAGAAAAAGAATGAATCAGCTCCTGTACTGTTGATTACCTTTGGGTTAGCTCCTGTCCCTACTTTCTCACTTTGGAGAACAGATGATACAATCCGTCTTGGTGTAAGTGTCAACCATCTTGTCTTTCAACTAGAAAGCTAGAAGTGACAGCTTGGTATATTAAGAGGTCTCGGCCTGAATAAATTGATGTCAGGTTTTATTACATATAGTCCAAGTTAGGAGGCACAAGACAACCACTCAACAGCTATGCATTGAACAAATAAATGGTATACAGCGGTATTGCCAGTTCTTGAAATAAAGATAGAAACAGGCAAGGTCTGTGTTCTCTAGAAGGCTAAAGTCCACCAAAGAAGATGTACAATACAAACCAAGCTCTATAGTAAGGCCCTTATGGTGCTGAAAGGAGCTATTCTGTTGTCCTTATGGGCTGGAGCGTGGATGAAGTTGTCCAAAGAAATGCCTACCGGAAGCCCAAGTCTATCTGAATATTTGAAGAAATAATAAGCAGCCTCAAGGAAGTGGCTTATACTCAAAACTTAGTATAAAAGAGAGAGAAATGTGATTGGGAGAGATTTTTAAGTAAAAAGCATCCCCTAGAAGTAAAACAAAAAGATAAATCAATACCACTAACATTTTTCAAATACTTATGTGAATAATTGTGCTAAATTCTAGAATAGTATTTTTCAAACTAAGAGATACAACCCAGTAGAGAATTGTAAGTTTCCCATTTTTAAAATGAGCTAAAATAAGATAGAAAATATCAGAATATTTCATATATAATAGGTGTATGTTTGTTTCAGTTATGGATGTGTGTGGTATTGAGTCACAGGGTAAGAATGTTTTACTTACTGTGAACTTAAATTAATTTTTAACCTCTGATCTTTTTATTAATTAATTTATTAATTAGAGGTAATTTAAATTTAAAATTAGCTTAAAATATTACTCTAAAAAGTTTTTTCCTAAACTTGGCTAACAAAGCCATTTAGGAGTTATATCCAAATTTCCAGGTCCCATCTTAGGAGGAGGGGTCCAGCATCCTCTGGACGCCTCCTCAGAAAAAAAAAAAAAATCCGGAAATCATTAATTCTAATTAGTATGAGTTCAGTTCAGTCGTTCAGTCCTGTCTGACTCTTTGCGAACCCATGGACTGCAGCATGCCAGACTTCCCTGTCCAACAACTCCCAGAGCTTACTCAAACTCATGTGCGTTGAGTCGGTGATACCATCCAACCATCTCATCCTCGGTCGTCCCCTTCTGCTCCCGCCTTCCAATCTTTCCCAGCATCAAGATTTCCCAGCAATTAGTATAAGCAGGTGAGAAAATGGAAAAAAAAAATGAGAAAGTGTGCTATGACCTAAGCATCAGGACCCACAAGTGGAGTTTAGGAGTGATGAATGTGGGAAGAAGTTTTCATAGAAGACTGTTAGAGAAGGCTCCTGGAGCAACTGCTGTGAGCAGGATAAAAGGTACCTGAGGACTTGGATTTGAGGGAGGAGAGCTAAAACACTCTCAAGAGTGAAGTCCGCCAGGGAAAGACCCATGAAAGAGGTTAAGACTTGCCTTAACTGAGACCTGAACAGTGATTCAGCCAAAGGTTTCTTGAGGAAAGAAAGTGTCTCATTTGCACTGAGCACCAATTGCTGAGAACACAATAGATGTTGAATGAGTACAGAATGTTTGTGGAGGAATAGTAAGAAGATGAGCCAGAAAAGTAGGTCTGAATGGTAAGTTTGCATGTAAGATCAGCCTCTGCATTCATATATTTGAGAGACATAGGAGAAGTGGAATCAAAAGGAAAAATCACAGACAAGATAATTAAGTTTTTTCATTTCTTCTCTTGGCTTCTGCAGCAAAGTTACACAGAAATGTAAAAGAATGTATCCAAAGATGTCCTCTAAAATACTGATCATCTTTTTCTGACTGTAAGAGGCTGGATGCTCAGGTTTAAACAACAGATTTGGAAAGAAGTTTTTGTTTTAAGACCTTAAGACACACTCTGTATTAGTTTTAACTTCTTCCATTGCAGCCATGCTTCTCTATCCATTGCTATACATTAGAAAATCTTGGAGCTTTCAAAATTTCCATTGTTCGGGCTCCCCACTAAGAAACTAAGTCAGAGTTTCCAGGGGGTGTATCTGGAGTGTTTGTGCTGTTGAAAAGTGCCCCAAGTAACTCGGACACGCATTCAGGTTTGAGAACTATTGAAATGTGAATACTAAAACTTGCACTGCTAAAGCAGACCAGAGTTTATGCTCTCTTTTTTTGCTTCTCAACTGAAGAAATCAGGCTGACATTTATTTTTTTCCAGTCTTGCCCCAGGCTGCAGCCACAATAGAACCATGGACAGCAGTGATTCTTTCCTTAACTCTGTAGGCAAAACCAAAGATGAACTTTTAAGCTGAAGCCCCTGACAGCTGCTCCTGTTCAGTGCCAATTATACTAAGCTAAACATCCTTCCCTTCCAGACATACCTCCCCAATGGCACACCATTGTCATACTTTCACATTTATTCCTGTGGCTCTCATTTCTTTAATGGCATAGCCCAAACTCTTCATCCAGACACTCCTCGCCCTTCCTAATATGGCTCAAAACACTTACTCAAGCTGTGGTTTAGGCTTCTAACTGTTGGAGTTGCTTTACTATTCCCCCAAGTGTCCTATTCTTTCTTGCTTCTACCTTTCTCTTGTTCTTATCCATATTTGCAATGGCAAGAGTTCTGTTCTTACTCTCATTGCATCCACTTTTGCTACTCAATCTCAAAGTCCAGTTTAAGTCCCTCCTTGACTATCAACAGCCTTTGAAGCTTCTTTCCACCACTCCCAGCATTGGGAAATATGTTAGATTCAATGGTTCAAACAGAACTTCAAGTTGTTCAGTGAAGAAGATTCACTGTATTTGGATCATCATTATTCACCATAATGATTCTGTAGTTCAACTGTCTGGAGCTGAATCTTAGTTCTTTAATTGATTTATTATTTGACTTCTCCAAGCCTTAGTTTTTTCACATGTAAAATGGGGGGAAATAGTTCCTACCTTAGAGGTGAGGTTCAAATCAGACAATGCAAGAAAATTCATTAGCACAATGTTTAACCTCTAGTGAATATTCAATAAATTCTAACTTTTCTTGCTTGTTTATCTGTCTCTTCATACTTTCTGATAAATATATCTTGTCTCTTCAGCAAAACTGTAAGATCACTTAAAAATCAACTCCTTATTACCTGGATTACAATACTATACTAAAAGCAACATGAGGTTTGAGATCAGAGCATTAAATTTCAAATTCCAGTTCATCCATTTCCTCCTTATATGATTTATGGAATATTATTCAACCTGTTTAAACTTCAATTCCCTAATGTCTAAAATGGAAGTTATAATAATAGTGGTATTTTCCATATTCTAGAGATTAAAGGAAATAATCCACAATAAAGTTCTTTGGTATCTTTCAAGTACTAGTAGATAGTCTGCTGCTACTGCTGCTGCTAAGTCACTTCAGTCTGTGTGACCCCATAGATGGCAGCCCACCAGGCTCCACTGTCCCTGGGATTCTCCAGGCAAGAACACTGGAGTGGGTTGCCATTTCCTTCTCCAATGCATGAAAGTGAAAAGTGAAGTCGCTCAGTCATGTCCAACTCTTAGCAACCCCATGGACTGCAGCCCACCAGGCTCCTCCGTCCATGGGATTTTCCAGGCAAGAGTACTGGAGTGGGGTGCCATTGCCCACATGTTTACTGAATTATTCCATAACATCTAAAATTGAAATTACATATATATTAATAAATAGCTTATACTGAAAGTATAAGTTCATTGACTAATTGTTCACTTAAAAATAAAAAGTTGGTGTAAAATTTAGGTCTTAATTTCTTCATCTGTAAAGAAAGTGCATTAAACAGGAAAGAGATCATAGGTTTTTTCTGACTCTCAATTCTGTATCTTTGAAAAGTGTCTGTCTATACTTTTATATGAGTTGAAAAGAGACAACCAGGGGACTATATGTGCATATGCTTTTCCTTTATGTATATTCCATACATAAGAAAATAAACCAATAAACCTGTAAGCATATGTTAGTAGTGATTATCTCTGATAGTACTGTGGGTGATCTAAACATTTTCTATTCTCTATGTGAGTTTTCAAAATTTCTATGATCAATAAATTATTATTAAAAAAATCCTTAAGATGTAAAAGCCTTTCCCAAAAGTGTGTGTGGGGGGGTAAGTGTGTGTGTGTGTGTGTGTGTGTGTGTACAGAAGCGTTGACATCTTTTAGGACAGCCGACTAGCAGTGTGCTATGACAGCTTCTTGAACATTTTTGCTCATTATAGCTAGAAAGCTGAAGGAACAGACTGAGTAGAGTGCACACACATAAAGCTTTGTTTGAAACTTTGCAGTAAGGTTATTATCATCTCTTTGTAGAAATTTGAAATCATAAAAATGTAAAGTTGAAGAACTCTTCCCAGAGAAGCCCAGCACGTGAGAGTGGCACCTACTGGCGTGCTGTGGTACAGTAACCAAGCTCCCTCAGACCTTATAGCAGGTTGTGTGTGCGTGCGTGTAGGCTCTGTCTGGTAACTGAATTTATGGCAACTCCAGTATTCTTGCCTGGAGAATTCCAGAGATGGGGGAGCCTGGTGGGCTGCCGTCTATGGAATAGCACAGAGTCGGACACGACTAAAGCGACTTAGCAGCAGCAAAAGACCTGATGCTGGGAGGGCTTGGGGGCAGGAGGAGAGGGGAAGACAGAGGATGAGATGGCAGGATGGCATCACCGATTCGATGGACATGGATTTGGGTGGACTCCGGGAGGTGGTGATGGACAGGGAGGCCTGGTGTGCTGCAATTCATGGGGTGGCAAAGAGTCAGACACAACTGAGCGACTGAACTGTACTGAACTGAAAGGAGTTCAAGGACAAAGGATTTAGGGTTGCATTTGGAAAAGTACAGGTCTATTTCAAAAGTAATTACTGTGCTCTTACAGACTGAAAAAATTCTTAATTATGTTTCCTTAAATGGGAGCTTATCTCCTACTTTTAAATGCAAAAAAGTACAATTTTCTTTTTAGAAAGTAGGATTTTCTCCACAGAAATAAACTTTATAAACATTTTGGTTGAAAACATATACCAGCTACAGAAAATAATATCCCTTTTTTTTTTCCTTCTGGTATAGAGATCTCTGAAGATCACTTTAACCTTTTAATGTGGGGTGTCAGTTTATTGAAGGAGTAAAACATGGGAATGGACATGAGGTCATATGAGTCAGGGATTCTCAATCAGTGAATTGGGACAGGTCGCGTATACACTGAAACTTACGGTAAAATTTTTCTAGAGAAAGAGACTATACCTTCTGTCCATTTTCCAATGAGTCCCTGGACCTTAAATGGTCTCTGACACTGCCTTGGTTTATTTCTGCTTATCTGGTGTAATTGTTACTAGCATCCCCTTTCTCAGAATTGTCGTAGCCTAGAAGATGAGTTATTTAATCTTGCTAGTGAAAGCCCATGGGTCAAGGCATTATTTTTCTTTTTTTGTGCAAGTCACGATTTATTTGACAGGAAGTAGGGCAACTTTAAAAGAAGTTTTATGAAATTCTCTGAACACAAATAATGTACACACCAAATATTGATTTAAATTTCTTCATTTATATTCTGCTTAAATTTAGACAACACACAGCTGAATACTTCACCAGTGTTTATCTACCATCCCCAAAATGTTCTGTTCATCTTTTTGTTAGCTGTATTACATCTGGGTAAACACTAGGAATGACAGGTAAAGAATGTAGTTGGTATTTTTTGTGCATTCATTCAAATAGCATTATTAAGTATCCACTTAACAACAATTTGTGGTAGTAGACAGGAAAAAAAGTTAAATAATATCTCATTTGTTCCATAGCTTGCAATCTGTCTGAGGAAACAAACACACTTTTTAAAAGCTAAGACAATTAAAATAACAAAGAGAAACTTATAATATCTATTAAAATGGCCAAAATTCCAACATTGACAACACCAAACACTGGCATGAGGGTAGAACAATAAAGCAAAAGTGAAAGTGAAGTCGCTCAGTCGTGTCCAACTCTTTGTGACCCCATCGACTGTAGCCCACCAGGCTCCTCCGTCCATGGGATTTTCCAGGCAAGATACTGGAGTGGATTGCCTTTTCCAGAGGATCTTCCCAACTCAGCGATAGAACCCTGGTCTCTTGTATTGTAAGCAGATGCTTTACCGTCTGAGCCAAAAGCTCTCATTTATTGCTGGTGGGAACACAAAATGGTACAGCTGCTTTGGAAGACAGTTGGCAGTTTCTTACAACTAAACATACTCTTACCATATGATCTAGCAACTGAGTTCCTTAATATTTCCCCAAAGGAGTTAAAAACTTAGGTCCACGTAAAAATCTGCACATAGATTTTACAGCATCTTAATTTGTAACTACCAAAATTTAGAAGCAACCAAGGTATTCATAACTGAGTGAGTAGATGGATAAACTGTTTCATCCAAACAATGACGTATTACTCAGTGCTGAAAAGATGTAAGCTATTCAGTTTGTGAAAGAGCGTGGAGAAAATGTAGGAAGTGAAAGAGCCAATCTGAAAGGATAGGTACTGTGTGATTCCAACTATACAGTATTCTAGACTACGGAGACTGTAAAGAGGTAAGTGGCTTCCACAGGCTAACGGGACAGAGGAATGCAGAGGGTTTTTTGGGCAGTGAAGACATTCCGTATAATCCTTTAATGATGGATACATTATACACTTGTCCAAGCCAATAGAATATACAGTATCAAGAGTGAAATGTAAAGTGCATACTTGGGCTGATTATGATTTGTCATTGTAGGTTCATCAGTTGTAACAAATGTACTCTCTGGTGGGGGATATCCATAATGGGTGAGATTATACATAAGTGGGAGCAGGGCACATATAGGAAATCTATGTACCTTCCCTTCAATTTTGCTGTGAATGTAAACCTGCTCTATAAACATAAAGTCTTAATAATTTTTTCAAAAGATAATTATTAATGAATGATAAGTAGATAACTAGTGATCTAAGAATTTGAAGGGAATGCTTGCTATAAATTAGAATAGTTATAAGGACTGATTGGGATTTTTCAAAAACCATGAAAGCCAGCCAGTGCCACGGAGAGAAATTATTCTCTATACAATGGAACAGCTTTAGATATTCTTAGGCAAAAATTAGAGCATAATAACACAACTCAAGAAATGACTCAGACATGGCTTCCTGAAGATAAATTCCTTAGTTTTCCTGAAGACACAATAATTTTTATGCATTATAGATCTTTCCAGCCCCATAACACCTGTCATCAGATGTCGCCCTTAACATTCCTATTCTGAAATTCTGCAGGCAGTTACTTAAGCGTGTTTTGAATCCACAGGAACACAAGTTAGTGGTTCTCTTGTCTTCCTTTATAGACAAAGTCCTCAAAGCCAGGGACAATGTCTGATTCTATTGTTCTTCTCTGTATAATATCTCTATTTCTTTGTGTCTGTCTGTCTGTCTCTGCCTCTACCACACACACACACACACACACACACACACACACACCAAATAGAAGCCAGTTGTGAACCTTCATACAAGTAATGGATGAAGGTTTGGTTTCACTTTAGTAGTCATTTCTCACATTCGATTCTGTAAGAAAGTCTATTGATGAGAACCACAATTCAAGGAGATAATGAAGGACAGGGAAGCCTGGTGTGCTCAGTTCATGGGATTACAAAGAGTCGGATATGACTTAGTGACTCAACAACAACAAATGATTGTATATGAAGGAGGAAGAAGTCACCTGCATCACAGTGGGGATTCTAAGTAAAATCCCTCATCCTGCTGGATTTCCCAGCAATATATGACAGAGCTGATCACTCTCTTATCAGCATCCTGATCTTTAAGTGTTAGAAGATTCTAGGGCTTGGCTCATGATCATCCTCTCTATTTTCTCTTATCTGGTGAACTCATTCAACTTCATGATCTTAAACGCTATCTGTATGCTGATGATATCCAAATGTATGTCTCTACCTCTGACCTTTCTCTGATCTCCAGATTCATGTCTATAACTTTCTGCTGGACATCCTTAGATGTCTGATAGGGAACTCAAGCTCTATATGTTTGAAACAGGATGCTTGATCTGAAACCGTCCACCAAATTTTTGTGCTCTCATTCTATTCCTTGTCAAACAAATGGCATTTTCATTCTACCAGTGAGTCTCTTAGGCCACAAAATCTGAAGTCACTCCTTAATATGAGTCATCTTTGACATCTGTCTTTCTCTGAGGACACACGTCCTATCTATTAACATATTCTATCAGCTCATAACTTCTGTCAGCCCAGTCTTGGAAATATATTTAGATTCAAGACCACTTCTCTCCACTTTCATTGCTGTTTCCTTCCCTTTTCTTCTGAATTATTTAAATTGCTCCAAATTATCTTTCTGCTTCTACCCTTGCTTTTATACAGTGTACTCTTTAAAAAGCAACAGAATAATCCTTCTAAAATATCATATCATAACACCCCTCTACTCGAAATCCCATAATAGTTCCCATTCCACTCAGAGTAAAAGCTCAAAAACATACCATCCTATAAAAATCTGTATTTTCTGGCCCTGCTGCTGTTTTTACACCATTTCCTACCATTCTTCTTATTGTTCTTTCAGCTCCAGCTACTGGTTTCTTTGTTATTCCTCAACATACCAGGCACATTTAAAATAGCACCTGCCCCATTCTTGACCCTATATCTTAACCCTACTTTTTCTTAATGATTTCTTACCCCTATTTCACATATTATCTATTTATTTGTTTATTTAGCGCTTATTGCTTTAGAATATTGGAACATAAACTCCATGGAGGCCAAGGTTTTAATCTATGTATGTATATATCTATGTATACCTATATCCTCAATAACTATAATATAACCTGGTACAAAATAGATGCTCAATAAATATTTATTGATTAGAGAAGCTAATACATAAATCAATGAATAAAAGAGTGAAAACATAAACAAATCTGTATGGCTTATCTACACATCTCTACCTTTGTTAGAATAGAACTCTAAAAATTGAATTAAGCCCACCAACAGATCCAAGACCAGAGGTCCTAAAATGTGCACACCAGAACCCAACTCTGCCCACCAATGGGCCAGCACTAGTACCAGGATGCTGCAGAGCTCTACAGAAAGCCACCTTGTGAATGACACTGCCTATCAGAGTACAGCAGCCTTTACACAAGAAAGAGCCAGGCAGGATAGACTCAGGATCAGCTATACCTACATGACCATCTACAGGACTCAGTCCACCACAACAGAAAGACACATGGTCAACATAGCGGGTACTCCCTGGGCACATAGCTCTGCTGATCAGAGATAAATGCACTGGTGGCACTCACAGGATGTCTCTTTAAAAAGATGACTTCTGCAAGGTTGGGAGATATAGACAACACATAGAAATAAAAACAGAAAATTAGGCAAAATGAGGCAACATAGGACTATGTTCCAAATGAAGGAAAGAGATAAAACCACAGAAGAATTAAGGGAATGGAGACAGCAATCTAACCTATGAGAGTTCAAGGTAATGATCACGAAGACATTTGAAGAACCCAGCTGAGGACTGGATAGAGTAAGAAGTTTTTAACAAAGAGGAAATATGAAGAACAACCAAACAAAGATGAACAATAAAATAACTGAAATTAAAAATGCACTAGAAGGACTCAAAAGTAGATCACATGATACAGAAGAACAGATTGTGAGCTGAAAGAGTAGTGGAGGTCACTGAAGTGGAACGGAAAAAAAGATTAAAAAGAAATAAGAATGATTTAAGAGACCTCTGAGAAAACACATAAGATGTACTTATATTTTCAGTATAAACATTTCAAAAGCAGAAAAGTGAGAGAAAGGGGCAGAGAACTTTATATAAAGAATTAATAGCTGAAAACTTCATTGACTTGGGATAGGAAACATCTAGGTCCAGAAAGCACAAAGAGTCCCAAACAGGATTAACCCGAAGAAGACCACACCAAGCCATATTGTAATTAAAACAGGAAAGAGTAAAGAAAGAGTATTAAAAGCAGCAAGGAAAAAGCAACAAGTGATCAAGTGATGTACAAGGGAGCTCCCAGAAGGCTATCAGCTGCCTTTTCGTCAAAAACTCTGCAGGCCAGAAGGGACTGGCATGCTATATTTGTAAGTGATGGAAGAGAAAATCTTACAAGCAAGAATATTTTACTTGGAAAAGCTTCATTCAGAGTCGATGGAGAAGTTACAAGTTTTACAAATAAGCAAAAGCTGAAGGAGTTTGGCACTGTAAAACCAGCTTTATGAGAAATATTAAAGGGATTTCTCTTGGTGAAAAAGAAAGTGCAGCACCTAGAAATATGAACATTACAAAAGGAAAAATTTTACTTGAAACTACAAATATAAAAGAAATGTAGTAAATAAACTACATATGAAGGTGAAAAGGTCAAAAGATATAGTTAAGTCATCTATAGTCACAAAACAAAAAGATGAAAATATGACGTCAAATGCATTAAATATGAGGAGAGTGTAAAATGCAGGGCTGTACATAGTAGGACAAGACACAAGCCTCAATAAATTTAAGAGTATACAAATTATTTCAAGCATCTTTTCAGACTACAAGAGCATGAAACTAGAAATCAATCACAGACAAATAAATGAGAAAAAATCTATTATATGAAGACTAAACAGCACGCTATTAAAAAAACTGATGGGTCAGTGATGAAATCAAAGAATAAATTTAAAATTACCTTGAGACAAATGAAAATGAAGACATAACCATACAAATTCTGTGGGATACAACTAAAACAATTTTTAGAGGAAAGTTCATAGTGATATAGGCCTTCTTTAAGAAACCAAAAATCTCAAACAACCTAACCCACCACCTAAAATAATTTTAAAAAGAAGAACAAATAAAATCTAAAATCAGCAGAAGGAAAGAGATAATAAATCAAAGAGAAAAGAAAATAGAGATTAAAAAATAATAGAAAAAATTGATAAAACCAAGAGCTGATTCTTTGAAAGAGTAAACAAAATTAACAAACCTCTAGCCAAGTGTACAAAGAAGAAGAGAGGACTCAAATAAATAAAATAAGAAATGAAAAAGGAGGATCCCAACAGAATATTATGAACAATTATGGGCTTCCCTTGTGACTCAGCTGGTAAAGAATCCATCTGCAATGCAGGAGACCTAGGTTCGATCTCTTGGAGAAGATCCCTTGGAGAACAGAAATGCTACCCACTCTAGTATTCTTGCCTGGAGAATTCCATGGGCTGTATAGTCCATGGGGTCGCAAAGAGTTGGACACGACTAAACAACTTTCACTTTTAATTTCATGGATAATTAAATGCCAACAAATTTGACAATCTAGAAGAAATGGACAACATTCTAGAAATATAAAGTTCACCAAAAATAAACCAAGATGAAATAAAACACTTGAATAAACCAATCACTAGAAGTGAAATAAAATCTGTAATTACAAAAAAAAAAAAAAAAGACAAAAACTCCCTACAAACAAAAGTCCAGAGCCTGGCTTCACAGGCAAATTCTATCAAACATACAAGGAAGAACTTATACTGATCCTTCCTAACTCTTCCAAGAGACATTCTATGATGCCACCATTACCCTATACCAAAACCAGATAAAGACACTAAAAAAAAGAAGATTACAGGCCAATATCTTTGATAAATATATATGCAAAATAAAATTTCATACCCATCAAGTGGGTGCCCCACAAACTGAAGAATAATAATACCAAAGAAGTTCTCCCACTGTTGTAAAGGTTCTGAGCCCCATATGAGGCTTCCCAGTCTGACAAAGGGACAGGAAATCCCCAGGGAATTTGATCTTGAAGGACATTATGATTTGAATGTAGGACTTCCACAGGACTGGGGAAAACAAAGACTCTACTCTTGGAGAGCACCAAAAAAATCTTGCATGCACTAAGACTCAGAGGAAAAGAGAAATGACCCCACAGAAGCTGAACCAAAGCTATATTCTAGTGCTGGAGGGTCTCCTGTGGAGGTGTGGGTTGGCAAAGGCTCACCACTGGGATGAGGCACCAGTAGCAGCAGTCCTGGAAGATCTTCCTTGGTGTAAGCTCTCTTGGAGGTCACTTTAACCCTACCATGGTGCCCATAGACCCCAAGGCTGGATCATCTCTAGTTGTTAGGCCGAAATACTAACAGGGAGTGAGCACAACTTCACTCATCAGCAGATAACTGTATTAAAGCTTTACTGGAGCAAGGGCCCAGCCATCAGAGCAAGACCCACCATGTCCATCCCATCAAGAAGCTTACAGAAGCATATTAGCCTCATTCACCAGAAGGCAGAGAGAAGAAGCAAGATGAAATAAATAACTTGAGTAGAACAATCACTAGATCACAATACTACAGCTGCTAGAACAAAAACCAAATTATAGAAAGTTAATCAGGATGAAAAAAGTAAAGAGTTACATCCTAGAAGAAGGGTCAATATAAAACCCTAGAAAAAACAATGAAATGAAGTGGATATAAGCAAACTTTCAGAAAAAGAATTCAGAATAATGATAATGAAGATGATCTAGGATCTCAGAAACAGAATGCGGAAGATATAATAAATGTTTGCCAGAGACCTAGAAGAACAAACAGAGATGAACAATACATTAGAAGGAATCAATAACAGAATAACAGGCAGAAGAGTTAAGTGACCTTGAGGACAGAATGGTGGAAATCACTGCCACAGAACAGAATACAGAAAAAAGAATGAAAAAAAAAAAAAAATGAAGACAGCCTAAGAGACCTCTGGGACAATATGAAACACACGAAGATTTGCATTATAGGAGTCCCAGATGGAGAAGAGAGAGGAAAAGGACCTAAAAAAATATTTCATAAGATAATAGCTGAAAACTTCCCTAAACATGGGAAAGGAAATAGTCAACCAAGTCCAGGAAGCTCAGAGAGTTCTAAGAAGGATAAATCTAAGGAGGAATACCCCAAGACACATAGTAATGAAACTGACAAAAATAAAGTATTGAAAGCAACAAAAAGCAACAGGGTAAAATGGCAAATAACATATAAGAGAATTCCCATCAGTTTATCAGCTGATTTCTCAACAGAAAATCTACAAGCCAGAAGGCAATGGCTTGATATATTTAAAGTGATGAAAGGGAAGAACCTACAACCAAGAATACTCAATCCAGCAAGACTCTCATTCAGATTTGAGAAATCAAAAGCTTTCCAGACAAGCAAAAGTTAAAAGAATTCAGCACCACCAAACCAGCTTTACAACAAATGCTAAAGGAGCTTCTCTAGACAGAAAACAAGAGAAAGAAAAGACTTACAGAAAATAAATCCAAAGCAACTAAGAAAATTGTAATAGCATCATACATACTTATAATTACCTTAAATGTAAATGGATTAAATGCACCAACCAAAAGACATAGACTGGCTGGGAAGATGAAAACGTGTGCATGTAATNAGCTTCTCTAGACAGAAAACAAGAGAAAGAAAAGACTTACAGAAAATAAATCCAAAGCAACTAAGAAAATTGTAATAGCATCATACATACTTATAATTACCTTAAATGTAAATGGATTAAATGCACCAACCAAAAGACATAGACTGGCTGGGAAGATGAAAACGTGTGCATGTAATTAATACATGCGCTTCTACTTACCATATCACATTGCTTGATCCCCCAAACTGTATGCAATAATTTATATTGTTAGGTTAATCATGTTCCCATTATGACTTGCAATTGCATTATCTTTAATTTTTGTCTGGCTATTGATTGTGAAAACTGATAAACATCTTTTACTATTGTGATTATGTAACTATTACTTAATACAAGTGTATCATGATTGATCAACAGAATAATAGAATTCTATATCACCAAAAATACCATTTAATAGAAAAACCTGTAATCACTTTTTTAAATCCAGATGGATATCAGAATTATCTTGGAATTTTTTGAAAACTACAAATGTCTAGGTATTACTTTTTTCTCCTAAGCTTCTTCTATGTTGCTAATGAGCAGCCATGTTTTAAAAAAATTGGAGTATATGATAATCTTTAACTTTTATCTTGTTGATTTCACTTTTTCTATTTCATATTCAGTGCTCCCATTTTGTTTATGCTTTCCAATTTCTCCATCTCTCCTTTTTTTGATGTTCTTTCTCAAGCCTTCAAGCACAGTAGCAAAGCATGTTATACATATAATAAGTAATGTATATAATATATATTAGAAAATTTATGAATTTTTGACTAAAAACTTATGACATTTTGATTCCATTTGTTTGACTTAGTATGAATAAAATGCTAGATTTTTAATTTAAAAAAATAGATATGCAATAAGCAACAAAGGTTTACCATATAGCATAGGGAACTATCTTGTATATAGTCCATATCTCATAATAACCTATAATGGAAAATAATCCAAAAATTATATTTATTCAGTTCAGTTCAGTCGCTCAGTTGTGTCCGACTCTTTGCGACCCCATGAATTGCAGCATGCCAGGCCTCCCTGACCATCACCAACTCCTGGAGTTTACTCAGACCCACGCCCATGGAGTCAGTGATGCCATCCAGCCATCTCATCCTCTGTCGTCCCCTTCTTCTCCTACCCCCAATCCCTCCCAGCATCAGAGTCTTTTCCAATGAGTCAACTCTTCGCATGAGGTGGCCAAAGTACTGGAGCTTCAGCTTTAACATCATCCCTTCCAAAGAAATCCCAGGGCCGATCTCCTTCAGAATGGACTGGTTGGATATCCTTGCAGTCCAAGGGACCTTCAAGAGTATTCTCCAACACCACAGTTCAAAAGCATCAATTCTTCAGCGCTCAGTCTTCTTCACAGTCCAACTCTCACATCCATATATGACTACTGGAAAAACCATAGCCTTGACTAGACGGACCTTAGTTGGCAAAGTAATATCTCTGCTTTTGAATATGCTATCTAGGTGGCTCATAACTGTTCTTCCAAGGAGTAAGCGTCTTTTAATTTCATGGCTGCAATCACCATCTGTAGTGATTTTGGAGCCCAAAGAGAGTAGATCCTAAGAAGTTTTCATCACATGGAAAAATATTATTGCTATTTCTTTAATTTTATATATGGATGAGATAGAGGATATTGCTCTAAACTTATTATAAAAATCATTTAATGATGTAAACCAAATCATTATTCTCTACACCTCAGGCTTATACAATACTATGTGTCAATTATATCTCAATATAACTAAAAGGAAAAAAAAAGTTGACATATAAATAACTGTAGAGGCATTTTTGTTTGTTTATTTTCAGAAAAGAGTATAAGAGTTGGCCTGCCTCCCTGTCCATTTCATACTCTCTAATTACATAGTCTATCTGTGACCTTTTCCACTGGGAATCACTAAGTAATCGAACAGGGAGGGTCATTGGAGATGACCTGGTCCAAACGAGCTTCTCAGAAGAAAAGAAACGGAGGCTCAGATTCTTGAAGTAACTTCATAGAGCTAGTTAAAAATAGAATTAGATTTCAAGTCTCTAGATTTTGATGACCACTGCCATTTTTACTATCACAACAAGTATAAGGGATATTTCTCTACCTCTCCCTTGTCGTCCTTGTTATTATTATTGTTTATCAAAATGCAGTATCAACAGTCTAAGAAGAGAGAGTCAGATTTGCAAGAGAATTTGAAGCTCAGTGATGACCTTCTTGGAATGCAAAAGACTGTTGATGCATCCCCTTTACTTCCACAGAACAAAAGAGGCAAGGATTCATCCGTGGGCATTGGCAGGGCTTGATGCTTACTGACAAGGCCCCAGAATGGAAATATCCTGCTTGTCCTTTTAACAGGATTTCAGCCAGAGATTTGAGGGAAAAGTACTGCAACCGAGTGGGCTGTGAATATGAGTGGAAATGTCAGAGCTATGAATCAGTTAACACGTTTTTATTTAGCATCTTCCTGTGAAAAAGGATGAAAAGACAAGACTCTTGTACTCAAATTCCTTACCATTGCAGAACGGAGTCAAGAACAATGTAAGACCTTTTTAGATCTTAAAGGTTCTAACACCCTAGACTTGGAAAGCACAACCTGCATGGCAAGAATGGGATGACTTTCATGAAGGACAAAATGCTTAATTTTGTCACGATATGTTACTGGGATTTAAGTAGATCAAGGGGATGTTTTCTTCTTGTCTCTCTGGATTGAAGAAGTAAGTTTATACCCTTCAGCTCATGAAACACTCAAAATGTCCCTGGAAAGTAGGGAAAGCAGAAAGTATATTCTGTTCTTTTTGTGCAGAGAAATTAACATCCTAACCTCTGAAGCAGCCAAAGTTCCCACATCAAATCAGAGCCAAGGTCCCTCTGGCTCCCTCTCAGGACACTTTCTAATAGAATAACCTTCTGGAAGATTGCTCCTTTGTATCTTCCCATCCATTCTGGAGATACAGGTACTAATCCAGTCTCAGGACCCCTCGAGATCAGACTTGGCTCCTGTCCTAACTTCTCTGACATAATTACAAAAAAAGTGTTCAAGGCATCCCAAGGTGTCAATTTCTTCCTTGGTGTTCATAACCCAAACGTTTAACAGCCTTGAGGTGCCTTCCACCTATGGGGCCCTGACTCTTTGAGGCCTATTTGTTGACCTAGCCCTGCCAATGAGAAAAGCACAGATGTCTACCATCTGGTCAGGGGTCCCAGTGCTTGTGCCAATTTCCTGTCACTGACAGCTAGCACTTGATTGATGGAATTTGGTACTCCACCTTTTTTTTCTTAGTACAATATAACCTAATGAATTCAGATGGCACATAGCCAAAATGAGAGAATCTGAACTTGGGCAGGGGTAAAGTTTACCATCAATGAAATGAGGGTCTGTTAAGTAAATTACGAATGTAAACAGGATTGTAAAAAGGACAATTTAATCTACTTACAAGAATAAATTGTTTTCAGCACTTAAGTTGCATAAATTTACATACAGTGTGCTAATTACAGATGATTGATAGCCAGTCATTCAAACACATCTGGTAGGAACCCTGTTCTCTTAACACTTTGCAAGACACTAGACTGCATTACTTAAAGTACTTGAAAATAGTACAAACGTGTATATATATATATATATTACATATGAATATATGTATTCATACACCCTCATATAAGACAGCCCTTGTTTTTCATCAAGCCATGTTCCTGGAAACCACACCAGAAAGGATTATCAAACACAGATCACCGAGAGCCAAATTATATTTTCATACAGGAACAATTTTATTATTGGGACTGGTGTGCCAGACCCAGGGATCATACTGGGTAAATCATAGATTCAATCAGCATTGAGCCCTAGCAAACTGAGCTACAACAATCACAGCTAGAGAAGACAGCTAATATCTATTGAGCAGTTGCTGCGTCTGTGTGCTTTACATATGTTATCTCGGTCATCAATACATGATGATAGGGAGCTATTGCCTCCATTTTCTGGGAAACAACACTGAAACTCCAAGAGATTAAATAACTCACCCTTATTCATATGTTTGTCATCAGTAGAATTAGAAATTAAATCTAGGTCTGATTCCATATCTCATGGCTACTTTTAGAACTATAACATTTATAATCCTTTAAAAATGCTGAATTGTATATGGTTACGAGGAGCTGACTCATTGGAAAAGATTCTGATGCTGGGAGGGATTGGGGGCAGGAGGAGAAGGGGACGACCGAGGATGAGATGGCTGGATGGCATCACTGACTCAACGGACGCGAGTCTGAGTGAACTCCGGGAGTTGGTGATGGACAGGGAGGCCTGGCGTGCTGCAATTCATGGGGTCGCAAAGAGTCGGACACGACTGAGCGACTGAACTGAACTGAACTGAACTGATGCAAAGTCTACATAATGTATAAAATGGGAATAAACGAAACCATCATTTTCTATGGCCTGGATAAAATTTTAGTTCTCCATGAAGACTCACTGTTAAAACAAATCTGCCTCCTTTTATGCAAATGTGTGTGCCAAATTTTAAAAATATTCAGGTGTAAGGTATTGTCTTAAATAAAGCTGTAGTGTCTTCAGCATATATTTTTCAATTGTTGCTGTACATGTCTTATCTTTCTAATAGATAGTAAGCTCATTAAGAGTAGAGACTAATGTTACTTGTAATTTGCACCCATCAACATCATTTATTATACTACCTAGAATAAAATCTTGACCAATGGATGCTATAATATGTTCATTTATGAATTAGCAAATGAATAAATTGTTCTCTCATAAATTTTAATATACCTATAAATTTAAAATTAATATGTGGCTCAGCAGTAAAGAATCTGCCTGCCAATGTAGGAAATGCCAGTTCAATCCCTGGGTCAGGAATATCTCCTGGAGAAGGAAATGGCAACCCACTCCAGTATTCTTGCCTGGGAAATCCCATGGACAGAGAAGCCTAGCAGGCTTCAGTCCATGGGGTCACAAAAGAGTCAGATGTGACTAAACAACAACAAAATGGCTGCAATAAATATCACAGAGTAGTTTTTAAGTTTCAGACAGTCATTGGTGGTGATAATGGAAAGAAGGGGCATTAGAGAAGGATTTGGATGTCTAGAGAGTTTGGAAAACAAGTTGCTCCTGAAAAAATTTCCTATAGCTAGGAAATCAGTCCAGATTAATCCCTTGACTTCAGAGTTAACATTCAAAGTAAAAAGTAACTTTTTATTGCAATACACGTATAACATAAAACTGATCATTTAAGCATGTTTAAGTGTACAATTCAGTGGCATTATGTACATTCAAGATGCGATGTAGCTATCACCACTTTCCATCTCCAGAACTTTCCTCTATCACTATGGGACTTTGTGCCTATAAACAGAAAGTTCCTATTTCCTTCCTCTCAGTCCCTATAACCTCTATTATACTTTGTGTCTTTAGGAATTTGCATATTCTAGGTACCTCATGCAAATGAAATCATTTCAAAACATATCTAGATATTGGAAAACCTCATTATCAACTTCAAGACTGGCAAATTAGAGGACAGAAATACCATGACTCTGAAGAACTATGGATGGAGGTTTGTGACATTGTACAGGGGCCAGTGATCAAGATCATGGTCAAGAAAAAGAAATGCAAAAAGGCAAAATGGTTGTCCAAGGAGGCCTTACGAATAGCTGAGAAAAGAAAAGACGCAAAAAGCAAAGAAGAAAAGGAAAGACAGAACTCTGAATGCGGACTTCCACAGAATAGCACGGAGAGATAAGAAAGCCTTCCTCGGTGATCAATGCAAAGAAATAGAGGAAAACAATAGAATGGGAAAGATTAGAGATCTCTTCAAGAAAATTAGAGACATCAAGGGAGCATTTCATGCAAAGATGAGGACAATAAAGGACAGAAGTTGTATGGAACTAACAGAAGCAGAGATATTAAGAAGTGGCAAGAATATAGAAAAACTATACAAAAAAGATCTTCATGACCCAGATAACCACGATGGTGTGATCACTCACCTAAAACCAGACATCCTGGAATGTGAAGTCAAGTGGGCCTTAGGTAGCATCACTATGAACAAAGCTGGTGGAGGTGACAGAATTACAGTTGAGTTATTTCAAATCCTAAAAGATGATGCTGTGAAAGTGCTGCCAGCAAATTTGGAAAACTCAGCAGTGGCCACAACACCGGAAAAGGTCAGTTTTCATTCCAATTCCAAAGAAAGGCAATGCCAAAGAATGTTCAAACTACCACACAGTTGCACTCATCTCACATACTAGCAATGTAATGCTCAAAATTCTCCAAGCCAGGCTTCAACAGTACATGAACCGTGAACTTATAGATATTTAAGATGGATTTACAAAAGGCAGAGGAACCAGAGATCAAATTGCCAGCATCCATTGGATTATCAAAAAAGCAACAGAGTTCAAGAAAAACATCTACTTCTGACTTATTGACTATTCCAAACCCTTTGACTGTGTGGATCNCCAGGCTTCAACAGTACATGAACCGTGAACTTATAGATATTTAAGATGGATTTACAAAAGGCAGAGGAACCAGAGATCAAATTGCCAGCATCCATTGGATTATCAAAAAAGCAACAGAGTTCAAGAAAAACATCTACTTCTGACTTATTGACTATTCCAAACCCTTTGACTGTGTGGATCACAACAAACTGGAAGATTCTTAAAGAGAAGGGAATACTAGACCACCATTTACCTGCCTTCTGAGAAATCTGTATGCAGGTCAAGAAGCAACAGTTAGAACTGGACATGGAACAACAGACTGGTTCCAAACTGAGAAAAGAGTACATCAAGGCTGTATATTGTCACCCTGCTTATTTAACTTATATGCAGAGTACATCGTGTGAAACGCTGGACTGGATGAAGCACAAGCTGGAATCAAGATTGCCAGGAGAAATATCAATAACCTCAGATATGCAGATGATACCACCCTTATTGTAGAAAGTAAGGAACTAAAGAGCCTCTTGATGAAAGTGAAAGAGGAGAGTGAAAAAGTTGGCTTAAAGCTCAACATTCAGAAAACTAAGATCATGGCATCCAGTCTCATCACTTCATGGTGAATAGATGGATAAACAATGGAAATAGTGCCAGACTTTATTTTGGGGGGCTTCAAAATCACCGCAGATAGTGGCTGCAGCCATGAAATTAAAAGACGCTTGCTCCTTAGAAGAAAAGCTATGACCAACCTAGACAGCATATTAAAAAGCAGAGACATTCCTTTGTCAACAAAGTTCCATGTAGTCAAAGCTGTAGAAAAACTACTGGTTTTTCCAGTAATCATGTATGGATGTGGGAGTTGGACTATTAAGAAAGCTGAGCACCAAAGAATTGATACTTTTGAACTGTGGTGTTGGAGAAGACTCTTGAGAGTCCCTTGGACAGCAAAGAGATCCAACCAGTCCATCCTAAAGGAGATCAGTCCTGAACATTCATCAGAAGGGCTGATGCTGAAGCTGAAACTTGAATACTTTGGCCACGTGATGTGAAAAACTGTCTCATTTGAAAAGACCCTGGTGCTGGGAAAGATTGAAGGCAGGAGGAAAAGGGAATGACAGAGGATGAGATGGTTGGATGGCATGACTGGCTCGATGGACATGAGTTTGAGTAAGCCCCGGGAGTTGGTGAGGGACAGGGAAGCCTGGTGTGCTGCAGTCCATGGGGTTATAAAGAGTCGGACATGACTGAGAGACTGAAGTGAACTGAGTCCTCTTGTTCTTGTTTTCTTTGTATTTGATACTAAGTTAGGATTACTGACAAGGATTCAGCAAAAGGGACTGGCAAGAAACCAGTGTGTACAGGTGAGGGCACAGCCTTAGTCCTGCTTGTTGGGGGCAAGTGTTTACATCCTTCAGTTGATTGCAAGTATATGAAAGTCAGCCTAACATCTACCTTTCTCCCTCCTCCCATTCACTGCCCCTACCTCTTGACTTTCCCTTCCCTCAACAATATCAGTCAGAATATCTGACTGTCCCATAAACAATTAAGAGTGGCAAAATAAGGTGAATTCTTTAGGTGGTGTTGAATAAGAAAAGCAGCAAAAGTGGATGTCAGTGTAGCAGGGAAGCATCAACACTTCTATTTATGACTATTCTTTATATCAGTTCACTCAAACCAGCTTAATAGTTGCTGAATGAACCATTACAATCACTCCGTGTACTCTCAGTACGCCGAAAATCACAAGAACTAAAATGGAACTTGGCCATCAACTCCTGCCCTTAGGCACCATCTTGTTTTAACCCTTCTAAGTCAAGGAGTCTCCATTGTAAGCAAAGCCTTTGCATTAGCCTTTCTCCCTACTGAGGAAATGTTCTCTTTGTTAATGTTTGTCATCCCATTATCCCTCATCACCTCTTCCTGCACTGGGTTAAATAATTCCTCTGCCTCCTTAGAAGTCAAACATTTCAAATATTTATAGTATGTAACTTGAAAAGTTTTGGGCTAATGGATCATGTTTCTACCTGAGATACTCCTTCATTTTCCAAAATTACTGTAAGTGCAGATTCTTTAATCCTCCATTATTTCTGATTTCTCCAGGTTAAGCATCTGTGGGTGGCATCGAATTTAACTGACACCTGCAAGCTGCCTTTTTAAGATAAAGACTTTTCTTCCCTACCTTTAATATTTGAACTTTTGAGAGAACAAATTGACTCTGTACTTTCTAGTATAGGAAATCTGATTCAGCCAAACAAAACATTAAGACTGAAATGATGCAGCTGGCTCTTGAGCTGGAATACAGGTAACTCTTATTACAAAATATTATTGCTACAGCTTTACATTATTCAGTGAATGAGCAGCTGTGAATCATCAAACAAGAGAATATCCATGAACGGGATTTGCAAAATATAGAATGTTATAAAAATAAAAGTTTTATTAGTAGTAATATGAATTATGCCATTCTGTTTGGATACTTGAAATTTTATTTATTTTATACTGAAACTAAAAGAGAATAATAGCATTGGGTATTAATAAAGTTTAGTGCACAAAATATATCCTTTTGCTCATAACATAGGGCCACCATAATGAACATTTTTATTTTAATATGAGGAACTCACTTTTATTGAAGGTTTACTCCATGTCCGCATATAGTGCTAAGTATTTTACAAAGACTAGATCAATGTCTATAGTATCTCTCTGCAAAAGACTTTGTTTCCCTGAACTACAAGTGGGACATTCGGAGCTTACAAAGTGTATTATCTGATATCACTCTACTAATGTGATCTTGAATTCAGATCAATTCAATGGCAGCATCTGAATTCTTATTGGTGCTTTTCTTTTCTGTGATATTATGATGCCCTTCACTTAAGAAAGTATCTGTCTGTCTGAAAGTGAAGTCTCTCAGTCATGTCCGACTCTTTGCAACCCCATAGATGGTAGCCTACCAGGCTCCTCTGTCCACCGGATTTTCCAGGCAAGAGTACTGGAGTGGGTTGCCATTTCCTTCTCCAGAGAATCTTCCCGACCCAGGGATCGAACCCGGGTCTCCCGCATTGTAGGCGTTACTGTCTGAGCCACCAGGGAAGCCTAGCTACACTTTTTTCCCTTAGCTAGATGGTTCCAACTTCCAGGTTTTGTTTTCTCATGAACCTAAGGAGTCTTGCTTCCTCTTTCACTGTCAGACTGTGAGANGGATCGAACCCGGGTCTCCCGAATTGTAGGCGTTACTGTCTGAGCCACCAGGGAAGCCTAGCTACACTTTTTTCCCTTAGCTAGATGGTTCCAACTTCCAGGTTTTGTTTTCTCATGAACCTAAGGAGTCTTGCTTCCTCTTTCACTGTCAGACTGTGAGATGTCCCTTCTTCCTCCTGTCTCTGTGACCGTCCCTCCCTCTCCTTCTAATTAGACACTGCAGGTCTCCTAAGAACTTGGAATCCAGATGAACATATGAAAATTGTGCAGCAAATGAAAGTCAACGTACACTGAGTGAAGGGCTAGGAAGGCTGCCCAGAATGAAATGGGCTGTGGCATAAATTTCCTATTTTAAGCAGAGAAGCTATTGAGTACGCTGTGGGAGTGGGGGAACAGTGTTCCATGAAAATCAGACTAGAGACTTTCTGTAGGTATCTCAATTTAGGCATTTTATGGATCCATGAATGAAATTCTTATAAACATATCAGAGTGGAGAATATGCTCATTGATTCACTAAGTCTTTTTTTTTTAATTGAGGTATAGTTGATGCCCAATATTACTAATATTGAACTTTCAGGTGTACAACATAGTGATTCACAATTTTTAAAGTTATGTTCCATTTATAGTCATTATAAAATATTTGTTATATTCCCTATATTGTACAAGACACCCTTGCAACTTATTTATTTTATGCTTAGTAGTTTATACTTCTTAATTCCCTACCCCTATATTGCCCCATCCCCCTTCCCTCTCCCCACTGGTAACTAATATTTTGTTCTCTGTTTCTGTTCTGATGTATATGTGTATGTTTTGTTTTTTAGATTCCAAATCTAAGTGCTACCATGCAGTATTTGCTTTTCTCTGCCTATTAATTCTCTGGTCCAACACTTTATTGAAAACCTTCTCTGGACTAGTCATCGTTCTGGCAGTAGGTCATACAGTGGTAAAGAGGACAGAAGCAGTGACGTCAAAGAGGACATTCTCAAGGGGACTTAAGGGCTCAGAGCAGAAACACATAAATAACCAAGGTCACTGCTGAAGAAAAATGCAAACTGAGAATGTGACGCATGCCATGGGTCATGGAAGCCTCTCTGAGGTGATGACGTTGGAACTGGGTCCTGAATGACAAGAAAGAAGAGCTGTTCGTGCACGGAAAAGAAGCTGTGAACAGGTCCCAAGAAAGGAATAAGCTGAGCTTCTTTGTGAAACAGAAGGTCAGTGAGGCTGGAGCTTGGAGAGGAAGGAGAAGGCAGGGAGCAGATCACAGAGGGACTTGCAGTCCAGTTGCCATACCATAGCAGAACACAGAGGGATTTTTTAAGCAGTGAAGAGGCATGCATGATTTATTTACATTTTTAAAAGATGAGTTTGGATACTACATGAAGAATGGGTTTTCTTACCATGTACAGCTTTCTAGGACTTATAAGCAGCTTTGCTAAACTAAGCTTTGATGAAGCCAATCATTTTATCTATTTTTAAAAAGAATAAAAAGCACTTCAAAAGGGTGACACCTCACAGAGCTGTATCTTTTATTTCTTTCACAGTCTCTTTGTCTAATCACCCTCACTCTGGGCTTGGTAATATTCTCATTTCCAAGCTGCCTAGACCAAAGGCAGATGGACTTTAGCAATCTTTTGTTTTCTATTCCTCAGGCATCTAGCTTTTGGAGGGCACAAAGACTTCTTTGCCTCACACTGAGCCCTGGTCCAATCTGCCACATTTATTTATATTGTATAAATAATACCTACATAGTATAATATGTACTATAGTAATATATCATACAACAATACTTCTTTTTTAATGCTATAAATATTACCTTCAGAATTTTGTTTCAGTAGTTCAAGACTTAGATACTTTGTTAAACCACAGGTATCTTCAAGGGAACTTTTAGATGTCATCACTGGTCATTCCAAATTGAGAATTAGGATTTGAGGTTAGAGGGGAGAATGGAAAAGCCACTAAGGAGCTAGGGACTCTACCAGAACTGGGGTAAGACCAGAGGAAGAGCACAGGGGCTCCAAAAATAAAAGCATTGGAACTGGCAAATTGCTTGGCACTGCCACTCACTTTTACTTTATCCAAACTTTTCTTCTGTCTGGGTGTTAGCTCTTTTTTTTTTTTCCTTTACCATATTCACCTTGTCATGTGAGCAACAATGTCTTTTGTTTTTGGAGAGATGAAACCGAAGCAGTGGGATGAAGTTGAATTTCCAGAGCCATTCAGAACATCTCAATTAATAGCCAATATTCAGTGCAGCAAGTAAACATGTATCTCATGGAGTGAGAAATATCAGGAAAAGACTAATTTCCTTTTAAGATTGAAATGATATAGTAGAAAGAGCATTTGGTGAGACATCCAGAGTCCTGCTCTTCAGTGCCAGTTCTAGTGTTTACCCTTGTGGGACTCCATTAGAACTAGAAACTATTTCAGGGAATTCACACTAAGGAATCAATGAGCCAATGACTAGTGAATTAACCCTCATGAAAATCTTCAGTTAAGCAAATAAATCTTCACAGCCTATCTGGCAGTGGGAAGGCAAATCTCTACCTTCTAACCACCAGCCAATTCTAGCTGGTGATTAAATTCTAGCATAAATTAGACTTCAAGCGCACGTGTGTGTGTGTGTGTGCGCAAGCATGCACACAGTTTTAGTCTTGTGTATATTCACAAGTATACATATGCATGTGATAGATATGTATATATAAACACAGTCACATGTGTGTTTATCTTCACACATGAGTCAAGTTGTATGCATGTATGCACATATAAACACACAGGTGTGTGAGAGCACACAAGTAAACCAGTTTATTATGCATGTGTATGCATGAATTTGAATTTCTGTTTAGTAGGGACACTCCAGTGTGACAGAGTAACTAATACTAGACTCATATGTCCATCAAATAACCTTAAAACTTGGATAAATTATGTTAGATTTTTTTTGGCAGATATTGGAGAATGAAAATATGAAATGTTGTGTCCCTTAAGAGAATGAAGGTATAGGGGATTTTAGTCATATTCTCTCAGAATTTCTCCATAAGGATATTTCCTGGGCTCTAATACAGGGAAGAGGAGTCCAAGCAATGGAAAGTGATCTTAATGGCCAAAGGAAGGAAAATTAGAGTCCTAACTGGGATCTTTGGAGCAGAGTGACAAAAAATGGGTAAACCACAGAGAAAGCATTTCAAAAATCTGTGTGGAATTATTCTTTAGGTTCTAGGCCAACTTTGGGACTTTGCGTGTGCAACATGAAACATGCTGAGTGGTTGAGAGTTGATCAGAGATCCCAGAGGGGAGTGGAGGTAGCTTGGGCAACACACTGGACAATTAGACATCCAAAAATGTCCATTCTGTAGAAACAAGAATGTCCTGAGGATAGAGGAATAAAAGCTGAAATAGATCCACTTTGATAAAGCTTTTACTAGGCTTGAAAAGAATCAAGGGGATTCACCTTTGATTTAACCACCTACTAGAATAAAACTCAACTCCATTTGGAAGAATAGAACATAATTTGAAACCTCTGTAAAACATTATTTTAAATGTCTAGCATATCATCAAAATTTACTAAACATAAAATTAGAGAAAAGTGACTAAGAAAAGAGAGACAACAGAAACTATAGAATTAACAGAAGCAAATCCAGAGATATTCTAGATATTGAAATTAACAGACAAAGAGCTTCAGAAATTGATGTTAAGGGAAACAAAAGGGGAAATAGATGACCCATGTAAAAAAGTAAAATATTTGAACAGAGAATTAGAATCCATTAGAAAGTCATTAAACTAACATTCTAGATGTACAAAGTATACTATCTGTCAAGAGGAAGGTGATATATGTGTAACTATGGCTGCTTTGCTTTGTTGTATGGCAGAAACCAATACAACATTGTAAAGCAATTTACCTACAATTAAAAATAAATTTATAATTGTACAAGGAAATTATCAGACATTAATGAAAGAAATCAAAGGTGACATAAATAGCTGGGGAGATATTCCATGTTCCTGGGTAGGAAGAATCAATATTGTGAAAATGACTATATTACCAAATGCAATCTACAGATTCAATGCAATCCCTATCAAATTATCAATGGCATTTTTCACAGAACTAGAAAAAAAATTTCACAATTCATATGGAAACACAAAAGACCCCAAATAGCCAAAGTATTCTTAAGAAAGAACAATGGAGTTGGAGGAATCAATCTTTCTGACTTCAGATTATACTACAGCTCTATAGTCATCAAGACAGTGTGGTACTGGCAGAAAAACAGAAATATAGACCAATGGAACAAGATAGAAAGCCCAGAAATAAACCCATGCACCTATGGGCACCTTATTTCTGACAAAAGAGGCAAGAATATACAACGGGGCAAAGACAGCCTCTTCAATAAATGGTGCTGGGAAAGCTGGACAGCTACATGTAAAAGAATGAAATTATAACAGTTCCTAACACCATACACAAAGAAAAACTTTAAATTCAAGACCTAAATGTAAGACCAGAAACTATAAAATTCTCAGAGGAAAACATA
>SJYA01002839.1:0-11379 GCA_006410615.1 Neotragus moschatus | reverse complement strand
TGGCCATCACTAAAAAGTCTACAAACAATAAATGTTGGAGAGAGTGTGGAGAAAAGGGAACACTCTTAAATTGTTGGTGGGAATGTAAATTGATACAGCCACTATGGAATACAGCGTGGCGATTCCTTAAAAAAACTAGGAATAAAACCACCATATGACCCAGCAATCCCACTCCTAGGCATATACTCTGAGGAAACCAAAATTGAAAGAGACACATATATCCCATTGTTCATTGCAGCACTATTTACAATAGCTAGAACATGGAAGCAACCTAGATGTCCATCAGCAGATGAATGGATAAAGAAGTTGTGATACATATACACAATGGAATATTCAGTTCAGTTCAGTTCAGTCGCTCAGTCGTGTCCGACTCTTTGTGACCCCATGAATCACAGCACGCCAGGCCTCCCTGTCCATCACCAACTCCCGGAGTTCACTCAAACTCACATCCATCAGGTCAGTGATGCCATTCAGCCATCTCATCCTCTGTTGTCCCCTTCTCCTCCTGCCCTCAATCTCTTCCAGCATCAGAGTCTTTTCCAATGAGTCAACTCTTCGCATGAGGTGGCCAAAGTACTGGAGTTTCAGCTTTAGCATCATTACTTCCAAAGAATACCTAGGACTAATCTCCTTTAGAGTGGACTGTTACTCAGCCATAAAAAGGAGCACCTTAGAGTCAGTTCTAATGAGGTGGATGAACCTAGAACCTATTATACAGAGTGAAGTAAGTCGGAAAGAGAAAGATAAATATTATATTATAATGCATATATATGGAATCTAGAAAAATGGTACTGAAGAATTTATTTACATGGCAGCAATGGAGAAACAGACATAGAGGGGAGAGGGGAGGAGAGGGCGAGATGTATGGAAAGTGTAACGTGGAAATTTACATTACCATATGTAAAATAGATGGCTGATGGGAGTTTGCTGTATGGCTCAGGAAACTCAAACAGGGGCTCTGTGTCAACCTGGAGGGGTAGGATGGGAAGGGAGACGGGAAGGGGTTCAGGAAGGAGGGGATATATGTATACCTGTGGCTGATTCATGTTGAGGTTTGACAGAAAACAACAAAATTCTGTAAAGCAGTTATCCTTCAATAAAAAAAAAATTTTATTACAATATCTTCAATTGAATAGGTTTAACAGCAGACTGGATAGAACAGAAAATAGGATTACTGAATGTATTTTTTAAAATACCCTAAATGAAATACTGGAAAGAAAAACAATAAAAAGAGTAGAGCAGAAAGAAATGTGGGAAATGAATGAAACTATCTAACATATATATAATTGTGACCGTAGGAGAAGAAGAAAGGATAAGAAAGGAATAATATTTGGGGGGAGGGGTGAAAGGGAATAACCAAGAATTCTTCAGTACTAATGAAAGACACTTACCCACAGATTTAAGAAGCTCTGTGAACCATATTGGAAAAAATACAAAAACATTGTATCTAGGTACCATATAGTAAAACTTCTGGAAGCAAAGCTAAAGAGAACATTTCCTTGAAGAAAAATACTGGTATGGAGGAAGTTTAATTTTTTTAAATAGCCTTTTTCTTCTGCCTTCCTAGGAATCTTTGGCAAGCCCTTTGACAATCTTTAAATGCTTATTATAATAAGATGGAAGAACATATTATATGCCCCTTTGGAAGTTACTCAGAGCTGCCTCAATTTTCCATCCTCCATAAAGTCTTCTCTAACTTTCCCAGGTCCCCTGAAAGCTGGAAGAGAGCCAGGTGTCTCTTTCCTCTTGTTCTCTCGATGCCTCATGTCTATATTGGTTGTGCCACTCCTCCTCAATGCTCAGTTCTTTAAGGAAGCGTGAACATTTCACATAGCTCCTTAGGAGCTCCACAGTTCTTAGGGATGCATGAATATTTCACATGGCTCCTTCAAGGCTTGTTGCGATATTAGAATAAATTAAACTCTATATGAAATTTTGCTCATTGAATTAATTAACGTGTAGAAGTTCTTGTTTTAAAAAGAGTATAAAGTCTGTAGATGTTTTTTCGTTCCTATAATCCATACATTTTTCAATCAATATTTATTATGCCCCTTGTATGTGTGAAGCACTTGTACCTAAAAATTAATTTTCATTGTTTCATACATTTTCAAAATGTACATTAAACAGTCCAAATAAATATCAAATTCAATATTCTGTTAAACATTATTATCCATTTACAATATCTATTACCCTTTTAAAGTTTCAGTACCTAAGTCTTCTATAATCAATTGCAAGTGCATGAATACACAGTAACTTTTTTATTAAATCTGAGTTTAAATATTTGTTGTAGAGCCTTAATTTAAAATCTGACCCTCTTTTGAATGGAATGCCTTTTTGAAATTTAATAAAACATGAAGGTCATAAAATGTATTAAACTATCATACTTTTCATTTTTAATTCTGAACAGGCAAGATTCAAAGAGAGAAGTTTGCTTTCTTATTAGCATGACAGGCAAGTTAGGTTTCTCTTCTTCAGGGCCCTCACCCTCAGAAAGAGTTCTGTTAACTAGTGTGGGGAAGACTGAGGACAAAAAGACAAAGGAGGTACCAGACAAGTCCCCAGGACCTTCAAGCCTGACAATTCCATATCACCTTCCCTTGTTATGCAGATATGTCCAGAGAAATGTTGACAGATAGTGAGATCTCAGCTGCTTGTGTTTAAAGACCATCAACAACCATATGAAAGCTCTGTAATAAGCAAATAGTCTAATCAGAGCAAGATGACCTCTTCAGAGCAGGACTGACCCATTTTTGAAACACTCAATTTTGGGAGGGGGCCCTGAGGAGAAAAAAAACCATTATTGGTTTTAGCCTTTAAACTATATTTCTTCATCCTTATTGTCTTCTCAGTCTGATTGTTCGTGGTACAGGGTCACTTGATAGACAGTTAATAAGCACTAATGGAAGGAACAGGTATGCAGCTCTGTTCTGCCATACTTTTCTCATGAACATGATTCAAATCTAAAATGCTTCTGACAATTTTGACCACTTGAAAAAGTGCGTTTTTTCCCCAACATCTTGTAAAGAAGTTCACCGAGTAGCTGGGTTCTCAAACTTTGGTTATGACCCAAACTAAAGTTGCTGATGCTCTACAAAATGACTTGGAAGCATCCCCAGAAAAAGAAACACTCCACCCTCCCTGTTCCCAGACTCCTGGCCAACTGCAAAAGGGCAAGGAACAGAGAGCCTTTACAAGGGGGAATCCTCCTCTAGAGTGCTCTCCACTCACACCTCCCAAACTATGGTGAGGGGTGAAGAAGGGAGCACTCCTTTCCTATTATATAGATTTTTACTAACTGCCCACATTTAGCTGGCCATGCCTGAGGTTTCAGAGACAGAAAAGTGGAGGGGAAAGAAAAAAAGCATTACTACGTGTGTTCATTAATCACTTATACTGTGACAGACATTGTTCAGTGGAATGTGCAGATGCGTCAGATACTGAAGAGATGACTTACTCCCTGGCAGAGAGTTGCTCTGGCTGTCTTCCATTTGTCCCTCCTGACTCACCAACTACCTACTTCATTGTCCCAGAAGACTACACATCGTGGACTGTTTGAACAGGTCCGCTTGCCTTCTGTCTTCTTATGTTCAGTTAACGGGGAAGCTTGCAAAAAGGCAGGAGATTGAAAGTGGAGAGAAGCTGGGGAATATTTGTGCTTCTGGCTCCCCGGAGGCTTAGGCATCTCTCAGCTCATCACCACAACCCAACAATTCTCTTTCCTAATGTTCCTTGCTCCTCTGTCACTAGGTCCAAGATATTGCCCTGTCCATCACAGGCCTTTGCACCCTGCCCATTGCTTTGAAAAGAGTTCTTTTATTGAAAGTCGAATTTCCAATGTTATTATGCCATCTGTGACTGATACAAGGGCTTTAGCTTACTTGCTATATGATCCTGGCCAAGTTTATCTCATCTTCTGGATAAAATAACATACATTTTGCACAACTATTTTGAGGATTAAAGAAGTATATAAAGCATCCAACACATAGTACCATCCAGTGACTTTATTCAGGCATTGGACTTACTCACATTCAAGTATATGTGTTCAGCCCAAATAGACAGAAAGAGAGAAGAGAGAGTGAGGAGAGAGAGAGAGAGGGTGCAACATTGCGCTACGTAATTTGGGATTCTGCCACCGATTTCCCTTAATTAGTGTCTGTCTCAGGCTGGCCTCAGTTCTCATATGACCTTAATTCTGTGAGAATCTTCCCATGTTGACTGGAATTTTGTTGCTTGAAGATTTGTATTTCGTATTCTACATGACCCCTAAACAGAAGCCAACCACTTCTCTGTGTCAGCCAAAGCACAGCTCTCTGGTGGAAAAACTAGCTGAAATAGGCTTACTGAGAAGTTGTAAGTTGGTACTCAATGCAGTGTTTCTTAAGGGATTTAAGGATGATTTTGAATTACATTTTCTGGCTTTAGAAACCATTCCTCAGATAGAATAGCTCTGCACTGTTCAGTGTTCCATCACAGGGAGCTGCCACTCTACTCGTTTATGTGCTGGACTCCACCACGAGGCTCCTGCCTCCTCTTTGTCCTTGTAGATCCAATCCTTAGCTTACATAAAATGGATACTCATCCATGCTTACTGAACAAATGCATAAAAACATGAATGAGTAAAGCCAGACCACAAAGTGCTTTACAAGATCATCAGTTCCTAGGAAATATTTATTTCCATCACCTCCCCTCCTCCAGTGAAGAGCTAGAATACATGATGGGTCCAGGAAAGCCAGTGGCTTATTTGGATACTCAATTAAGTTGTAATGAGGCTGCTTCAGTTTACTGGAGCTCATGGGCGTGAACTGGAGTCATATGTGAATTGCTCATTTCTGTGTCTGCTCTGTTGTATATACTATGTAGATTTTATAAAACTAAGCTTGTTGGCCTCTCCAAGTCCTTGATTTACTTTTTTGATGGAAGACAGCATGCACTATTGTTTCCATTCTTCTTAGCTTCATCTAAGAAGCACAAGGTGGGTACTGCAGCATTGGTACAACTGAGGTGATGTGGAAGAGAAGCGGTGCAGTTCTGGCTCCAGTCACGTGTCCTCTACCTTCTTGATGGTGACTTGTAGTTTATTGAAATGTTTGTGGCTTCACCTCCATTTGCAGGGACAGTTTTCTTGAAATGGAGTAGTCTAAGTACAAATTCCTATCTGGAGCAAACTACACGTTTTCTCAACATCCCTTTTGAGACTTTCAGGCCTCCTGGTGTTATTTCCTAAGGTGGAAAGCAGCTCTAAAGAGCATGCAGTTTGTAAACAATGTTAACAAGAAAATCATGAATGAAGAGATTTTTAAACTCACTTTCTTGACTTGTTTACAAGTTCTCCTCCCTGCATCTGTGGCTAGCTGAAAGGCATGTTATATGTTAGCCAAGGGGATCTAAGGAACCAACAGTGTTCAATGACCATGAATAAGAAGAATATTCTGCTCTGAAACTAGATAGCTAGATCAACCAACTTTATCTCTCAGTGAACTCAAGACTTTGGGACATAAGTCTGTAAGTTGATCCTTTAGCATTTATTTAATTTATGTGACCTTTATTTATCTTGAAAATGAATTTCTCTTTAGAAAGTCAGATCTTGGTTCTATTTAGATCACCTTAACTGGTTGAGTTTCTGGATGTCAACTGTCATTCATTATATCATTCATTCATTCATTTATTTATTCAACAAATAATAATTGAATTCTGCTCTAGATACTGGGGATATAGGAATGAACAAAGCAAACAAAAAAGCAGCAAAAGACCCTGCTTTCATAAAGTTTAGATGCTAGGGAAACAGATGAAAAATGAACAACACAAATAAAAAAATATTGTAGTATATTAAAAGCTATAAAGTGCTATCGTGGAAAACAAAGTGAGAAGGGAATAGGAATGACTTGAGTAGAAGCTTCACTAAAAAAAAAAAAAAAAAGCATGGGCAAAGTTCCCAAGTGTGTGGCATCGTTGCTGCACCAGGAGTCCAGTGTAGTGTCAGAGGAGTGGGGAGGAGAGCTTTGTGGAAGGCGAAGTCAGAGAGACAATGGGATTGGATGGTGTAGGGCTTTCTGTGTCTCTGTAAGGTCACTTTGGCTTTAACTCTGAATAAAATGAGAAAGTACGACAAGGTTCTGAGCAAATGAATGACATGCTTTGATTCATATTTCAATAGAATCATTCTGTTGGGATTAGAATGAAGGATCTGAGGTTACAAGCAGGGGAAGTTAGGGGAGCCCTATTGAGATAAGGGCAAGAGATGAAGAGATGATAGTGGTTCAGACCAAGAGATAGCAGGTAGTGAGAAGTGATCATCTGAGCCAACAAGATTTGCTGACAGATAGAAAATGGGGTGAGAGAAATCAAGAAGTTGAGCTGACATTGATGTGCTCGACCTGAACAATAATCGGGATGATGTTATCATTAACAGAGACGGAAGCAAGAACAGGTTTGAGAAAGGTCAGGAGCTCAGTTATTGTCACATTAGGACCTTCCCAGAGGGCCTCAGCCTGGGCTGAGAAGGAAGCCTTGGGAGGGCCACAATGAAGAATCCAAACCCTGAGCGGGCAGTCATTCCATCCATTAAGCAGCATTTTTGAAGACCTACTTTGTGCCAGGCAGGATTCAAGGCTCTGGGCTGTAGCAATGACAAAGTCTTTCTGCCTAAAGACTTACATTTTTGTGCAAAGGTGCGGAGGTTAATGATGGGTGAATGGATAGAGAGATGGATACACAGATATAATCATATTGATAGATACACATGAAATAAATTCAGAAGGTAACAGTCTTATGAGCAAAAATAAAACAGTGAAAAAGAAAAGAAAAGGGAGCCATCCATTGCAGCATTGCGTACGCTTCTTCATAGCTATGGTGGCCAGAAAAGTCTTCTCTGAGAAGATGACTCATGAACTGGGAGCTAAATGATGAAATAGAGCCAGCCACAGCAAGATCTGGGAGAAAATATTCCAAGTAGAAAAGACATAATTCGAGATCCTGAGCTGATGGTGACCTTGAAGTGTTTGGGGGAACAGAAGGAAAGTCAGTGAGGCTGGAGGAATATGAATATGGGGCTGAGTGGTGGGGAGTCAAGAGGAGACAAGGTGGGAAAGCCAGATCAGATAGGACCCTGAGGACTGCAGCAGTTTCGATTTTATTATATGTTGATACACACATAGGAAGGTTTTGAGCAAGCATTCAAATCTGGTTTGCATCTTTTAAAGATCTCTCCAGCATCTCTATGAGGAATGACCTTATGGAGAGGCAAGAGAGGAAGCATGGGGAATCACTGGGTGGCTGTTAGAGTGAGTTGTAACATGAAGAGAGCAAAATGTTAGTATTTTGGAATATACTCTAGACATATTCTATCCAATACGGTAACTACTATATTCCGACATTTGACTATTCATGCTTATGTTGAAATTCATCAACACTAAATAAAATTAAAAATTCAGTGACTTAATCATATTAGCCACATTCCAAGTGCTAAATAACCACATGCAGCTTGTGGTTTTGTTATTGGATAGCAGAGCTATAGAACATTCCCATCATATTAGAAAACTCTATTGGAAAGTCATGCTCTAAAGTCACAAAGACAACAAGCTGAAATAGTTATAGATAAAGATAGTGAAATGATTTTGGTGCCAAACATGTTTTAAGTTAAGCAGAAATGGGCCAAATACATTAGCCTCAAGCTGTCTAGAAACTGAGACAAAAACTTCTGTAGATATGGTATCTTCCCCTGATTCTATTGGATTGTTGGATTCCCATAGACTAATGCATACTGACCTCCACATTTCATGTTCCTTCTGCTCCTGAGAAGGAGCTAGACCTTTATTCTCCCTGTATCAGTCACTTATTCTTTGGTTATAAGTATTAAAAGTCTTAAATTTTAGAAGGAGTGTTATAAAGATGAATGTATAATCGGAACATATGGCTACTATCATAGCAGGATGTCATAGGACCCAGAGAGTTGTCAGGTAGAGATCCTCACCGCTGCTTCGTTTTTCTCTCATAGAAGGGCTTTTCCATTTATGTATCCATCATGTAAACCAGACAAGTGACAGGTAGAGATGTGGCTGGCATTTCTGCTACAGACCCCTGTTTCTACTTTGTACTCACAGAACCTAACAAAGATTATACCAAAGCTATAACAAGACAAATAGATGTCTATTAATTATACATTTATTTAGCAATAAGCTTGGCATAAAAGACAAGATTGTTATGCTCTGTGTGTTTACCAAATACTAGGTGTCACTTGAGCAGAATCCTTGGCTTGAGAGGCAAGGAATAAATCAGTTAAACAGCCTCTGACCCTTATTATTACATATGAAGCGAAAAGGCCCAGCAAACTTGTAACCTCAAAAAAATCTTGAGGGAAATAGTTGTTGTATTACTCATCAATCAGGTCTTTTCTTATCTCATTACTAATTCCTTACACTGAATTCAGATGGCCTCCCATCATCCCTGGAGTATTTGAAGTAGTTTTCCTAAGGAGGACACTCATATCTAGAAAGACTGGGACCAAGATTTTCCTTGGCGCAGTTTCTAGCATCTAGTATACGTTCCATGTATGCTAAATGATTGAGTGGATGGATGGATAAAAGTTTGGCATTCCTGTGCTGCTGTGTCCCCTTGCAGAGGCTGGATACTATTCTTCATCCATGTCCTCGTCCTCTTTTACCAGTCTCTTTCAAGAGGAGATGGCATGATTTTGTGTTAAGGATTTCAACATCTATTTTACATATTATCAGCAAAAGATTAATCAAAGGATCATGCCCACATGGCCTGAAGGGCTGGATAGTTCTCAGTTTTTGAGGTAAAGAAAGCAACCTTCTTCTAAGGGTGTAAGTGCGTCTTTAATTTCAATAACATATTTCACAAGCAGTAGAGGGAGTTTATTTATAACAAAAGGCAGGGATTCGTGGTTTCAATTTCTGTTCACTAATGGCCATTAGGCAGGTTTCTGACCTGCGCTGGACTGTTGTTGAGCAGTAAGTATACCACAACAAAGGCCAGGAAATGACTAATTAATCCTAAGGGAGATTGTGGAGACATACCTGCCATTCATCCAGCAAGTGCTGTTTAAGTGATGGTTGTGAGTATCTGAGGGCACTTGGGCTAAAGAGTTTCTGGATTCAGTGTAAGGGGAGCTCCACAGTCTGCCAGCTCACTGTCAGCCCACACCCAGAAAAAGTCTCCCAGGAAACACCTCCAAACTGGCCAGGTGGCAATGAACACCTTTTAGCCAGGTGATTCCCTCCCACCTCACCCTTTTGGGGGCAACACTGAGCTTAACATTTGCTCAGTTCATTCTCTGCAGTATACCCTGTGTACCTCCGGCAGCTAAGCTGGCATTTGCTAAGATAATGCAAGAAGGCGGCAAATAGATGGGAAGCAAGCACTTCGGGTCATTGAATCCAAACCGCTCTCTTACTTCAGCCTGTTTTCTGCACAGCAGGCCGTGGCTCTAATGACTGTTTCTCACTGAGCTCTTAGAATAGCAGCAGTCTCTGTTTCCTTCAGTGTCTTGCCTGTCTCTCCTTGGGGGAAAATCAGCTTCTTGTGCTTTTCTCATTCTGGGAGCCTCCAAGAATTGGGAGCAAGTGCGTCTTGGAGACATAAAGAGGGCAGAGTGCAGCCACCTACATGGGGAAATGTGCTCTGGTGTTAGCCTAATTAGATTCAGTTCCGTAGCATCTATGGAAGCCTTGGGCTTACCACAAGGGAGTGTGGGGGATTAAAATTCTTTGAGGGCTTACTACATCCTAGGCATCAGGACGGGAGCATTACATGAGCCGGCTCATTTCATCCTCCTCACTCGGTGGGGACACACTGCAGTCTGCATTTTAGACATAGGAAAGGGCTAGGTTAAGCCACTTGCCCAAGTCACAGCCAGAAATGGCTTTGAAGCCAGGACCTTCCATCGACACCAAAGCCTGAACTCACTCCATCTTTCAGTCTGCCTCCTGGTGCTGAAAAGGCACAGGAGAAATGAAGTCAAACCAGCAAGTAGTGGGTAAGCACCAGATAGTGTAATGGGAGCAGCCCAGCAGAAGCCTAAAAAGGCAAGAAGGCCGGTGGGCCTGGCCTCCAGGCCGGCCTACTTCTGCTACTTGCTTGTCCTCTTCCAGAGTTGGCACTGAATACTCTGTGAGCTGGCCCTCCTCTCCCGCAGTCCCTACCTCACTAAGCCAACTCCTCCCTGCTCCACAGGTTGTCTGCCTATCTACCGTCAAAGGTTTCACCAATTTCCACAGTCTTCACTGATTCAAGCATTTATTAAATGTGCCTCTTGTGTGCATATTAAGCATGCTTCCTACCTTTGGACACACACAGTGGCTCCATGTCAAAGATTTATCTGCATATGTGAAATAAAATATATATCAGATTATTCATTGCAGCATTATCTTAATAGCAAAATAGAGAAGTGGTTAAATAAATTATGGTGCCTCCATACTATTGACTATTCTGCAGGTGTTCCAGAAAAAAAAGATGAGGGGAAAAATCTCCAAGTTATATACTTAAATGAAAAAGCAAAGAGCAGAACATTTAGCAGGCAACATTTTGTGCACCTGTGTGTGTAGCACTCACACACATGTGTATGCATGTTTGTAAACTGTTCAAGGATATGCAGAGTCTAGAGATGTTAGACCTTACGGTCTTTTCCTAGAACCCGTCGCCCCAAAGATCACCGAGACTCGGATTCGATGCAAACAGCAGGAGGATTTATTGGGCCAGAGCGCCGGGGTTCAGTCACCTCCAGGGAGGAATGAACCCAGAACAGTCGTTACAGAGCATTTTTAAGCACAAAAACCACAAATGGGTGCAGCTAGGGTGGGAACAGTCTGATTGGTGCGCAGGTCCTGACCTTTACAGGGATAGGCTCGTTTGCTACCAGGTCTAAACGGCTGGTCGAGGCCACATTCCGACGGCCTGGAAAAACAACTTCTTGGAAAGTTCCCGAAGGGAAAACAATCCCTGAGAGAGCCTAAAGGCCATATTGCATGAGATAAGAACCTGCCATATTGCATGAGATAAGAACCTGCTCTCAAGGGTTTAGCAAAAATTTTAACTTTTCATCTCAGAGACATGTGTTGCCTCCAGGAGGGAACTGGAGGGCTGAGGCATAGGAATAAGAGGAAGACTTCACTATCCAGCTGCTGTTCAAACTGCCTGTGGGGGGAGCACCAGTGCGGGGAGCACCACTATTGCTCCCTCTCCTCCATCATAGACAAGTATGCGATCCTATTGTGCATGTTTGCACGCAGTTTTCTCTGTGGGCCACTTATCTCATGAGTTTGGCAACATTCAAAAGGATCTATTCCCGTTTCTTAGACTGGAGTCCGCCAGTATCATGCTTATTTGACAACGTCACATTGCTATAAAAGTTTCTAACCTTTT
>SJYA01002838.1:532562-620864 GCA_006410615.1 Neotragus moschatus | reverse complement strand
TTGAATATAAATTGAAAACAGCCACTTTGCAGAGCAATTTTATAATCAAGAGCAAAGTGAAAACTTCTTTTCCAAGAAGTGGGCCCTAGAGAATCACACAAAGGCTCATTGATTATAACCTGTGTGCTTATGAGTGAAATGTGGGAATAACCAAATGTTGATAAGTAGGAGACGAGGTGGGTGGTAGACTATGGTAAATTTTTATCCTATTGAGTCTGTAAAGCACTGAAAATGGATGACTGAGAACAGGGATCAGCACATCGCTCACTGCATGTTTCTATAACTGAGTATTTCTGACTTCCAGCTACACTTATTTCTTAACATGTTGTCTGTGCTGCTTCTGCCCAGAGACAACAGAGAGTAGTTGTGGTGAAGACAGTACAGCCACAAAGCCTAAGATAATTTACAGACTTACCCATAACAGAAATTTGCCAACCCCTGAACTGGAGCTCTAGTTCAGCTTGACATGGACAGCTCCAGCTGTACATGTCAAAAATAATGTATGAAACATAGCTTTTTGCAGAGTAATGCATGTAGTATAGTTTTAAAACATGCAAAATATCTTGATACATTATTTATTGATGCCTCATATATATAATAGTATATGCGTTAGAATCAACACCAAATACATGGCAGTACAGTTTCGATGGTACTCTGTTTCTTTAACAAACGTGGAACAAATAAGAATGTTAGGATTTGATATGTAATTGGATCGTGAGATGTGAATGTTGTATTACTTAACTGTGCCTTTTTTGAACTTTAAGAAGTACTCTATAAGTTGAAAATTAGGTATTTTGATCTGATATGTTAATAATGACAAATTAGTTAAGAATTTGATCAAAGAGAATGCTCTTAATATTTTGTTTTCTAGCAAAGATTTTTTAAGTATTTTGTATTAAAGTAACAGAAATGGAAGATTTCATATTTCAGTTTAATTTTATAATTAAATGGTTTATAATGGTTTTGCTTTTTAATTTTTTTATAAAATTTTCAAATGTGCAGAAAGGGATATTTTTTACATGTACAATTTATTGACAGAAAGGCACATAAGGATAGCTAAGAGTGGCCTGAGCCTTTTTAGGTTTAGGATAATAATCAGGAAGGCTGAGGCCTGAGCCTAAGAGGTGCAGTAAAAACTAAGGACAATAAACGGCCCTTCATTCATAAAACAAAGACAACAAAAAAATATTTGACCCATTGCATCATGTAAATGTGTAATTTTTAAAATAACTGGAGAAAAGTAGAACTAGAAAGTGTATATTGTGAAAGAAAGAATACAATTGAGTGTTTCAGTTTTACCTCTTACTGCTATATGGGTCATTGCAGGGGTCATTTTAACTTGTTGAGGCCTTGTTTTCTTAAGGATAGTGTGAAGCAGTTAGTTTAAATGATCAAACTAGTCTTTCCCATCTGATTCCATGTCTTGTTGACTCCTGTTTTCAATCTTTTTTTTTTAATTAAAAAAAAATTATCCAACATAAAAAGTAAATGTGGAAAAGATGATTTTTTAAAGCTCAAGGTAGATGAAAAGTTCGTAAACAGTGCCTGTTTCTTCAAACCAGGAGCTCCAGACTGAACTCCTCAGGGTCTGCATCAGCCTGTTCCTCCTGTTTCTTCCTTCTCATATATATGTGCTCCAACTTTAGGTTTGCTCCTGTGGTTCATGGTTGCTGCTTTTTCCAGGAAATCTTCCTGGAGTAGTTTAGGCAAATAGGTGAGTGGTGGAGCCTGTCCATGAATTAGCCAACACTGGAGAAAAGTAGGCTTTGTTGGGGAAACTGGTGTTTTGTTTTGGATGGAAAATCTGATGGATCTGTCAGTGGGACATTCAGAAGAGATGTGAAGTAGCTTCTTGAGGACACAAATCTGGAGCTGAGCGAGATGAAAGTATAGATGTGGTATATAGTTTGGTTAACAGCTTATATGTGGTAATTTAAAAAGAGAGTGTAAACTAGAAGGAGAAAAATGCATCAAATCAAATTCTAAAGAAAATCAGTGCTTGAGGGAGAAGGAAGAAAGGAGAGGAGAGGAAGAAGATTGAGAATTGGAGGAAAACTAGAAAGATGTGACTTCATGGAAGCGGAGCGTATCAGGCAGGATGAGGACTCTGAAGAGTGTTCACTGGATGTAACAAGTAAGTCATTGGTGGTCGTAACGAAAACATTTCCCATGGGTTGGTGACACAGTGCCCCACTGGTTGTGGCAGGCTGAGGACTGGATGGGAGCATTGAATGTAGCCAGTTCTCTCAAGAAGCTTTGCTCTTCAGGGAGGAGAAGGTGAGGCTGTGGGATCTTTTTGAGAGGAGTTATTAAATGCTCAGTAGGAAAGAAGGTTTGAAGGCAAGCACCAGGGTAGTTACTGATGGGACATCCAGANTTGTGGCAGGCTGAGGACTGGATGGGAGCATTGAATGTAGCCAGTTCTCTCAAGAAGCTTTGCTCTTCAGGGAGGAGAAGGTGAGGCTGTGGGATCTTTTTGAGAGGAGTTATTAAATGCTCAGTAGGAAAGAAGGTTTGAAGGCAAGCACCAGGGTAGTTACTGATGGGACATCCAGACAGAAGGATCAGCTTCAGCGGTGATGTTGTGGCAGAGGAACGAGGCAGACGAGGACGTGGGTGCAGTGGAAACATCCAGTTTAGTGAGTTACCCACTGAGAGCGAGAGGGCTGGGTAGCAAGTAGTATTCTGCTAAGTAGTGGCTGTGGAGAAGCCTTGGAGGTGAAGATGCTGATTAGAGATCAGGGAGACTTCTAAGCTGGAGACAGTAGCCTAGCGGTGGTTCTATCTGCATGCTGTGAGATTTGTATTTTCTTTGAAGCAGCTCTACCTGCAGCCTCGATGGGGAGCCTCAGTGTTAGGATAGAGAAGGTGACCAACAGTTGGTTTGATCCAAGTTGCCCTTTTGCCTGGTAGCTGTGATAGAAGTATGGGACGAAGGTATGAAAGAAGTTGGCAAGAAGGTGACTGAAGAGCTAGACCATGTGGTCTAGGGCAGGGGTCCCTTGACTACAGCTCACAGGCCACATCTGGCCCACTTCCTGCTTGTTTTTTAACATTTTACATGTTTATATTAAGTACTTGCATACTATCCATTACATACCTCTTGACTCAGATAACCTAAAGTATTTACTCTCGGGCACTGTAAGGAAATGTTTCCTGACCCTTTGTGTAGACTAAAATAGGGTTAGAGTAGAAACAGGATGAGACTTAGAGATATGCAGAAAGTAAGGGTTCAAGGAACATAAGTTCTCAGTAAAGTCCAAATAGTAAGTACACTGGGCAGTTGAGTGGCAAACCAGGAGGGATAGGAGCTCGTGAGTAAAGATTTCAGGGTGTCTGAGTGACGGCCAGGCCTGGCTGGGGCTGTGGTAGTGGGGGACCAAGTAGAAGGGGCAGTGACGGTCAGTGGAGTTGAGATCAGGTAACTGAGAGCCCAGGTGGAGATAGAGAGTCATCCAGCACTGGAGGAAGGGAAGGCTGGGAGCATGCCATTCAGCTTCCTGGTTAGGGATGGTTAATATGATAACAGAAAAGACACGGGGTTTGCTTGAACAAGAGCTGGCCCTGTAGAAGTGGCTGGTGAGTAATATGGCTAATGACTGTTGGCTGCCGCATGACCAGGTCTCCCAGGATGGCTGTTCTCTTGCTCTGTCCCACCCTTGCCAGCAGTGCCTGCTTCGTCTGCTCACATGACTGACCTTCTGCACACCTGCCCCAGGCCCCAGCTAGTGACTGTTCTCATCTTTAGGTCAGAATGGGAGAGGGTGCTGGGAGGCGGTGTAGCCCAGCTGGTGGGTTAGTAAATGGAAGCATCGCCCAAGGAACTTGGGACCTGGAGCTGGCGATGAGCTGGTGACCTGGGCTGTCAGGAGTCTCACTGGTTATTCCTGTAGAAGACGGCAACCTCTCATTGGTGCTTTAGGTCTTGGGGGCAGGACAGCATGGGCAGGTGTGTAGGAGGTCCGTCGCGAACAGGGTGATGGTGAGGCAGACACTGGTGGAGGACAGACAGAGCAGCAGCTTGCCTTCAGCCTCCAGGGACTGATCAGAGGATGCCTTCATCACTGAGGTCATCCTACCGGGCGACCACTAGGTGGCAGTGTTGTTGAAGAGCTTCCTCAAATGACCTTCAAGTCCTTTCTCATTGAGATCCTGTGATAATACAGGTGTGATGATTTTCTCTAAAATACAGCAGTCCGTTTTATTCACGGGTGAGTCTTCACTTCTGAGTCTTCTCATTTTCTTGTTGCTGAGCACCCATCCTGCTGCAGGCACTTTTACGGCTACAAAGAGCTGCATCTCTTGGCACTGTTATCCACAGTGACCCTCCTTTGGCCACTGTTTCTTTATATGTCATTCTTTCTTGCCTTTGCTTTTTTATATGTCTCCTTTTGTTCTGACCTCAGGACCACAGATAGAACATTGTTAACGACCGACATAAATCTCATGGCATAACTGGCTAAGAATTCTAAATGAAGCCTTTGCTACGCTCCCCTGGGGCTTGTGTGGTAATGGGTTTCCTACAGTGAATTCTCTGCCTGTTTCTTGAGTTGAAATCTTCCATTTCTGCAGGCTTCACCTGTACCTTTAGGCAGAGTTTGAATTTAATGTGCTGTTCTGTGTTGTGCTTGTTTTTTGAGTAGTTGATGGATTTACAGCTGAGTGACAGTAACTTCCGACGACACATCCTGTTGCAGTATCTCATTTTATTTCAGTATCTCAAGGGGCAGGTCAAATTCAAAAGGTGAGTTAACATAGGTAGTAAATGGCTTATAAATGGCAGCAAAGAGAAAGATTGCTTGTTGATGTATTTGATGTACTTTTTTTTCTTATGTACTGGGCTCATTTTATTTGTAAGGCTCACATCCTTGAAAACTAGATAATCAAGGGCTTTTGTAAGATACAAGACATTAAGGAATTCGTTTTACTTAGAGAAAAGGCTGTCAGTGTCTTTCCTGGTGAGCACCAGGCAGCCCAGAGTTCTCAGTTGTCGTGGGTGGAGTTAGTCCTCACCTCGCTCACAGCTTCTCCCAACCTCATTTGCTAACTCAGCCAATAATGGTTTTTCTCCAGATGTGGGACTGTCTAGGACATTGCAACTGAAAACAATTAAATCTCTGAAGCACGGAGGTTTCTCGGGCTGGTTTCTGGTTTCTCGGGCTCTTCAGAAACCTGCTCAGGACCCGTGCTGTTGGTCTTGCGCCTCCTCCTCCAGTGCAGCCCATCCTTCTTGTCCCACGCGCCCCTGAGGCAGAGCTCCCTGAAACTGGACAGAAGTGTGTAGGGAGTGTTGTGTCAGTGTGTAAAGAACGTGGCTTTCTTCCTGCTGGTTTGGAATCCCACTTTCCTCACTCACTAGCCGCACTTCTGCTTTCAGACTTGTAATTTTAAGGTAACACGTAGGGAGCACTCAAAGAAAGGTGTTAGTACCCTTGTCTGTTGTGGTATGGCATAGTAGAAACGAGGGGCAGACCTGGGTTTGAATTTAAGCTTCAGACCTGAGCTTTGAGCCCCTGTAGTCTGTTTAACATAGGCTCATTTCCTCATTTTGAAAATTTAATGAATAATGTATGAGAAGTTCTTAGATCCTGGTATTATCAGTATTCACTGGATGGCTATAAACTACAGAGAACCTAGTACACGGTGAGAGCTGAACTAATGGCAGCTGCTAACAAGTCGGGTCTGTCTTCAGCCTTCTTTAGGGTTCGGGGGTTTCATATATTACATTTAGAATGCGTTTGAAAGGAACACAGTATGAGTTATTTGACTGCATCTTGGAGAGGAATATGTTAATATTTTCTCTGAGACTTTTATGCTATATTGAACTTATTCTAGAAAACAGTCATTGCTCTGTTCATAGTTAATCAGATTGATTCATTGAATGTTTTATTCCCCATTATATATTTTAATGGCTTTAATTCCAACCATCTTTCTAAAGAATAAAATACAAGAACTTTCTCTTACAATTTCATTGTGATTGTTTTCATTTTGGTAGTTTTTGACAGTTTACATTACAGTTCACTTCTCTGTTACATGCTTTGTGTTTCAGACAGTAGATAAACCTTAAAGTTGAATAAACATTCTTGTAACTCAAGCATGCTTTTATTGCTTTGTTTCCTAGTTCAAACTATGTTTTAACTGATGAGCAATCACTCTGGATTGAAGATACTACAAAATCAGTTTATCAAGTAAGTTCATCACGCAACAAACCCATGATTGAACAAAATGAAAATTTAGATTTTCTTTGTTTCAGCCCCAAATAGGAAAATAAGGATAAAGTTAAGCTCAGGTACAAGACCACAAACGCTTCTTGGTTCTCTGCCTACAACCACTCCTATGATGCAGAAAGTTGTTGAAAGCTTAGTATATTCTTTCTAATCACAGCTACTATCTGAAAACCCCCCTGATGGAGAAAGATTTTCAAAGATGGTAGAGGTATGTGTTTTATATTTACATAGTCTTTTTAGCACCCAGTAAACTCTCAAAAGGCTTCATTATAGAAATGTAATTTATTTTCCCCAGCATATATTAAACACTGAAGAAAACTGGAACTCATGGAAAAATGAAGGCTGCCCAAGTTTTGTGAAAGAAAGGTAAATCTGTACTCAGCTCAAGCAGTATAAGAAAGGCGTTTCAGAATATAGCTTGACACGATCATTTTACATGGCATCCAAATAGTGTCAGTGTATTCATGTAACAGTGTAAACTGTACTCTATAAAAATGCAGCTGCTTTGGTTTACTTCTGTTATTATCAAGGGGAAAATGCTTGCTGTGGACCCACATCTTGTCGTTTGTCCCCTCGTGATGACTGTGATAATATGAAGCATCCATGCACTTTAGGAAGAAAACAGTAAATTTTCTTATACATTTAACACTGTTCCATCTCTGCCATCCATCTGAAATCCCAGTGTTTTCACAGAACATCAGACAGCAAGCCCACAAGAGCAGTACGGAAAAGAGCAGCGCCAGAGGACTTCCTGGGGAAAGGGCCCAGCAAAAAAATTCTGATGGGCAAGTAGGTAAACCTGGCTCCATAGCGGGGGTGTCATCACAGAAGCTTTTACATTGTGAAAATACTGCTCTAAGAACCCTCCAGGTTTTGTGTTTTTCCAAGTTTCTTGTGTTTGGTATGTACATAGATGACCAAAGCAAACTACACCTGATTAGACTGTAGGGTTCATACAAGACAGAACTTCCGTTTTGTCTCCGGCTTCCAAGATCCATGGCTAGGTTCTGCCGTATTTTCCATGTCAGACAACCCACTTGCTGTTAGATTGATGCATCTCGTTTCTGGTTGTTGCAGGGTACTGTAATCCTTTCATTTCTTCTACCTTCCAGTTAACTATTCTTTTCTTTATACTGCATTTGATTATTTTAGAAAGAAGTTAATGGTTATTATTACTTAATAAAATATATGCTCATATAGAAAGTTTGCTAAATATCAAAATGTAATGATCAAAACTCATCACCACCCCAAAATTCACTATTTACTCCAACTATTTTTATAGCTTTAACATATAAGAGAATGGTGTCCATAAACAACATATTTATTTTTGTGTGTTTTGTAGTGATGAGTTAACAAGGCTTTGGAATCTCTGTCCTGACAACATGGAAGCCTGTAAATCAGAGACAAGGCAAGTTTAAAATGTTTCATATGAAGTGTTGCTTTTCTCAAATGTTAACTAGCATAGAATTTTTTGTCAGCTGTAAGCAGAGCTCAAAAGAAATCTTAAAATGTATTGTGGTTGACTTCGGCTCAGCAGAATATAGCTTTCCATAGAACACCTAGAGGTGCTGATAAAATAATTGTAGAAATCACAAGAAAGAAGGATTCACCAAAGAAGGGAGGATGAAAAATCTGAGTAAGAACCACAGGTTGGTTACTTGTAGCTGGGGAGCAGTGCAGGTTGAGTCCCGCTTTGGGAACCAAAGAACGTGGGTTTTATAGCAACAGAGGACGGAAAGGCAGGCTTCAGGCCTGCAGACTGGTCATTGAGTGCCCCTGGGTAAAGCTGAGGCCCTCAACACTAAAAAAAAAAAGGGCCGTGCGGAAGGAATAGGGACTCGCTCACTGGCACAGGAAGCAAGGAGCTTATCCACTCCCACCTGAGATGTGGGCAAAAAGGAAAAGGTATTCCCTGAGGAATTGTAACCATATCTGCTGTCATGTGGCCTCAGAGTTTAAGTTTATACTACCCGCAGCAGTGTGAAGGAACAACCTAAGAGGGTGACCTAAAAACTCCCAGGCGGATGGCAGAAAGCTTTTTCTAGGGGGCGGGGGAAGTCCCATCTTCTACCTAATTCACTTAGGGATTCTACAGGTAAGTCTAAAGATAAGCTCACCATCCCAACCTAAAGCAATTTACCATGACGAAGAATCAACAGGTAGAATGAGCAACTGAAAGGAACAGTCAAAGAGGGCCAGGTAGATCTGAAAAACAAGCAGCTCTTCCAACGACAAGAAATTATAGCCATTTTGTACAACAGAGAATATAGCTAATGGTTTGTAATAACTGTAAATGGAAAACAACCTTTAAAAATTGGATAAAGATTTGATGTCTTTATCAAGTCATCAGTCACTTGTCATTTCAATATGACAAAATTTAAGTCTCTTTGGAGACCCATCTTTTAGTCAAATATGGCATCTGATCAAATTCTTGGGTCCTGCCTGCTTGCATATGTCAAATCTTATTTCTAAAGACAAATTCAAGAAAGATGCAGTTACAAGTCAATCATGCCACCACGGTAACAATCTAAACTCAGTGTGAAACCATATTGTCTGGTTCTCATTTCAGTTTGGTTCTGGTTTTAAAAAACAATTACCCATGGATGTGGATGTGAAAACCTCCTGCTTGCTGATCAGAGTTAACTGCTCTCAAGCCTCTGCGGCAGCAGCACTGCCGTACATGGCAGCTCACAGTGCTGCGTGTTCCCTTCCAGGCCAGACTGTATATAACCGGCGGGCAGGGGGCACCACACTGCCCTCCACTGTCCCTTTGAGAAATTTAGTTTTGCGTCACCTAGTTCCTAAGTAATCCAGTTGTAAATCAGTGTGGTTAATACTAGAATCTTTATTGCCTCCATTTTATGAGTATTAAGCACACACATGATCTTCACTAGTTATTTTAACACCCAGGGAATACATGCCAACTTTGGAGGAATTCTTCGAAGAAGCCATTGAACAGGCAGACCCTGAAAACATGGTTGAAAGTGAATACAAGTAAGTAAGGTTTCTCGTGAGCTGATTTCCTCTATCTTAAGCACTGCATATATACCAGAACACTAAGGGAAACCACTGATACAAGTAGTACTTTTCTCTTAGGTGAGGTTATCTGCCAGTTTCATGTTACTCCACGTCCTAATTTCAACAACCCTTCCCATTTTGACAAACAAGCAACTTAGAATGATGCTTTCTGTCAGAAGTGGAAAGATCCCCTTAGAACCCATCTGTCACCTCTTTTCTCTGTTCCCCTTCAGTTCATGGTATGCCCAACAGCCACTGGTAATGAGCTACTCTAAGACCTCACGGGGGCTTCCAGATCACTTGCAGAAACTTTTAAATGGAACAGATATGTGCTCTGGATTCTCTGTGGCTCACCTATTTCTGGAACACGGTCTCTAGTCTTTCTTGCCATACTATGCTGCCACAATCTGGCAGATTCTGTTCTTGGTGTCAGTGTTTATGATCTGGGCTATTGGCTGTGTCCTTTTCAGTTTTGGAGTCATTTTTTATCCACCAAGGTTGATACTGAGCAAATGAAAGTTCAAATGTTATATAAATTTTTTTAAAAAGCAGATAGTACATTACATGGTGGAATCTGTTGGGTTTATAAAACATTCTGAAACTCACAGCTGCAGGCAGCACTGCCAGTGAGGATAGAAACTCAGTGAGCAGTGAGCCTCTGAGTATCTTTCTAAGTGGTGAGGCAGATGGCTTCTGTCCTGCACACACAGCGTCTGGCCAGTCCTGGACCCCTACTAATTGACCTTTAAATGTCTGTAAACTTTTAAAATGCGTTTGCTGCATATGAACCTGCCCCTTCGGACTCTGCTGGTTTCTATTTGTAAGTGAAATGCATGCTGAGAGGTTCTTTAGGACTACGGTCAGTGTGAGAAGAATGGTGCCTTCAGCTACTGATCTGAGTGTAGAGTTTCATCTGGCAAACTAAGTACATTAACTAGAAGAGAATATAAAAATTATAAATAACTATATAAATCACAAGATTGATGTCTCTTTTTATAGGGCTGTGAACAACTCAAATTATGGTTGGAGAGCCCTGAGACTGTTAGCACGGAGAAGCCCTCACTTCTTCCAGCCAACCAACCAGCAGTTTAAAAGTTTGCCAGAATATCTCGAAAACATGGTAATAAAGCTAGCCAAGGAATTACCAGTAAGTAGGAGTGATGAGTGTTTTATCCTTCAGTTGGTGTTCTCTTTTGTAAAACTACTATTGCTGTTTGAGCTAAGAGCTGAATTTCACTTTAATCATGTGGAAAAAATATGATCCACAAACCCCGTTGTTTTAGAGTGAGGAAATAATGCCTTTGAGTATACATTTATAGGAAGTATCAATACATGAATTGCTGAAGTAACTTTACATGCTGTATAAAGTTATTATACTTTGGTTACGCTTCCTGTTGGCCAATGCATTGTTTTATCACAGGCAGGGCCCGTGGGGTGGAATTAGGCAACTTGGTCTATCTTCCTACTCTGTTCTCTTTTCTAATACAATATGGCAATAACTATACTGTATGCAAACAACCAAATAGTTACTCAGAGCATGTTGTTAAGCACATGGTTGGTCCCCGTACTGCCCTAGATTGTTGTTACCATGTATGTATGTGCTGGGTACGTGCAAGTCATCACACCAGGCTTCCTACTGGCTCCCTTCTTCCCAGGCTGGGGTGAAGGGGGTCCTTCCAACCTCTGGTTGTCCCCATCCTTCCTTCTCCAGGTTAACACTGTCCCACTGTGATCCTTACCTGACGTTCACGTTTAACATTCTTGGGGGGAAAGTTCTGGGCCCCACAACTGGAATCTCTTAGCTAAGATCAAAACTACCCGCACTTCTCTGATTCTCTGATTTTAGAAGTTGGTACTCTAAGACATTCCTTTTACTCATTGTAGCCTCCTTCTGAAGAAATAAAAACAGGTGAGGATGAAGATGAGGAAGATAATGATGCTTTACTGAAGGAAAATGAAAGTAAGAATTGAATTTTCTTGGCTATTTTACAAAATTGGAAAAGATTGGGGTTCTTTGTTGAGAGGTACGTTATTTGATCTACTTCTCAACTTCTGTTTATCTCAGCTCTGTTTCTTATAGTGAGGAATCTAAAGCATTGCTTGATAACTTTTCTAATAGTGCATTTTATACAATAATATAAAGTGTTGGGAAGGAGAGCACTTACATTTGAATGGACCTCATACCTCTTAATTCTCGGGGTTCAGATTGGGGGCCGCTGGTTTCAGGGAAAGCCTTCATGATTATAACACAGGCAACAGCTTTAGTTTTAGATCCCTAATGATCATAAGAATTGAACCAGGGGATATAAAATATAAAAAGGAACTGTTTTAAAATCAAGCTTACTGAAGTCTCAGTGGCCCCGTGTCCCATTACAGGCTTTGACTCATACACGTGCTCGCACTTTGTTCGTGATTACCTCCCGTGTGTTTTCTAGGTCCTGATGTTCGGCGAGACAAACCTGTAACAGGGGACCAAATAGAGGTATTTGCCAACAAACTGGGTGAACAGTGGAAGGTCCTGGCTCCTTACTTGGAAATGAAAGACTCAGAAATTAGACAGATCGAGTGCGACAGCGAAGACATGAAGATGAGAGCCAAACAGCTGCTCGTGGCCTGGCAGGACCAAGAGGGGGTGCACGCGACGCCTGAGAACCTGATCAACGCACTCCACAAGTCTGGGCTAAGTGACCTTGCAGAAAGTCTAACTAATGACAATGAGACAAACAGTTAGCTTCGTTCTTTTATTATTATTATTAAAACTGTGATAAGGTTTTGTTACTAAGCAGCATTTGATAAGAGGTCCACTGGTTTTGGTAAACAATAAACATTTTTATAACAGTTGTACAGTTGGCTGGTGCTCCACAAACAGAATGTATGTTGGCTCTTGATGACTGACCTCAGGGTTTAGAGGGAGAAGTTGGGGAAATGGCCGGAATATTTTTGTTAATTATATACGTGTAAATTAGCAGTGTTCAGGGGCATGGTGTTTCCTGCATGCCATGAAGTTACAGAATTCAACTTGCTGAGCATCCCACAATAATACTTCCTGAATCTGCATGACTGCTCCAGTCTCATATATGCTTTAAAGCAGAGGGTCAGCAAACAGTGGTCCGCTTGCCACCTCTTTCTATAAGTAACGTGTTTACGGCATAGTCACACTGATTCCTACTTAAGTCCTCCCTACCTATGGGCTCCTTTCATGCTACAAAGGTACATGGTTGCAACAAAGACTTATGGCCTACAAAGCTTAAAACTTATGAAAATATCTGGCCCACTACAGAAAAATGTGCCAACCCCCAACCTTAAAAGAAATGGGGTGAAGTATAAAACCTAATTCTCTTAGCCTTACAGGACTTACGTCTCAAGTCACTTAAAACAGGGCTACATACCTCAGGGATTGCTGTGAAGTTCCAACGAGATGTGTGTGAAAGCGCCTTGCACACAGCTCAGCACTGTGGAGTGAAGGCTGGCCCAGACCGTCTACTTCTCCCATTCCCACATAAGCTTACCCTTCAGGGCTCTAAGATTAGGTCGTCACTGTTTTAAATGCTGAGGGCGGTCTGAGCGCCTGTCACACTATAAATGACCCTGCTGGAACTTTCCCTTGCTGTGCTGGCCAGTCCAGCTCTGGTATCAAAAGGGCCTCGGGGCGGGGGCACAGCCTGTAAGGCACGCTCAGGAATCACGACGTTTTTTTCCCTTATTCTTTTCAAAGATATTATACACGAGGCTGAATTCTAAAATAGTCTTTAGCAGTTTAAAAGACACTAGTAGAAGTCCAATTTCTTACACTTCAAGAAATCTTTGGAATAGTGCTTTTTTGGATCAAATAAAATAACGTCAAGTTTTTCATAATGACAGTTAAGAGATTACAATTTAAAATGCTAATCCCACAAAGGCTCCTATAACTTTGTTCTAATCCAACCTGACCTAGTAGCTACAGCATCCTCCAAATCATAAAATCTGAATCCTAATTGCTAAATTTTTGTCCTCAGAGTTGTTCAGAACAAAATAAGACAGTGAATAAAAAAGTTCACAATTCACAAGCATCATACCAATAGATAAAAGAACCACCACAGTTTTCAGGATCTCGTCCTCCCTCTCCTGTTCTGGACTCTCTCCAAGGCAAGAGGAGGACTGACTGCCAGTATTAAAGCTTAGCTGAATTTACAGGTAAGTTTCCCTGAAATGCTTATTTTATCCTCTAAGTATTCTTAGATTATATTACATTGTTCAAACTTGAGAGGAAAACGGCCACTTTTTTGTCACTGCTGTGCTCTGTAGAGCCTTTTAAAACAGCATAAGCAAAGATAGAGATTTCATGATAATCCCTACAACTTTATTATAAATATCTAACTCAGAAAATAAGGCAGCTGAATCCTATCCTTTCACTCACAAGCAAACAAAAATGAACTGATTAGAGGGTATTAAAATCTACCATATACTGCAGAATCTCATATTCTTGATATTTCTACTAAAAATCACTGGTATTAAATTGAGATAGGCAGGAAGTTGGGAGTTGAAAGTGGAAACACCCAACTGAGCCAAAGAACAGATCTGATAAACATGGTTGCCTTCATTATCCAAAGAACTTGTTACTTTCACAACTTTGTTTCTTTTTAAACAGGCTAGCAGGTGAAGAAGATGCTTGAGAGCAAAATTAACCATCTGCAGAAACTATAATAGTATTAAACATATCTGAACTTCAGCCAAGCTCCAAGAGACAAAAGACTTGAGGTCAAAAGCTGTTAGTCCCTCTTTTTTCTTTTTTTATTAAATATCCTCATTTTCTAAAAATAAGCAACTGGAGCTTGTCAACATTTTAAGGCTCATTACTACAAAACCATAGCAAAGTTCAACGTACATACCATAGTACATTAGAGACACAGTAACAAATGTATAATCAAATGTACTGTTATTTGATCACAATTTATTTTAAAGTCATGAAAAGCCAGCAGCAGTCAGGCTGGACAAATACTTGATTGTACCCATGTTTCCATGGGGGTGGGGACGCAGCACTGAGTTACACAATGAGATCAAACTTACTTCCTTTCCACCTTCCTAGCAACATTTGTGTGAGATAAGGCAAAGGATGGGCAGCTACTGAATCACTGGTGGTTTGAACCATGCAAGAACAACAAATAATAGAGTAATAGGTGTGCAATAAACATCTGATTGCTGAATCCTGGGCTGAAAAAGGCAGGGAGAAAAATTATCACAGAAGATAATAATGGTTGAAAGGCATTTCAACTCATAATTTTTAAAAATTAATCCAAGCAATAAGCTTTTTAAAAAGTTCTTCCTGCCACCTTTACACAGGGCAGCACAGTCCAAAGGCAATTTTCTCTTTTCTGTAATTTCTTAGGTCGATAACACAGAGTGGTCTGCTTCTGCCCTCTCTTGTTCCACATGAGGGGAAACACATAAAACCACCTAAACATCTTCCTCCAAAGCTCTGGGCCATACAAATGATCAACAAATAACATTTATTTCACACCTAAGCATAAACAGCTAAAATGAAGATCACTGTTCACTTTCCTCCTCCATTATTTCCACTCTGCGAGGCCCGTAGAGTAGAACATAAGCTATGTGCCAGTCTCCACCACCAGAAAGCCGTAAGATATCCTCTGGTGTCACGATGCTGACCTTATCGTCGTCAAACTTGATCCATTCATCTAAAGTGTGAGACAGAAACAGAATTTATCTCCTAGACGACTTTTTCAGAGTTCCATTGCAAAAAAGGTACTGAGGAGTTTTAGGCACAGTAGTATTCCATCTGCCATACCAACAGTTCTCAAAGTGTGTTTCAGGGACTACGCACGTTCGAGATCTTTTCGGGGTTTCCATGAAGATTACAATTATTTTCATAACACTTCTAAATGATCTGCCTCCCCACCATTCTCTGAAGAGTGCTTTGGAATTCTCCAGAGGTTACACAGCAGAAGACAGAAGCAGAAACAGGAGAATCCAGCTGCCTCCTGTTCAGCCCAACAAACTCACAAAAATGTAAATCAACACCATTAAATATTTTTCTGTTTTGGAAAAGATTGTTATTTTTAAAATGTTACTTGGACTTCCCTGGTGGTCCAGTGGTTAAGAATCTGCCTGCCAATGCAGGGGGCATGGGTTTGATCCCTAGTTAGGGGAGATTCCACGAGCTGTGGGGCAGCCATGCCCATGTGCTCTCCAGCCTGCCTGAAGCCACCGTAACGAGAAGCCTGCCTGAACAGCAACAAAGACCCAGCGTGGTGAAAAGGAACATATTTTTTAAACAACTGATCTGCAAAAAATGATGTTAATATGTAATGACTTCATTAATGGCGGTCTAAAATGAATTTCTGTTTTCTATTTTAGTAAATATATTAAAGATATAGTTCTTATAAACAAAAGTTCTTTGGAATCCTCAATAATTAAAGAATGTAAAAGAGGTTCTGAGATCAAAAATTTTTCAGAATTAATGTGCTAAAAAATTTAAACTTGTCAAATAGTATGCAACAATTAAAAAAAAAACAAAAAAACAGAATCTTTACCTGGTTTCCTTTTCACCCATGATACATAATGGCCTGAAGAGCTAGACCTTCCCTGATGCGTGAGCACTGCTTGTAAATCATAGTATCCGCAATTATTGGAGCCAATGTCTAAAGAAACATAAATCCAGTAATACTGCAGATGAACAGATATGTGCTTTCTCAAGTAACAAGGAAGAACAACTTAAGTTTAGCCTACAGAATACTACTGTATTATTAAAAGCCAGTTAAGAGACTATGGTGCACTTAAAGGTTCATGAAAGATAACTATGCTATCATTTACAGAACATATATTCACTGAAAAGTGATTTTTTTACTGTCTCATACTAAGGTAAATTATACTTTAAGAAACACAACTTTTTTAAAGTTTGGTATCTGAAAGATTATGTAGCAAGAAGTAAATTTTTTTTTAAAAAGCCTACACACAGTAAAACTCAATTGAAATGAAGATTTCACTTACCATCAGCAAAAGAAAAGGGTTCATACTTGACTTCTTTTTGGGGACTACTGTTTTTGTCACCCTGAGGGAAAAAGGTTTTTTTTAATTTTCATGGTACTGGAGTTAAAATCTATATTCTCTTATGAGTATGTATCTCCACAAACATTTATTATCTATAATACAAATCACCAAGGCAAAACAGAGGAAAAACATGATCTCCCTTACACAGTGCTAAAATGATATAACTACAATTAACAATATTTTGGCCACCTGACTTGAAGAGCCGACCCATTAGAAAAGACCCTGATGCTGGGAAAGATTGAAGGCAGAAGGAGAAGGGGATGACAGAGGACGAAACAGTTAGACAGCGTCACGAACTCAATGGATGGGTCTGAGCAAGCTCTGGGAGACGGTGACGGACAGGGAAGCCTGGCACGCTGCAGTCCCTGGGGTCACAGAGAGTCGGACAGGACAGCAACAACAACAGTTAGCATCAAACTGTAAATCCCAAAGTCCTACTTTTGAACAGCATACAATCTCATAGGCAGAGCAGCAGATCCTGATTACAGGACCAACTTCAAACCACTAAACCGAGAGCACATCAGTGAAGAGAGTCCAGATAAACACTGTTCTAGGGTAGAAAAAAAGACAATTCTGCCGCTTTGCCCACACTGTCAAACCATGCAGGTGAGGATAAAGAGCTGCCTCACAAAAACAGAAGCAGAATTACAGCAACTTACATTAAATCTCCTAAGCATGGCCACCTGCCACTTCAGTCCAAATAAACTATTTAATTCAGCAAGTATTCACCTAAATTAAAAAGATTCACAACTGTAGACAGGAATCTCTGGTGGGAACTCCCTTGCCTTAACCTATTCCAGTGTGTAATACAAATGCAAACAACTTATTTAGGCATATGGACACAAAGTTCTTTAAATTCTATAATGATAATGAAGACAATGCCAGCAGATTTAAGTGACAGCTAAAGTGACAAGAAGCCAAAGCATCTTAAAAAGGCAAAATAAGGTCAGCCACTCCTTTATATAGTTATTAAACACCTAGAGCAACTACAAAAAAAGCTACACAAGAAAGTACATTAGGAAAACATTATATGTAAACCAAATTAGAATTCTAAAAAATGTTCACATAACTGACAAGTACGGAAGAGAGAAACAAAAAGCAGAACAGAAGGCAAAATATAGGAAACTACCTTCAAAAATAATACGGGCAAATTTAAAGTAAAAGAACGGAAAAAGATGTACCATGCAAATACTAACAAAAGTAGAAATGGAAAAATTAACATCAAACAAAGCAGACCTGAGAAGGAAGAGAATTACTAAGAACAGAGAGAGGGATACCACATAATGAAAGAATCATTCCACTGAGAAGACAGCCAGCCTAAGTGTGTACACACCAGATAACAGAAAACACGAAAAGCCAAAGCTAACAGAACCGAATGGTGAAACATACAAATCCACAATTTTACTTGAAGACTTCACCAATCCTCAACAACTGTTGGAACAACTAGACAGAAAACAGCAAGGTTACAGGAAAATCCACCACCATCAACCAACTGGATCTAATCAACAGCACAAAATACTTCCCTCAACAACAGTAAAATATATGTTCGTTTCAAGTGCCCAGGGAATAGATACCAAGACAGATCACATCCTGAGCCACAAAGCAAATCCCAACAACTTTAAAGGAGTTTAAATCACCCACATGTGTTTTCTCACAGTGAACTCAAACTAGAATCAGTAAAAGGTAACAGGAAATTTTCCAAATACATGTAAACTAAACAAGACACTTCTAAATGACCCAATGTCAATGGGAAGTCTCAAGGGAAATTTATTTAAAATACAAGAAACGTAATGAAAATAGAAATGCAATACAACAATTTGTTAGGACACAATTTGAAAGCACGGCCAGGAGGGAAATTTACACCACTAATATTTGAAAACAGGAAGTCTGAAATAAAAAACCCAAGTTCCCACAACTTAAGGACCTAGACAAAGAGAAGGAAAATAAACCCAAAGCAAGCAGAAGGAAACAAAGTGAAAATCAAATTAGATGCAGAAAAACAGGAAAAAAATGAAATAATATGCTAGTTTTTTGAAAAGAGCAAAAAAGTGACAATCCTCTAGGAAGACTGACAAAAGGAAATAAAGACACAAATTACCAATATCAGGAATGTTAACAGGATAGCACTACACACCCTACAAACACCTGAATAACAGGACAACTCTACACATATAAAACTGACAAGCTAGATGAAATGGAACAGTTCCATAAACCAAATATGATATAAATTACTTGTATAGCCTGTAACTAAAGTTGAATTTTTAATTTAAAAACTGAAAAAGAACTCAGATTATTATTATTAGAAAAAGAACTAAGATTATCAGACCAAGACAATTCTACCAAACATTTAAGAGACAACATCAATTCTATACACAATCTCTCAAAAAAAGAAGAGAAAAAAAAAGTGAATATAACTGTTTCAACAAAGTAGAGGACATAGATCAACATACAAAAATCAATTGGTGAATGCAAAAATAAAATTGGAAAAAGTATGCCATTTACAAAGACATCAAAAATAACAGAAGAAGAACTNACAAAGCAAATCCCAACAACTTTAAAGGAGTTTAAATCACCCACATGTGTTTTCTCACAGTGAACTCAAACTAGAATCAGTAAAAGGTAACAGGAAATTTTCCAAATACATGTAAACTAAACAAGACACTTCTAAATGACCCAATGTCAATGGGAAGTCTCAAGGGAAATTTATTTAAAATACAAGAAACGTAATGAAAATAGAAATGCAATACAACAATTTGTTAGGACACAATTTGAAAGCACGGCCAGGAGGGAAATTTACACCACTAATATTTGAAAACAGGAAGTCTGAAATAAAAAACCCAAGTTCCCACAACTTAAGGACCTAGACAAAGAGAAGGAAAATAAACCCAAAGCAAGCAGAAGGAAACAAAGTGAAAATCAAATTAGATGCAGAAAAACAGGAAAAAAATGAAATAATATGCTAGTTTTTTGAAAAGAGCAAAAAAGTGACAATCCTCTAGGAAGACTGACAAAAGGAAATAAAGACACAAATTACCAATATCAGGAATGTTAACAGGATAGCACTACACACCCTACAACAACCTGAATAACAGGACAACTCTACACATATAAAACTGACAAGCTAGATGAAATGGAACAGTTCCATAAACCAAATATGATATAAATTACTTGTATAGCCTGTAACTAAAGTTGAATTTTTAATTTAAAAACTGAAAAAGAACTCAGATTATTATTATTAGAAAAAGAACTAAGATTATCAGACCAAGACAATTCTACCAAACATTTAAGAGACAACATCAATTCTATACACAATCTCTCAAAAAAAGAAGAGAAAAAAAAAGTGAATATAACTGTTTCAACAAAGTAGAGGACATAGATCAACATACAAAAATCAATTGGTGAATGCAAAAATAAAATTGGAAAAAGTATGCCATTTACAAAGACATCAAAAATAACAGAAGAAGAACTGAGAAGGCAATGGCACCCACTCCAGTACTCTTGCCTGGAAAATCCCATGGATGGAGGAGCCTGGTAGGCTGCAGTCCATGGGGTCGCTAAGAGTTGGACAAGACTGAGCGACTTCACTTTCACTTTTCACTTTCATGCATTGGAGAAGGAAATGGCAACCCACTCCAATGTTCTTGCCTGGAGAATCCCAGGGACAGGGGAGCCTGGTGGGCTGCCGTCTCTGGGGTGGCACAGAGTCGGACATGACTGAAGCGACTTAGCAGCAGTAGCAGCAAAAATAATAAAATAGCTACAAATAAATTTAAAGTATAAGAAATATACACTGAAAATTATCAGACTGTTGAAAAACTTAAGTGACTTATATAAATTAAAAGATATAGTAAGTTCAAGGATTCTAAAGCTTAATACTGTTAAAATGGAAATACTCCCCAAATTGATCTACAGATTCAATGCAATCTCCATCAAAATTCCAGTTGTTTTTGAAGAAATGGACAAGCTCATCCTAAAATAAATATGGAAATAAAAAGGACTCAGAAAAGTCAAAACAATCTTGAAGAACAAGGTTGGAAGTTTCATACTTTGCTATAATCCTTACTACAAAACCACAGTAATCAAGACTGTAGTACTGGGCTTCCCGGTGTCTTAGTGGTAAAGAATTCGTCTGGTAGTGCAGAGCACATGGGTTCCATCTCTGGTCTGGGAAGATCCCACATGACGTTAAGCAACTAAGTCCATTCAATGTAACTACTGAGCCCTTGAGCTGCAACTACTGAGCCCATGTGCTCTGCAATGAAAGAAGCCATTGCAACAAGAAGCCTGTACACCACAACTGGAGAGTAGCTCCCACTTGCCGTAACTAAAGAAAAGTCCAGGGAGCAACAAACAGCACAGTCAAAACTAAATAAAATCATTAAAAAACACACACACACACTGCAGTACTGGCCTAAGGACAGACATACCAACAAAAAGAAACTGAGGGTCCAGAAATACACTCACATCTATAGTCAACTGATTCACTACAAGGATGCAAAGACCTTTCAATGGGAAGAGAATAGTCTTTTCAACAAGTAGTGCTGGGACAACTGAATATTCACATGCAATGGGATTTGGACCTATACCTCATCTCACATACAAAAATTAACCCAGGATGAATCAAAAAGCCTAACCGGAGAAACTATGAAAACCTTAGAAGAAAACATACGCATAAACTTTCACGGCCTGTGACAAGCTAATGGCTTCTTAGATATAAACACTAAAAGCAAGAGTAACTGAAGAAAAAAACAGATTGAATTATAACAAAATGTAAAAAATTTTCCTCTTCAAAAGACCCTGTTAATAGGATGAAAAGACGAAGCTACAGGCGGGTAGAAAATATTCAGAAATCATTTTATCTGACATAGGATTAAAATATAAAGAACTCCCAAAATTCAAGAGTAAAAGACCAAATGGCAAGTGGGTAGAAAAACAAGGGGCTTTCCTGGTGGCTCAGATTGTAAAGAATCTGCTGCAATTCAGGAGACCTGGGTTCAACCCCTGGTTCAGGAAGATTCCCCTGGAGAAGGGACTGGCAACCCACTCCAGAATTCTTGCCTGGAGAATTCCATGGACAGAGGAGCCTGGTGGGCTACAGTTCACAGGGTCACAAAGAGTTGGACACAACTGAGCAACTAACACATACACACACAGAAAATATGAAGAGATATCAAAGAGGGCACATAGATAGATGCCGAACAAACACATGAAGATGCGCTCAACATCATCAGCCTTCCGGCCACATCAAGCATCACTGCAAACCTACACAAATGGCTAAAATAATAGTGACGCTACCAAATTCCGGCAAGAATTCAGAGAAAATTGATTGGGAAGACATTGCTGATAAGAATGAAGGGGGTAGCAGGAAAGTGGACTTGGCTACAAAGGGGCAGCAAGAGAGATCTTTGTGATAAGACAAATGTACTGCATCTAGACCGTATCAATGTCCATATTCCAGTTATGACATTATATTACAGTTTTGCGAGCTGTTACTACTAGGAGAAATGAGGAACTCTTATTTCTTACAACTGCATGTGATTCTACAATTATCTCAAAGTTTAATTTTAAAAATTGCTTTTAATACACACACAAAACCTGCAGAAGAATTTAATTTTAAAATCTGGTATGTAATATCACACTGGAAATATTCCTAGTTACCAGGAAATATCTTTTTCCTTTTCAAGAAAACATGTAGTTCAGCTGTGCCTTCTCTGAATTTAAAATATATAATTTATTAAATATAAAGTTGCTGCAGTTATATTTTAACAGTTACAGGCATACCATTAGCACTTATTAAAAGATACAACTTTAGTTGTCACAGTGGGCAATAAAGGAAGCAATATTCTGTAACACCAATCCATTTTAAGAAATGGAGATAATGTCATGTCTTACAAAGAAAATAATAAAATACACTAAATTTTACAAGGCAAGATGTTATGTGAAATGCTTTGAGAAAATAAATTTTAAAAGAATATAAGCTGCAGATTTTAGAGGAAAAGGAAATATGTTCATTCTATCATAAAAGACCCATTCAGCATAGCTAGAGTCCTTTTCCTTATGCTAAAATATATCTAAAACTTTAAGGGCTTTACCAATACATGTAGGATTTGTATATATGCCAAATATAGATTCACCCATTATTACTAACAGATTCACAATATAAAGTGAATCCTAAGCATAGAGTAAAGATAAACATGTTAAGGTTAGAAAATGAGCAATAAGAACCTACTGTCTTTGGCTGCTGATTTACTTTTTTATCCTCTAGATCCTTGAATTTTGATCGAAAAGAAACCATTTTCTCTTGAAGTTCTGGTGTACATAGTTCATACACATCCAACATAAGAGGAAATTTCACATCCTATACACAAGCCAAAAATAAAAAGTGCGAACAGAATTTAAAAGGTAGTTATTTAAAATATTTATCACACTTTTACATTACTGCTTTCATATTCAAATAAAGCTGAAAATAAGACCTGTAAAAATCATGTGGAGACCCATGCAGTTGAAAATATAGTTCTTATTTTCAATCTGGCCCTCATTTTTAGACAAAAATTCTTTTCAACTTCTCCATAAATATTTTAACCCATCAAACTAACTACAGAGGAGCTACCAAAATTTTAAACAAATGAAGCGTTTCAGAGACACTAGACTAGCAGATTACTTCAACTACATTTAACCTGCTTATACAACCCTAAGTGTATCTGAAAATGTATTAATGAAATTCAGCTCAAGAGGTTAGAATTATATACCCCTTCCCGAAGGATCAGAGACCCTATGGATACACTGCAGAGCTACAGTTCAATGAAACGGACAAATCGTAAGGCTTGCTCTGACATCAAATGATTATTCTCTGGGCACCAGTAATTTAACAATTTCCTTTCACCTGGAAGAAAGGAATCACATAGAATACAGTGTGTTATATTGCTGCTTAGCCCACTCATGTCCCCAGACCTACTGGACCGGTATCTCTGCAACTGAGGATCTGGTCTACTACTGGAGGGCATACATCAGAATTACCTGGGACTCTTAAAAAACTTAAGACCCGAGACCCCACTTAATCAGATGCTTGGACAGGGCTGAGGGGCAGGCATGTGTATGTTACAAGAAAAGGGAAAACAGACAATTCCAATATATATTCTTGATTAATAACCACTTGTCTAATGTTAATAACTTCTCTATAGTATTTTGAAGTGAGTTCTAAAAGAATAAAGAAATCTATTGTAAATAAGGAATTACCTTCAAAAAATTATAATGATTACAGTAAATTCACTACTAACCTTAAGAACTTTAGCATTCACAGATTCCTTCTCTTTGTAAAAAAATCGAACCATCTGAATAGTTAAGTAAGCAGGCAACCGGCTGATCTTTGACTGAGGAGAGAAAATGGAAAGAAATTCTGTAACATGCAAATGCCACACGAGTTTCTAATTCCTCAGTTTGGTAAAAACAAAGTCTGGGTAACATTAATTAACCAGCAACCAACCTTTCGATTAAATAGAACTGGATTCCAAAACTTACAGATTTGATGTACAAAGCATTTCTTTGCAATGTTGGAGACTGTTTGGTGATTTCTTCCTGAAGTCGCTAAAAAAGAACAGAAGACCAAACATTAAAAAAATGTCTTCTGCAATACAGAATTATATCTTTAATTCTTTGAAAAATTAGGACTATTTAATAGATAATATATAGTATGTCAACAGATTTATACTCCTGAGAAATGAAGACAAAGTGAGAAGGCTTTTAGATATGGTTTAGTTCTTAAAAGGCATGAAAATAATTTGTCTTTACTTGCATGAACTCTTCAGAATGTAAATCATATTTGAGTCTTTTAACTTATGATCCAAATGGTCAGATTCTGAGAGTTTCTACTGTGTTTTATACAACATAAGGAGACCTTTCATGGTATTCTTCTACTTACAGATTGTCAGAATATTTGTATTAGAGGAAAAGGAAGAGCATGTAAATAACTCTTGTTCTTTATGTTTTATACAGCTAAGCCTTCCAGAACCAATCAATTACTGTTAAATTTGAGAAAAGTCCCAACACAGAAAACCTGTTAATCTAACAGATGTGGGAAAGCCTGCAGCCCTTGCATCCTCTAGCCAGTGTCTGCCTTTCCATCCTCACAGCCTGGGTACGGCTGAGCAATGCAGGCCTCCCTCTGGGCATCATCTGCACTGCAGTGCTGGTGCCAGAATTACACGAGTTAACACGTGAGGAAAACTTGGAGGACTATTTGGTACATAGTCTATGCTCAGTAGGCATGTTAGGGGCTTCCCAGGTGGCGGCAGTGGTAAAGAATCCACCTGCCAATGCAGAGACGCCAGAGATTCACATTTGATCCCCGGGTCAGGAAGATCCCCTGGCGTAGGAACTGGCAACCCGGTGCCATATGCTTGGAAAATCCCATGGACAGGGAAGCCTCACAGGCTACAGACCATATGGTTGCAAAGAGTCAGACACAACTGAGTGACTAAGCAGCAACAGCAGCAAGAGTCGTCTTACACTCGCATAAAAGTTGTTCCAGGTTTGATTTTTAACGCTTACTAACCACATTACGAGAGGAATCACTATGGAGTAGGTTTTTAACATTTAAGCAAGTTTACTCAGCAATGAAGAGGTAAAGAAACGTGGAGCTAATACTCAGGATAAAACCAATGATGACAAAGCATCTAAAAATACCAAGACAATTAATGTTACCATCTCATGAAAACATGAAAGCGTATCTGGTACTCTGTAAAATTTTCAACATGTGCTCTGCTGCTGCTGCTAGGTCGCTTCAGTCGTGTCCGACTCTGTGCGACCCCATAGACGGCAGCCCACCAGGCTCCCCCGTCCCTGGGATTCTCCAGGCAAGAATACTGGAGTGGGTTGCCATTTCCTTCTCCAATGCATGAAGGTGAAAAGAGAAAGTGAAGTCGCTCAGTCGTATCCGACTCTTAGCGACCCCATGGACTGCAGCCTACCAGGCTCCTCCACCCATGGGATTTTCCAGGCAAGAGTACTGGAGTGGGTGCCATTGCCTTCTCCGAACATGTGCTCAGTTATGTCCAATTCTTTGCATCCCCATGTACTAGAGCTTACTGATCAGGTTAACTATATATTACTATCATCAATCCACCATCATCAAGATGTTCTAGATTAAAAATTATATCCTGGAAAGTCCTTGTCAAAACATTCTATTCCACACTCTCCAATTAATATTGTGATGCCATGAAACTTGCCCCAATTCACTGCCTATCATGCAAAAGATGTACATACTTAGGAATACTGAGGAATTCCCTGGTGATCCAGTGGTTAGGACTCTGAGCTTTCATTGTCAAGGGGGCATGAGTTCAACTCCTAATGGGAGAACTAAGATCCCATAAGCTGCATGGTGCAGCCAAAGTTTAAAAAAAAAAATTGAGAGATGTACATATTCCCCCAAACTATCAAATAAATGACAGGCAAGCAAAATTGTTCTATTTTATCAATGTGCCCACTAGAATAGGTTCTTTAGTATGGCAGTGGGGAGACAGAACTAACTGAATAGTCAGAGAAGCAAGTTTTAGATCTGGCTTTGCCACAAACCAATAAAGTCACTTAAATTCTAGGGCCTCAACTGCAATCCTAGTGCAATGACAGAATGTCTACAAGCCCTCATCAGCACTGGCCAATCCCAGTGTCTATCCCGCCAGCATTAATATATTCTCATTATAATGCCCCCCGAGGCCTCCTTCAAGCCTCTGGTCATAACATTTTTGTCAACCCATCAATATACAGCCTTGTTTTATGAGTCTTTCGGCTGTGTAATGACACCTTAACACACACTGTTGATGCAATAACACTGAACTCACAGCCAAGTACACTGTAACTCAACCCTGAATGAAGCTGATCTAGCCAGCGTTATTCTCTCCTTAAGGCCATCACCACCTTCCTCCGCTTAAAACAACAGACAGCACTTCAGTAGCATACAAGAAGGCCACTATCCACAGCAAGATCGCCTACAAAAGCACAAAAATTCAAGAAACGTGGCACTGAAATTACTGCAAGACGCAAACCAGTTTCCACTGAAACAAGAAGGCAGAGGACCTCAGGTGAGACAGTGTGAGCTACACATCTCTGAATTTCTGCCACCTTGCGCATGTCTACAGGTGACCATGAAAGAACCATGAGTACTGGGGTTACAAATAAAAGTTAGCAGGTAGGTGTATCTGCAAATGAAAGAATCCACAGACCATGTGGATAAACTGTAACTGTCCTTACCAGCTTAAGTCCTGTAAAAAGATACTTGACTTCTTGATTGATGAAACAGCTAAGCTGAAGCTGACTTTCCTTTCCTTTAGTGACTTCTTCTTCTTCAGATTCTGTACATTTCATGCTGTGCAAAGTAAGTTAAGGAATATGCCAACAGCCACTCAATTTGCTATATAATCTCTAACAAAATAAGTTATCCCAATGCTTTTAAAATTAATAACATCATTCACTGGCATTTAAAACATTTCAGTCTCCCAGCAGAGATTCATTTCAATACTTAAAAATGCTCATTCACTTACCAGCAGTATGGATTAATGAATGTGTACAATAGGATAAACTCTCAGCAAATAACTTGGTATTTATATAGTCTTAAAATGGTCTTAGTAACCCAAAGGTAAATCTACCCATGATCTAGAAAATGCTGCTTTCCTAAATTCATGTTTATTAATTGCTTCCATTACACATATGTAATTTTGCTGATTTATGCCATTTCATACAATTAAAAATTAATTCTCTGTGAGGTGAATTAATGAGGCATTCTGTTGAAGATATTCTTAGGAAAAAATAATGAATGTCCTTAAAGAGTCCATTTATCTAAAAACTTCAAGATCACTCCAATGGGTATTTTTTCAAATTCCTAATTTCCATAGTTTTTAACCATAAAAACCTCTAAAGAATTTCCCTTCGTATCCCATCCACCACTCCAGTCAACAATACTATTTATACCAATTCATATTCAGTAAGTTATGATTACAGTTTATATAAATCTTGGCTCATAAGGATACGTCGTCTCAAATTCAACTCCAAAGAACTGATCAATTAAACTTTTCTTTTTAGATGGTGTCACTGCTGATGCAGATGAAGAATCTGTCTGCGAAAATTTAGATGAAATAAAAATTCCAATTTTACTTCACACGGATATTAATGTACATCACCTCTCACACAATCCAGTTTAGTCATGCATATTTAAGTTTTGTTTTTCATGTAATCTCTGTCTGCAAAACCTTTCTACTGATCAAAAAATATTACCAAAAAATAACAGATGCTGACTAACCACAACGGATTAAATTCAGTAAATAATACACTGAATTCAAGTGTCAGATGCAAGCTGTCAAATTCCAACTACAGATTCATTTTTCTCAAGTATTCAAAGACACGTCTACATATTAAGATGAACTTGTTTCAAGCCTTTTAGGGTGGGACGGAATGGAGACTCAAAGCCTACACGAATATACTTCAGTTACCTCTTTAACAGCATCGTCCTCTATAGCTTCCAATTTCTGCTGCAATACTCGCATCATTTGTACCCAACACTCATTAGCATCCTGTAATTTAAAAAGTGACACAGCAAGTAATCCTGGTGGATACAGTGTTTGATTTACAAAATACTTCCAAAATAATGACTGTTTCCTTAGGGAAGGGGAAGAAAGTTGTTTTGTTTTAAACATTAAGTCAAATTCAACATTTTATGACCTTCAAAACAATGAAGCATCCCAGAATAGTTCGTCTATTCATTCAAGAGATGTTCAGTGAACTCATTAAGCTAAACACCATCCTAGATACAAGGGCTACATGGCAGTCAACAGAGTAGAAAAAAGTCCTAGTGGGGAACATAAATAGACAAAATAGAACAAATTCAAGTAAAGAGGGCTATGAAGAAAAAAAAATAGCAATATGGGAGTAGGAAGTGATTAGGGAAAGAGGAGTGTGCTATTTCAGTAGGACTGTCAAGGAAAGCCTCTCTGATGCCTTGACATTTGAGCCATGAGACCTGAATGAGGTGAGGGGGCAAGGCACATCCCTATCTGACGGCCAAAGGAAAAACAGCAAGGCCCTACAGAAAGAGGATATGTGGAGAGTTCTTTTTTTAAACAGCAAGGAAGCCAGTGTGTCTGGAGAGAACTGCAAGGGGAACAGTAGTACATGACAAGCTCAAAAAGGCAGGCAGCGGACTGTTTAGGACCAAGACAGAAAACAAGGGAACCGACATAATCTTACATTCTTTAAAGAGGACTCTGGGGGCTATGTAGAGAAGCACCACAGAGGGTAGAAGCAAGATGGTCAGCTACCGGACTCCTGCACCTCTCTGCTGCTGCTGCTGCCAAGTCGCTTCAGTCGTGTCCGACTCTGCAACCCCATAGACAGCAGCCCACCTGGCTCCCCCGTCCCTGGGATTCTTCAGGGAAGAACACTGGAGTGGATTGCCATTTCCTTCTCCAATGCATGAAAGTGGAAAGTGAAAGTGAAGTCGCTCAGTCGTGTCCAACCCTCAGCGACCCGACCCCATGGACTGCAGCCTTCCAGGCTCCTCCGTCCATGGGATTTTCCAGGCAAGAGTACTGGAGTGGGGTGCCATTGCCTTCTCCACCTGCACCTCTCTAGGCAAGAGATAATGGTGGCGTGAACTAGAGGGGGCTGGCATTTGTATTTCCAAATAGAGCTTAGTAAATAAGTGTAGGACACCCAAGTTTTACATGTACAAAATGAAAACCACAGAACCTTGCCCTGATTACCTGCTGAAGATACTGTCCTTGTTCGCCCTTCTCTGCAAACTGTGGAAAAGCCATGTGCAAAAACTGCAGTAGAATAATTGGTGGAATACTAGAAGAAGTTTTATCCATGGAATCAAACAAATCTCTAAGGGCTTAAAAACAAAGCAAATACCTGCTTAGTAAAATAGTGACATAGTTAATATAAATACAAGTTACTATAAATTAATTCTCAATTAATAAAGAACTGCTTATTAATTATTTTTAAGTATATCTATTCCTTTTGCAATTGCTGGATCCCTAATAAGGAAAAAAATTGTTTTTAAATCTTAAAGAACTCATCAGAATACTTCATAATGCAACAACTAGCTATAAACAACTTCTGGCTAGTACGGTAAATCTCTCTATCCTTGACAGCCTTTGCTTTCCTAACAAAGCAGTGTATATTCATTCAGTACAGAGAACACACAACTTCTGTCCAGGAATCAAACAGGCCTAACTGCTACAAATGAGCCATTATCAGGACATCAGGTACCAACCACTCCCAACACTCCTCCCCTTAAGCCTATATACTTGGTTGCCTTGTACTGAACTCCTGAATACTGCAATCTAAAGTATGTTTAAATCCTTAAACATACTTCCTGAACACTTTTAAAACTAACATGCCTTCTTTGATTTTGAAGGCAAGTATTCAGTAAACTCTTTTGGTAGAATATACAGATACTGACCTGCAGTAATATATTGTGCTGACGCCATCTCTCCTGAAGCTCTCAAGGCGCCTGCATACCTATGAGCAGCAGGACAGAGTTAGAGAGATTCTGAAACTCAGACAGGAAGAAACAAGTTCAGAGGGCTCATTAGGACATTGACACCCTCAACTGTGAGTTTCCCTGAGCTGTCCCCACCATTCTTACTTCTCTTCCAGTCTTGGTTCCTTTAAGAATTATATGGGCAAAAAGAATTGCTAAGAAAAAGCGGAATTTAGGTAAATGAAGCCTACTTTACATTCTTTCCCCTGTCTTATCTATAATATTTTCTACAAACTGTGCATAACAAAAAGGTACATATTTAATGTCCATTATTACAAAGAAAACAAAATATAATTTTAGAAATGAAGAAAAAAACCTTTGGATCAAAAACATTAAATGGAAATCAATAAGCCTACATTCAGCACTAATTTCTTATAAACACAAACTTCAAGTCATTTGCCTCACCTATAAAATGAGGTGTGTGTGAGCACGCACATGCACTAACTTTGTGACCCTATGGACTGTAGTCTGTCAGGCTCCTCTATTCGAGGAGTTTCTGATTTCTAAATTCATTTTTGTGAATCTCAGTTCATTTACAGCAGTACAAAGGACTGGTCACCCAAGGAAATATTCAAACCACCGTATCTACTTAAATATTTCATTCAGATAATATTAAACACCAGGCAATGGGGAAGAGCTGAGCAGCTGAACAGGAAAAGGTACAATACAACACCAACCTGAGATGATAACAATGTTCCATTAATTTGACTATAAAGTGAGTCATAGAGAATTTGTCAAAACTGCTCACATGTGGACAGGGAGGCCTGGCGTGCTGTGATTCATGGGGTCACAAAGAGTCAGACACGACTGAGTGACTGAACTGAAGATGCATACCTTTCACTAGATATAAATTATATTTCAATTAAAACAAAGCAGAAACTCTGTGCTATATAAGTGAATGAAAGAGGTCACAGAAAATGTTAAATTATATTCAATTGAAGAGTCTTGTTTTTTTTTTTTTCACTTGTTTGTTTAGATCTTTTGGAAACTCCTACAACTAAAATATTCTAAACTTTTTAATATACAATAATCCGTGAAAGTGTTAGTTACTCAGTTGTGTCCAACTCTTTGCAACCCCATGGACTATAGCCCACCAGGGTCCTCTTTCCATGGGATTCAATTCTCCAGGCAAGAATACTGGAGCAGGTTGCCATTTCCTTCTCCAGGGGATCTTTCCGACCCAGGGATTAAACCCATGTCTCCTGCATTATCAGGCAGATTCTTTTACTGCTGAGCCACCAGGGAAGGCCCCTAAATTATTATTATTATTCATTAAAAAATTAAAAATCGTGACAGTTTTCCCTGTCAGACACTTTAGCACTTTTAAAGGGCACTTCTGAAGTTAAAATGAAGCACTCATGAAGCAAGTGCATCCCATAACATCACTGAACCACGTCATCACATAATGGGCTGCTGTTACGAATTTACATCTAGCTACAGGGTAACAGGGGCTCTCCTGGTGGCTCATCTGATAAAGGATCTGCCTGCCAATGTAGCAGCCTTAAGAGACGTAGGTTCAATCCCTGGGTTGGGAAGATCCCCGGAGAAGGAAATGTCAATGTGCTCCAGTATTCTTGCCTGGAAAATTCCATGGACAGAGGAACCTGGTGGGCTACAGTCCATAAGGTAGCAAAAAGTCAAACACAATTAAGCATGCATACACGAGCATACACATAGCCACACACAGGACGTAACGATTCGACATTTATGACAAAAGGTGCATTAATGAATTATCAATCTTTTTTTAATAACTGGAAATAGGAAGATCATAGACAATTTAATACCATCTCCCCAAAACTGTCAATATAATGCCAAGAAAATATATAATCCCTAATTAAGGTAAGACTATCCAATCAGCCAAACAAAATTCATAATGAACTTTACAAAGAAAAACCATTAATTAGAGAAGAGGAACAATGGACATGACTACTGAGAGGTTTAACAGATAAAAATACTGAGAGTGTTTACAGACAAAAGAACCAATAGAGTACTTTTCCCAATTTTTGTCAAGTCAATAAATTAAAAAATGATATAGACAATCTGAATATAATAAACGTAATGCTTATTATACTTTATCACCTACAAAAAGAGGATGTCTTGACTATATTTTGACCATTTGTGAAATATTCACTACCAATCAATCATAGTTGATCAACTCAAAACGTTCATCGACAGAAAACAGAATAACTATTTGGCACTATATGCATACAATGGTGTCGTCTACGGCATGAACAAAAATGAACACACACACACAACATGGAAAAGCCAAACATAGCCAGACTAATATGATGTTTCTGTTCATACAGAGTTCAGAGTTCAGAAAAAGCAAAATTACTCTATGAGGTCAGGTGAATACAACAACTTTGGAAAGAAGGGTGGGGGCCATGGACTGGAAGGGATTGGTGAGGGGATTTTCAGAGTGCTAACAGGATTTTGTTGATCCATGTTGGTTACAGGGATGTGTTCACTCTGGGATAATTCATTTCTACATGTTTCTATATAATTCAATTATTAAAAACAAACTTGGGTTTTGCACAGCCAAAAAAGCCAGAAACAAAATGAAAAGAATGGGAGAAAATATTTGCAAATGATGCAATCGACAAGGGATCAATTGCCAAAATATACAAATAGCTCATTGAACTTAACAGCAAAAAAAAGCCAACTCAATCCAAAAATGGGCAGAAGACCTATATAGACATTTCTACAAAGACATATAGATGATGCATGAAAAGATGCTCAACTTTTCTAATTATTAGAGAGATGCAGATCAAAATTACAATGAGGCACCCCCTTAACAACAGTCCTGGCCAGCACTAAAAAATCTACATACAACAAAGGCTGGAGATGGTGTAGAGAAAGGGAATCCTCCTCATTATTGATGGGAATGTAAGTAGGTGCAGCCACTGTGGAAAACTTTATGAAGGTTTAGAAAACTAAAACTTAGAAATAAGTTTTAGAAAACTAAAAATAGAGCTACCATATGATCCAGCAATCCCACTGCTAAGCATATATCTGGACAAAACTATATTCAAAAAAATACATGCACCCCAATGTTTATAGCAGCACTATACACAACGGCCTAAAGCTTTTAAAAACTTGTTTAATAAACCTGAATATTGTTTAAAAAGACTAGTCCAGAAGCAAAGAAATTGGGAGCTCTCGAGCACTGCTAGAGAGGATGTAAAATGGTACTTTGGAAAACAGTCTGGCAGTTTCTCAAATGTTGTTTGACAGTTACCATGTGAACAAGCAACTTGCTTACAACCAAGAGAAATGAAAACAACTCATCTGCACAAAAACTTGTGCTTGAATGTTCACTGCACACCATTTATACCAGCTAAAACATGGAAACAATCCAAACGTCCACCAACTGATGACTGGATAGCCAAAACATAGCCCATCCACAGTGGAATATTATTCAGTCATTAAAAGCAGTGAAGGACCGACACATGCTATGCCTGCTTCGTCACTCAGTCGTGTCCGACTCTGCGACCCCACAGACTGTAGCCCACCAGGCTCCTCTGTCCATGGGATTCTCCAGGCAAGAATACTGGAGTGGGCTGCCATGCCCTCCTCCAGAGGATCTTCCCAACCCAGGGATCGAACCCAGGTCTCCTGCACTGCAGGCGGATTCTTTACCATCTGAGCCACCAGGGTAGACCTTACATGCTACAATATGGATAAACCTAGAAAACAGTATGCCAAGAAAAAGAAGCCAGTCACAACAAGACCATATAGTGTATGACCCCATTAATATGAAATATCCAGAATCAGCAAATCTGTAGGACAAAAAGTATGCTAGTGGTTGCCTAGAGCTGGAGGTGGGAAGGGTGTAACAAGCTAATATGAGGATTTTTTAAAGGTGGGGCGTATTCTGAAATTAGATTGTGGGATACTTGCATACTCTTGTGAATATAATAAAGACCATATAATTAAACATGAACACGGTGAATTTTTGATGAATAAATTATATCACAACTAAGCTGCTAAATAAATATATAGAGAAGTGCAAAAGAATACTATTCATCCAATGTGAACCTTCTTTACCCAAAAAAGACATAAAACAATCTCTCTTCTGTCTTACCTTTTAAGGGCATCTTTGAGTTCAGGCACAGAACGAATACACTGAACGGTAGCATTCATGTAACAAGTATTACCAAGGTTTGTCAATCCACATGGTAATTCCATCTGGTAAGGAAAAGGATTAAATCAGTTTTATAGAATGACACGGCATATATAAATCATTAAACACTTTGAAACAAACGGTTTACTAATTCATATCAATTTGCATTCCACATCAATGTTTTATTTTCCTAACAAAAAAATTTGTACTTGCATCATGCTGACAATCATTTTGTGTTTTAATTCCCGTCATGAAAATAAAGAATTTTATCAGTCCTGCCTCCTCTGCAGGTTTATCCCTAGAAGAGGGTAACAAAATATATACTGAAACACTTCAAGGAGACTTCCCATGTGGTCCAGTGGCTAAGACTCTGCACACCCAATGCAGGATACCCAGGTTCAATCGCTGGCCAGGGACCTGATCTCACATGCCCCAACAAAGACCAGGCACAGCCAAAATAAATAAACAAATTTTTAAAAAAGGAAACACTTCCAAAAAAACGAATGGTACTGTATAAATGCTGGGTAGTAAAAACAATAATAATAATAATATTTGATAAGAATGTGTTGGCCAGTTTCTAAACCAACACTGCATTCTTAAATTAAGGATAAACTGTATGTATTTTCACCATGGAAGGTTTTGAGAATTTAAATATCCCAGCATTTAAACTGTGTAACTTCTTTAAGCTTGTTTTGCCAGAAAATAACAGTAAACACTTTAACAGCACTGTCCAGATGCCTTCATTACAGACATTAATGACTTTGTAATGAACTGTTCAATTAGAAAAGGATCCCATGAGCCAATTTCAAAAACAAAACTCTGGTTTACTGCTGATAACATGCATCCTGATGTCGATTAAATCTTCAAAATGCGCAGATACTACTTTTTGAAAGTCATCTTACTAATTGTACTTCTTAAAAAGCAATAATCAGGTATATAAAACGTGGCACATCTTACAGCAGATGCTAACTGTTCTTCCGTCATGTCTTCTACAAAGACAGTTTTAGCTGAGGGTTCCTCAGGAAGAGCATCTGCTGACCCCATCATTAGTACAGTCATTCCCTGTAAAAAAAAAAAAAAAAAAAAACATGAAAACTCAAAAGCTGACCATATGTCTATGTTCAAGGAAATAAGTCAGACACAGAAAAACATACATGACGTGCTGCTGTGTACCAATAAAGGTCAATCTAGACAGATTAGCCCTTCAGCAAGGGCTGAAGATGGGAAAAGAGAGGTCTGGAAATGGGAACACATTTCTTTCTAGGGTGATGAAAATATTCCAAAATCAGACTGTGGTGAAGGTTACACAACTCTGTAAATACACTAAATATCATGAAATGCTAGGGTGCTGCTTCAGGCCAAAGGTCACCTGCAGAATGCTGGAACATCTGTATCTCGACTGTGGGAGTAGTAACATGACTGCGTAAAGTTAACCAAATCCATGAAACTCTAAAGTAGGTGAATTTTACTCTCTATATACTATACTATACTCTCTGTATACTATATTTTATTTATACCTCAATAAAGCTAAGGACAAAAACACTGTCACAAAGCTGAGAATGTTTTCAATACTGGAAAGGAGAGACTTCTTCAGTCATTCATTTTAGTGGCATAATTTCCATAACACACTAAGCAGTGATAATATTCCTATGAAAGTTTATTCTGTAACTGTAACCATTATTTACAACTGAACAGAAAAATTCTCCATTGTTGGAAATTATCAAGCCAAATATATAAATTAGTTCAAAATGTCCAATTTTGTAATTCTACATGTTATTAACCTAAGAAGATACTAATTTAATACAGATGTAACATTCCACACAATAGAACAAAGAAGACTGTCACCCTAAAACTCACAATCTTGAAATGTGAACATCATACTCAATATCTTAATTGGAAGACATGAACACCTGAGACAAAGAGGGTAGAGAGGTTTAAAAAGAGGGGAGAAAAGTCAGAAAAATGTATTTTTTAAGAAAGATCAATAAGATAAAAATATCTAGGTGAGGATTAAGTTAGGAAATAAATAAGGTCAGCAAACTCAAGCCTTATGAGTACCTATGACAATCATTCTATCACCTATTATTTTTACTTACACTTTCTATAAGATAACAGCAAAGGAGTGCTAAACAATCACTAAAGAATTTTTTTCCAAAGACAACTGTCTCAGGAAAACCAAATAGTTGAAGAATATACTAGCAACAGTCAGCTAGAAAATACAATTGAAAAGAATGAATACCAAATTATCTTAAGAGCAAACATAATAAGAAATATATTTTAATAAGGAAACTATAAAGCTTTACATAAGGATATTAAAAAACATCTAAATAAGCTGAAGGATACAACAAATTTCTGGAATGGAAAAATTACTATAAAGATGTGATTCCAAATTATTATATAAATTTAATTAAATCCCTTTCTGAGACCTTACAAAACGATCCATTCATGCAATAAACTCATGCCCATGAAAACAGCTAAGAAATTTCTGAAAAACAAGACTAAAACAATATCTTTAAAATTATTAATAGATTATATTTGAAGAATGTTGAAGATAATAATTTAGAAAAATATTCTAGTTCTTTACCTATGACATGCCATGCCCAAAATAAATTACAAATTGAGGACTTAAATGTAAATAAAATAAAACAATTATAAAACATCCAAGTTTATTTTTTAAAAATCTTGCCATTTTGGAAGATTTTTCTAGAAACGACATAAAAGATGAAAGGACTAATGACATTAACAGTATAAATCTTAAAACTTCCCCATTACAACAATCACAATTTTGACAAACTTAAAAAATCAAGTGTATATGGATACAATAGGACAAAGTAGAAAACAAAAAAGGCCTAAAATTAATATATCAAATAAGCTTTACCTTAAGAAGCTAGCACAAGTATATATTAAAATCAAAGTGAAAAGAGGAAATAAAGAGGGAAAAATCAACAAAATAACAAATGCACAAGCAAAAGTTGACTCTATGAGGAGCAGGGGAAATCAATGAAACTAAAGAGTTTCTCCCTAGGTGACAGAGACAATGAGCAAGAAATCACAACTTGCCACTCCGGAGCAGGGTAGGAGGGGATGGTGAAATGACAGCACAGAGTCTAGAATTAAAGGTTCTTAAGAGCACAGTATGCCATCAATTCAACAACTGAAACTAAACAGACCTAAAAAACACAAATTACCAAACTAAACAGACCTAAAAAACACAAATTACCACAACTGGTGTAAAAAAAAAAAAAAGTAACATCTGAAGAGTCCTACATTTATTAAAGACCCTAAATTCTTAATTAAATGTCTTCCCACAAAGCTCCAAGCCTAGAGAACACTGGAAAATCTTCTGCAGCAGTTTCAGAATATGGACTCTTCCAGAAAAAAGGGGAGATAGGACTGCTTCTGACTCATTTTATAAGGCAAACATTACACTGACAGCGAGACTCAAACACAGTCCAAGAAACTACAGACCGTATTTCTCACACAAAGAAATACAAAAATAATTTTAACAAAATACTACCAGTAGAATCTGAATTATATTTAAAAGAAAATACATTAAGATTGGTTAACTAAAAGGAAGTATACTTCATTGCATTAAGAAATTAAAGGATAAAAAGTTAACATTTCAAAATATATGTAAAAAGTGTATGACAAACTCAACTCACATTCATGATAACTTTCTACAAACTAGAAACAGAACTTTCCTTAACCCTGATAAACATCTATAAAAAACCTACAAATAATCTGTAAAACAAGGAACCAAAAATCTACAATGGGTAAAACTCAAGAGCAAAGAATATTACCAGGGATAAAGAGGAACAGTTCATCTTGATGAAAGATCAACTCACAGAGCCATTAACAATCCTATACATGTATGCACCTAAAAACAGATGAAACTAAACTGATACAACTGAAAGGAGATATAATCAAATCCACAAGGGATGGAGATTATGACACATTTAATAAAAGACACAGATAAAACATCAGTTAGGATAGAAAGAACAATGAAGACTATACACCAACTTGACCTAACTGGCATTTACAGAACATTTTACCCAACAATAGCATCATACCTTATTTTTTCAAAAGCACAGAAAACGTTCAAATGAATGGAGTAAAACAAGTTATCGGTAAATTTCAAAAGATAGAAATTATATTGGATATGCTATGTGGCCATGACAGAATCAAATGAGAAGTAACACAAACATATTAGGAAAAGCCCCAATAAACTGGAAATGAAATACAGTTCTAAACAATCCATGGCTCAAAAAAGAAATCACAAGGTATATTAGAAAAGTATTTTAACTGTATAATAAAAACATAGCATATCGCAACCCCTAACTGTATAATAAAAACACGGCATATCGCAACTCCTAACTGTATAATAAAAACACAGCATATATAATAAAAACAACCGCTAGATTCAGCTACAAGTGCTTAACGAAAAATTAGTAATAATAGTTTTAAACGTCTATAAGAAGAAAATAGATTTTTTTAAAAGAAAATCAATAATCTAGGCATACATCTTAAAGAGCAAGAAAATGAAGTAACTTAAACTCCAAAGAGAAAAAAATAAGAGTAAATATCAACAAAATAGAAAATAGGTAAAATGTAAAATCAGCAAAGTCAAAAACCAAACAGACTTATGATAAATCCTTACCAACACTGATCAAAATATTTTTATTAATAACAGGAATAAGAAGGATCACCGATAAATGATGATGATATAATAGGATAACTAACAATTATTTCAGACACTAGGAACAACTTTATGTCAATAAATTCAGCATATTTAAAATAAGCAAATTCCTCGAAATATTTTTTAAAAAAAACATTAAACATTAAAACAAAACATTAAAAACATCTAAACAAAACACAAAAACATTAAAAATAAATCAAAATAGCCTGGTATCTACTAGAGAAATAATATCAAATTCCCATGAAGAAAACCCAAATCCAGATGTAATGTATTGGTAACTTATTTCAAATATTTATAGAAAATAATTCCAATCTCACACCAAGTCATTCAGAAAACAGAAAGGAAATACATCCCCAACTCTTTTAAATGAGTGTCCCACGTAACTCTTGACCATAAAGTGAGGATAATGCAAAACAAAACCACTAATATGCCTCATCAACACATAAAAATATCTTTTGAAATATGAGAAAACTAAATCCAGCAATAAATAAGAAATAAATACATCATGATCCAAGTGTGTCTGTTCTCAAAGTGTTGTCTGTGAACCTCCAAGAGTCTCTCAGATTCTTTCAAGGAGCCAGTGAAGTCAAAACTATTTCAACAATACCAAGATGCTATTTCCCTTTTTTAAATGTGGTGATAGTACGTGAACCGTGAACTTCCAGATGTTCAAGCTGGATTTAGAGAAGGCAGAGGAACCAGAGATCAAATTNTGTCCGACTTCATGAAAGGACTGCAACCTACCAGGCTCCTCCGTCCATGGGATTTTCTAGGCAAGAGTACTGGAGTGGGTTGCCATTGCCTTCTCTGAACTTACACTACCTTATTTCAAAACTTATTATAAAGCTTCAGCAACCAAGACCATGTGGTACAAGATTAATCAAATATATCAATGAAACAAGAGTTCAAACATAGGCCAACAACTGATTTTCAAGAAAGACTCCGAGGCAAATCAATGAGAAAAGCAAAATATTTTCAACACATGATGCAGGAACAACTGGATAGACAGACAGAAAAAAAAAAGTATTAAAAATACATTTTGTGTAATAATTAGGGAATTGCATTACAATTAGTGTTCTTAAGATAATACTCACATTTTTCATTTTGATGTTCCCCCAATCATCATCCTGTTTTAAAGACAAATAATAAACATTTAACCATCCCTGTATAACCCAAACATAATCTAAAAATCAAGTAATTTTAAATTTTTATTTCAAAATAAAAATTTTCTGCATGCAGATTTTAAAATTACTGTAATCAAAAATATTTAAAAAAAAAAAACTAATGCAGCCTTAAAACTAGTAGGTCTAATAACTGTTTAAACTATCTAAGATAAAATCTAAAAGTGAACTTGGCAGCACAAAAGTACTGAACCGATTGATGACATATGACAGATGCTAACTTTCTGCAAGTTTGGAACCAGCAGAGCTAAAAACAATTTATGTTAAGAACAAAGAACAACAGGAATGAAACAGGTCTACACAATTAGAATGATTACACAACTAATCACCCAAATCAAGAGACTTTGAGAATGCAAGTGCTGCTACAAATTATACCAGGAGAGTAAATAAGACCACCCAAGGCAAACTAACCATTACTAATATTTGCTGCATCCACAAATATTTCTCAGGACCTAAATTTCACACCTATGCATCAATTAACAAATGCTTTAACTTCTGTATGTTCATTCAAACCGTGTTTTCTGAAATGTGCTGATTGGCACAGATATTTTGGCAGCTAAGCCCTTCCTTTTATAGGAGGTCAGTTCCATATCCTTCCTTTCCACAGAAGGTACCAGGCATTCCATATGCTTCCCTTGGGTGGTCCTACTATGTCTTTTTGGACATCCTGCTTCAAAGGGGAAAGTAAGTTCCTAAATCCCTTCTCAATTTAAGGACTATTACTGCTAATCAAAAGGAATGGTAACTACACATGTCCCTGAGATAATGTACTTCTCCAAAGTCACACAAAGTTGGGAAGCGAACCCAGATCTGCTCAATCTGTAAATTCCATGTTTTACTGGTCCCTTATATGTTACTTAAACCTCTCTGATGATCAGTTTCCTCTTTTATCAGATACAGAAAATAATTTACTTTCCTCATTTTTAAAGTACATACAGTTGAATGTGAAAGAAAATAAAAGAATACAGTATTTTTATTCTATTTTACTGCCCAATTAACAGGGGTAGCCAATCCTTATCTCTAAAATAACTAGAACTCCTTAGCACTTCACATCTAATTCTTAAAGAAAATGTATTTTAAAATCTGTACTTGCCCAGGATTACAAATAATAATAAAGATAATACCTTTACACCTTTTCTGTGGCCCTTCATCAATGATACTGGTAAGTCCAGACTCCTAACTGAAATCAGTGTGATCAATGTAAGCGAACTAAAGGAAAAATTAAGTTGTATTCATTGATACCATGCATTTAAAATAAACACATTAATGCTGCTCAATAGCAGTGTTTTGAAGCAGTTACAGTGTTCCTTTCTTAACATGAGTAAGAGTTTTAACCCCATAGACTATATACTGTCACCAAATAAAAATATCTCAAACGTTACACATTTTCTGGTGCTAATTATTTTCACAAGTACGTAATGAAAATTTTGACTAAACTTTACCTTCAGTGTTCCTCCTTTTACCATAACTTTCTGTCTGGCCGGCTGGACTCCAGTCAGTGCAAAAAGCTGAGCCTTGAACACCATTGGAGGTTCATCAGTATTCAGTTCTACACCTTCAAATTTCTCCTTTCCCCATTTCACAGTAACTGCAAACAAACCATAATTTTGTTTTCATTTACAAAATAACAAGGCTTAAGATTTAGAAGATCCTTAGAACTACTAGGCTTGTTCTTGAACACCAAACTATGTCACTAACCTTTTTACTCTACCAATGCCTAACAAATCAGAAATGAAGTGAACGCAGAAGATCTTGGATAAAATTTAACTGGATCTAATCCAACTCTCATTTGATAAATAAGGAAACTGAGACTTAAAAGAAACAGACTGATTTATTAACGTCACAAAACTAGTCAATAAATATTCAAGGTTTCTGAATCCTCTTCCAATAATATCTTCAAAAAATGACAACACTGAAACACCTCCCAGAATAGAATAAGGTTCGCAGGCTTCAAAATGTGTTTAACAATCATTAAAATCAGGTTAAGGTCTGCTTCCTGAGCAAGAAGTGGTCAAGTATTAAGAAAAATGCAGGAATTCTCTGGTGGTCCAATGGTTAGGACTCTGCTTTCCCTGCAGGAGGCTGCATTTGATCCCTGGTTGGGGAACTAAGATCCTATGTGCCACATGGTGTGGCCAAATTAAAAAACAAACAACAAAAAAAGAGCAAAGTCAAAAAATATACCTGAATCATTAAAAAATATAGATATCCTACTTCACAGCCATTCAGAGGGCTATTACAAAAACAACATGACAAACACACACATACACACAGAGAAAATAACAAGTGTTTGCAGGGATGGAGGCAAACTGGAACCCTTGTGCATTTCTATGGAAATTTAAAAAGGTGCCACCACCATGGACGTACGGCAGTTCCTCAAAAAGTTAAGCACAGAATCACTACTAAACAATCCAGCAATTCCATTTCTAGGTATATACTCAAAAGTATGGAGAGCAGGGAATCAAACTGATATTTACATGCCCATGTTCATAGCAGCACCATTTAACAATAGCCTAGAAACAGGAGCAACCCAAGTGCCCATCAACAGATGAATGAATGAACAAAAGGCAGTATATACATACAATGGACGTTATTCGGCCTTAAAAAAAATAATGAAATTCTGACTCATGCTACCACATGGATGAAACGTGGGAGACAGTATGCTAAGTGAAATAAGCTAGATAACAAAAGGATAAGTACTACATGACTTTACTTATGTGGGGTACCTAGAGTAGTCAGGTTCACAGAGACAAAAAGTAGAATGGTGGTTGCCAATAGAATGGTGGAGGCTAGGGAGAAAGGCAAATGGGGAGTTATTGCTAAATGAGTACAGAGTTTCAGTTTAGGAGCATCAAAAATTTCCGGAGGTGGATGGTGATGTTTGCATAACAATGTGAATGCACTCAAGGTTAAAAATTGTACACTTAAAAATGGTTAGAACTATTATATATACTTTAGAACATGTTACATATACTTCACCATAATAAAAAATTCAATCAGTCTCATAAAATAGCTATTTTTGAAATATGTAAAAATAAACTAGGGAATTCCCTGGTGTTCCAGTGGTTAGGACTTCACGCTTTCACTGCCCAGGGCCTGGGTTCAATCCCTGGTCAGAGAGCTAAGATCCCCAAAGCCCCATGGGGCTGCCATTTAAATAAGCATACTAACTCAAGGATCTGCACAGTTTGTTTCCACTGAAAGCTTTATACCTATTCAAAATGAGAATCCCACGACTAGTAGTTGTCTGACTTCTCTGATTACTAAAATCAGAATATAAAAAAGTGACCCTGGAACATCCCAGGCAATCCAGAGATTAAAGCTCCATGCTTCTACTACAAGGGGCTTGGGTTCAATCCCTGATCAGAAAACTAAGACCTTTCATGCCACGCAGCACCATTAAAAAAAAAAACTGTGACCCTGACTCCAAATCCCAGTTCAATCAATGTTAGCATTCATTCAGTGATAAACCCAATAGAAAGCATTAGGGAGATTCTATGGACTTACAATTTAATAAAGGAAAGACAGAAAAAGGTTAAAATAACCAACAATATAATATGAATATTACAAATGCCAGAGGAACACAAGGGAATGCGTCATGAGTGAGGAAGAACACCCTGGAGAAAGTGATACTACAANTGTTAGCATTCATTCAGTGATAAACCCAATAGAAAGCATTAGGGAGATTCTATGGACTTACAATTTAATAAAGGAAAGACAGAAAAAGGTTAAAATAACCAACAATATAATATGAATATTACAAATGCCAGAGGAACACAAGGGAATGCGTCATGAGTGAGGAAGAACACCCTGGAGAAAGTGATACTACAAGTTACCACTACTGACTCTGAGTCTCAAAGAAGAAATTAGGTGTTAGCCTGAGAATAAGAATAAAAGCACTTCTGGAAAAGACACTCAAAAGCATAAGGCAGCACTGGTATCCTGAGAGACAAATGATTCCTAGAGTGAAGGGGAAGCAAAGGAGAAACGGACGAAGGATCAAGGCAGGGACGACAACGTAAGTCATGTTAAAATGTACAGGCTTTAGGTTGTACAAAATGCGCAGCCCCTGGAAGGTTTATAGAAGCCACTTTGGTTTGAACGTTAGATCACTCCAGCAGTGGCAGAGAAAATATAGGTTTGAAGAGGGAACAACGACAATCACTGAGATAAGCCAGAAACATAAAACAACAGCACAAACAAAAGATGAGAGAGGACAAGATCAGAACAGCATGAGAAATAATGAAGATGACTATATCTGAAATTTATTTAACTATGTCACTGTGGGCAAGTTACACTTTTCGCTTACCCATAAAGGACAGTTATATCAGTATCAAACGATTATGTTGAAGACTAAAACAAAGCAGTATGTATAAAAACCTGAGCTGTGCACCAAACACAATCGTATTTACGGCACTTACCCTTCACCATGTATGAGAGAGGACTTTTTTTTTTTTTAACTAAATCTTATGAATCATTACTTAAAATGTTCTTTTTTTTAATATAGGGCTTTTCATAGAAACTGGAAACAAACAGATTCTCAATATGGAGATGTCAAAGGAAGAAACCTTAGAAATCTACTTCAGTTCCCTCATTTTGGAAACAAGAAAAAGATCTGATTAAATATTTAAGATGTAACTCAATTTTTAAACTAGGAAGTTTGGTGAGTACAGGCATTTTTTCGAGGGAAACAAAGACAGGGATTGGTTTAACTGTGAGCCTACCTGTGTGTTTAAGTATCAGCATACACTGATATTTACCTACCATTACTTAATGCCCATTAAATTTTTTATTGCATAAATAAATATTTCAAGTACCGTTCTACTGTTGTTAAGGTTTTCAGAAAGAGGTTGAACAATCATTAATAAAGCATTCAGGCACACAAGAGTTTTGAGGACATTACTCCGCTGTGATTCTCCTTTTGCCTGGTAAAGCAATAAAGCTATGCTTTCCTACTTCATACTTCTCCCAAAACAAAAAATCATTATTAAAGTATTTAATTCAAAATCCTAGAATATCAAGAATCCACCTGGAGTTTAAAATATTACTCCTTTGTTTGATGTCATTCTTTCAAAATGCTAACTGTTCACGAAAGGAATTAAGACAAGAGTGTCAACCATGGCCAATGAATCACACACCCATAGCCAACTGGAACCACCAGAGGTTTTAGGTGCCATTTTGAATCAAGACTGGGAGACAGCAAGGTCCATTAACTCCACTAAAAACGTGTTCCTGCCTCACACATTGGACTACTATCACGCCAAAGGGGGGGGGGGCTGTCAAACGCCAATCAAAATGAAATGATGCCCTGCCCGCGGATATTTGTATTCCTTCACCTCTCAAAAGCTAACACTGTGCTTCGGCCGTGGAAGCCCAAAACAATGTTTCATGAAACAAAAACGAAGCAAAAAGGTAAGTTCGCCATTTGCCTCGGGATAAAACTGAAATTGATGCAAAAGGGGCGGTGGCCGCAAGGAGTAAGCCGAAGGAAATCCCAAGAAAGTCGGAAGCTAACCTCCCATCACCGGCCCCTCCATCACTACCTGGCCCAGGCTTCCCCTCCTGGCCGCTCCCTCCCGCGGCTACCACTCGAGAAGCCCGGGAAATGCCACCGCACCTCCAGCCTGGCCCACCCTCACGCCCCCCCCCCACCCCCGCACGCGAGGACAGGGACACAAACTATTCTGCAGAGTCACCACTCGGAGGGGGCCGACGCGAGCTGCTTCCCCACCTCGCCCCCCGCGCCCACCCCACCCACTCGGCGGCGCGGGGGGGCCCAGGCTCGCCTAGCGCCGCAAGGCCCGGAACTCGCGAGGCGAGTGGAAGGGGCGCGGGGTCCCTCGGCGCTGCGGTCGTCCCCGCCCAGTGCTCGGCCGGGAGTCCGCCCCAAAGGCCGGGCCTACCCAGCGGCCTAGCCCCGGGCGCGACTGCGGGCGCGCGGCGAGGAGGAGCTCACCGGAGTAGAGCGGCATGGCGGGGCGCGGGAAGGCCGGGCCTGGCGAGGACGGCGAAGGGAAGGGGCCGCGAAGGAGGTGCGGTGGCGGCCGAGGAGGACGCGGCGGTGGCGGTGGTTGCGGCAGACACGGTGCGACAAGAAACTCATTCAAATCGGCCCCTGGCGATGACGCAGCAGCACGCCGCCCTCCTGCCGAGCCACCGGGCGATTGCGGGGAGGAAGCGAGGCGGAGCCTGCGGGTGGAGAGACCAGGGCGGTGAGGGCGGCGGGAAAGGGGGTGCGCACGGCCGCTGCGCCGCACAGGTGCGCGCCTGCGCACTGCGCCCCGCCTGCGCCCACCCGCTCGGGCTCCGCCCCGCCCCACCGGGCCGCAGAGGGAGCGGGGGCATTTGGTGTCCCTGCGGCAGCCTCTTGAGAAAGTCTTCTGCCGCTGTTTCCAAATAGCGAGGCGGTGCAAGCTGCGGCTTTTTTTTTTCTACTAAAGGAGCCGGGTGAAAAGACTTGCCCCGCCCCTCAACTTGGTCTCCTTATTAGTGAAAACGTCTAGCCCTCCCTTTCAGGATTTTGCAACAAAAATTAACATCAAGGTACTTGGAGGTTATTTCATATAGGCTTGTCTTGGTTTTAATGTGTCACTGTTGTTTTCTAACACCTGTTGGGACTCTAAGATGGATCTTGTAAAGGAACAGACACAGCGCCCCTGACTGCCCCGCAGAAGACTTATTCGCAGCCTCCACTTAAATTGTCCTCGACCTCTTTCCCCAGCCTGGAAAAGGAGGAAATTAGACTGGAGGTTCCTGTTGTTATTTGGTTGCTCAGTCCCCTCTGACCCTTTTGCGACCCTACCTAGAATGTAGCCCGCCAGATTCCTTTGTCCGTGAAATCCCAGGCAAGGATACTGGACTGGGTTGCTGTTTCCTTCTCCAGGACGGTTTCTGAGGCCTCTTTAAACTCTTAAGTTGTCATGGCTGAAATCAGTTTCATTCTAGATGACCTACAGAGGAAATAGAACCTGTAAATGAACGAAGGAATTTCGAAGAGGTCCGAATTAAAGGTGTTTCCTGCCTAATACAGAGGTTTTATAATGATCCTTTATACTGCAAAAGAGGAGCTGGGATTGTGGCAATCTCAAAATTAAAATGGGCCATATTTCAACCCAGTTTGAGAGTGATTTCATCAGTCTACATCAGGAGTCTTATTCACCCTTCACTATTTCACTATTTCAGACCCAAAATGTGACCAAAAGGACACGAAGATGCTGTAGAACATTATTTAAAGTAACGTGTAATATTAAGTCATCATAGGTTCAGATTTTTTTTTAATTGGAGTATAGTTGAGTTACAATGTTGCCTTCCTTTCAGATGTACAACAAACATATATATATGTATATATTTATACACACACAAAATTCTATATAGAATAGATTCTTTTTCAGAATCAGTTCAGTTCAGTCACTCAGTTGTGTCTGACTCTTTGCCACCCCATGAACCACAGCATGCCAGGCCTCCCTGTCCATCACTAGCTCCCGGAGTCCACCCAAACCCATGTCCATCAAGTCGGTGATGCCATTCAGCCGTCTCATTCTCTGTCGTCCCCTTCACCTCCTGCCCCCAATCTCTCCCAGCATCACAGTCTTTTCCAACGCGTCAACTCTTCGCATGAGTTGGCCAAAGTACTGGAGTTTCAGCTTTAGCATAAGTCTTTCCAATGAACACCCAGGACTGATCTCCTTTNTTCCTTTTCTCCTTTGCTTTTTGCTTCTCTTCTTTTCACAGCTATTTGTAAGGCCTCCCCAGACAGCCATTTTGCCTTTTTGCATTTCTTTTCCATGGGGATGGTCTTCATCCTTGTCTCCTGTACAATGTCACAAACCTCATTCCACAGTTCCTTAGGCACTCTATCTATCAGATCTAGGCCCTTACATTGACATAAATCAGCCATGGGTGTACCTGTGTCCCTCATCCTGTATTCTTGATCTGTTTTGCAGTTACTAAACCCCTGGGCTTCCCTGATGAGTCAGTCTTTAAATAATCCTCCTGCCAATGCAGAAGTCCTGGGTTTGATCCCTGGGTCTAGAAGATCCCAAAGAAGGAAATGGCAACACACTCCAGTATTCTTGCCTAGGAAATCCCATGGACAGAGGAGCCTGGCGGGCTATGGTCCATATGGCTCAAAGGCTCAGACACAACTTAGTGACTAAAACACCACCAAAACAGAGAAAGTTAACTGCATGCTGACCACCAGCACATAGACCCAAAGCAATTAGAATCAGAAGGCTGAATGAGATTCCCAAAACATCACCCTAGTACCATCACCATCAACCAGTCAAGAATTGTGCACAAGCTGATCACACACCCTGACACACCATCCCTCCGTCTTTACTCATCCGTAAAAGCCACTGGAAGTTTGAGGCTTTCTCACTTGGCCCTGCAATCAATACTGTACTTCCCTTCCTTACAACCCAGGGTCGGCAGATTGCCTTGCTGTGTGGACCCAAGTTTGGTTTGGTAACACCTTCTACACACAGGAACAGGCTCAAGGATGGACATGACTCCAGCAGTAAGAGCATTTCCCAGGTCCTAGGAATGATTAGGCTTTTCGCTGTGATTGCTATACTTCTGGGCTTCCCCAAAGGCTCAGCAGTAAAGAATCCACCTGCAATGCAGGAGATACAGGAGATGTGTGTTCAATCCCTGGATCAGGAACATCCCCTGAGGGGATGCAGCAGGCAGGGCAAGGTACTGCAGAGCACTAGCAGGGGGGTGTTCTCCTGACCACGACACTCCCTTGACCTTTTCATCGTGTTGGTGTACTTTAGGATCGAGTGATTTCCTGAACTTAGAAAAGAAGTGTTGACCTGGTTTTGCAATGTGGCATTTGAAGTCATTGCTGAAAGCTCTGTCAGGTCTCAATAATTTTATGCTCAAGTTAATTTTTTTTTTTAAGTCCTCTAGGTCAAATACATAAAATTCACTGTGTTCTCTGCACTCTACTGGACCTTATTACACTAGACATACTACACTGGGGTGATGGTGACGGTTCTGAGGAGCTAGTAAGGACACTGTATAGAACTGTGAAGGATCTGAGGTTCACTTGCATGCTACAAGTCAGCCCACCATCACTTCATGGATCCTGGGTCGAAGCCAAATAACTTTATACTTAACAGCACAGCAAGGAGCACAAGCTTCACGTTCCCATCAGGTCCCCTTGCCTTCTGAGTCCCACGGGGGTGATGCAGAGTGGTCCAGGGGGTTGCTGAGCATGCAGTGGGGTGGGTTTGCAACACAGCTGAGGAGTCCAAAGTTTAGGGTACACCTGAATCTTTTAGAATAAGCACAAGCAACTCTGCCCAACTTTTGCCCTGGGGAGAAACATTATGTTTATTATACAACAGTAAACAAATCTGCCTTCTCTTTAATGGAAACACAGTATCTCCCAAGGCTGTTCACTATATAAATCTCCTTGACAAAGACAGGGTAGAACAAACAAAGGCTATCAAAGCATCCGCTCTCTGGATGTGAGAAACAAGAGACTCATGGAGAATTGTTTCTAACAGACATTAGCCAACTTTTCATTTCAATTGTAGCCACTCTTATTTTACAGCACAAACCAGTTTTATCTTTTAAAAATTCACTTTAATCTAGACATGAGATTTTACAAACATTTGCATGCAGTCAGGGACTAATTTATAGCATGGTTTCTATTCATCTCAGCCATGAGAAAACACCATAGCAGTCATTATTAAAGGTCTCCATCCATAAATTACTTTTATTTCTCATTAAATGAGCACAGAGTCATTAGCATATTAATAACAGATATGTTTATTATTACATATCCATCAGTGCGGCTTTTAATACCACTTGAAACATGCATATCATCCTAGAGACGAATCAGTTTTCCAGTGCTTCTTATCTGATAGACATTACTGCAAAGCCATTATAAATTACTGAGGAGGTATTTGGTTAAAAAAATAAACAATAAATCATACTGCCCATATGAATCAACTCTTATTATTGAACAAGAGTTTAACAGTATTTATCTGGTAATTCCTATGTTAACTGGAAAACATCACAGATGTATTGCCATAATTTCCTTTTATACTGGGTGTAACCTTCTACATATTTTTGCAGAGTTTTATAAAGTCATTCATTATTTAAGCAGGTAGTTTGATGCAAACATTGTCTCAATTTATCAAAGTCCAACAAACCTCTAAATATTTTAAATTAAACCAATTATCAATGAAAAAACCCCTGAACACACATATAATTTTTTGAAAATATGTTGTTTGAAATTTTTATAGTCATGGCAGTAAAATAATTCTCTCAAATTAAGGCACTAAAAGGGCAATGCAACTCCCACTGAAGGTGTTCTAAGAATAATTTACATTTCAAACAGTGCATACATTTCTTATATGTTTGTTAACTTAATGTCTTTATCACTTAAAACCACAAAGAAACACATTATACAATTACAGAAATGATGTACCCCACAAAATGCTTTTAAACTTGGTTCTTTTGTACAGTTAGTTCCTAATGTCTCTAGTAGTAAAAATAACTCAATATGGCTTGGCAAAAATGCATAGATTAAATGTAATTTTTTTTTTTTTTGCCTTCTCCCATTCCCCAATCTACAAAACTTGCTGAAACACATACAGTATTTTGTAAAGCATAATGTAAGATATTTATTTTCCATCAAGTCCACCATGGGCAATCAACAGTAAGGCTTTTAAATTCTACAGTGAGGGCACTGAAGTCAAGTGATATCACTGCTTTCTTAAAAATAGTTTTGTATAGTCTTGCAAGAGCACGAAAACTGAAGTTATTTTTTTTTTAAAACTTTCAGTTGTCTCATTTTGAGATATTTTCTTTACTCCTTCCATGAGCTGACCTTGATAGTGACAGCCATTCCACTTGAAAGTGAAGGTCTCTTCCTCTCACTGGTATGAGGAAAACTGTGTTCCATCATGATTGACAGGCGTTTTCTTAGAAATTCAAAAAGGCAGCACCTTTTTTAAAAAAATATATCTAGCTAAGCTTTCCCTCAATTGTACTTGCATTACATAGTAATAATTAATCTAATCTACCTGTAGGCAAACCCGCAATAAAAAAAACAAAACAAAACAAAACAAACAATCCTCAGTGTGCTTTTGTGCCAAAGCAAGGACAGAATAAGAGCAATCTTAACCCTGAAGCCTGTGATATTTGTGTCAAAGGAATAGCCTGTCTGCTCTGCATGGTTAGAGACGCCTGCTTCATCAGGTAGCATCCCACACAATTCCACAAGGCACTAGGTCATGTGGTTAACTGTTGAGGAGGGAAAAAAAAAAAAATTGTTAAGTAATGTACTCAGCTGACAAATACAAAAAACAAAACTTGAAAGGAAAGGTACACATACATTATATATAATAACTAAGTAACACACAAAATTTGGCAAACAGGAAAAGGGGAAAAAAAACACCATTATCTCCTTTCTGCTTCTAGTGTTTCAAACACATTATTTCCCCTACAAAGCTGTAAACCAATTTTAAGTACTTTAGATTTATTCAGCTTTTATCCTGTACAGGAGAGGCTGATACAGGGTTCTACACAAAGAAGACCGGAATGAGGTAATAAAGCACTGGAACAATATTGCAGCTGAGCAACACAGGAGGAGGAATGGATGTGAGTCAATCCAAAGAATTAGACTTGGTTACTGATGATATGGAATGAAAGCAACAGGATAAATTAAAGATGGTTTTAAGCCTGCTTGGAAGAGCTGGGTGACATTAGCAGAGACAAATCAGTTCTAGACTCAAATATCCCTCTCAGGAGAGGATTAACATTCTAGGGAAAGTTTGTATTTGGGATAGGAGAAAAAACATAGACTTAGAAACAGATAAAAATGGGTTCCAATGACTATGCCACAAATTGGCTGTGTGATCTGTGCAAGTTGCTTAATTTCTCTGAGTCCCAAGGTTCCATGCATTAGAGAACTTTGAAGATAGCATAGCCACTTCTCAAGAAAGGGTTTAATTATGCCCTGAAATTGTTCATTTCACCATTTAAACTTTTTTAAAAATTTTGTCAAAAGTAGTTAAACTACCCTCCCCCCAAAAGAAGAAAAAATGGGTACTTAAATGAAAAGTTTATTTGTAACAGTGATAATGTCAAATAATTTTGACTACAAAAAATCTATGCTAACACAGCTAAAAATAAGATGAGCAAAGTTTCACACGAACCTATTTATATTAAAAAGGGATAAACAGTTGTTTAAAACATTAAGGGTGAAATATGTACAATATATAACACAACCAACGACAATAAAACCTGACATGGAACTAAATAAATATGATGTTTATAAATATTCTGAGCTTTAAACAGGAATCAGTTAAACCACTTTGTAAAGTCGTTTTAAGTCATATGTAAAGACCTGACTACAAATAATGCCTTTTACAGGGAAAAGAACAATTTGATTTTGGGTTTTGATAGCTATTATCCAGTCACTTAGTGTGAGAAAGGTTAACACTTCAATCCTTACCTAGCTTTTCCAGATGTATTTTTGACCACTTTCCGGAAAGATTGATTTGCAGTGGACCTTGTAGAAAGTGTTCGAGGGGATGCACGCACAAAACCAGATGGTGGATTCTTAGGGATCTTCTTTACTAAATGAGTCACCCATTTTTTTTGTTCATCCTGAGAACACGCTAGCAGCAGCATATCTCTTGCTGACGTTACATCATAACTTACTATTGTAAGAAAGAAGAGCACAATCAAAGTCACATAATACTTAAAGGAGACCTCTCAAAGGTTCTTAATTTGAAAAGATTTACTACACTTAATTAAGCTTGGCCAATATCTTCTCTTTTTAATTAAGTCAGAAAATTTAAAAGAGAAAAATTAGTCATAACCTAGTAAAAAGAAAGTAAAATCAGAAATATATATGTGGCTCCACCAATTACCAAAATATTACATCTTATTATCTCTTTTCAACTTGTTACAGGAAGTGCTACATTGAAGAAGTTATCTTATTAAATGGTATAAGAATCAGTTTCATGCCTTACCTTTACATGGAGAAATCAAGTCCTCTTTCTTATCTATGTGGTCTCTGTGGCACTTAACATGGCATCTTCGACACTCCAGGGCAGGTGGTGGCTTAAAAACATGCCAGAGAGGTTTGGCACAGGCCTCACAGTTGGCGGGAAAGTGGTAGAGTGTAGGAATGAATTCATGGCCTTTGTGGTTTTGAAAATTTGTTTTTTCAGCTGGTTGTACTGGTTCCACCTCTAAGTCTTTTCTACATTCGCCTTCATTTGCATACAGTATCTACATTCAGAAATGGTAAACAGAAGATTAAAAAAGTCTGGATCTGCACATACAAGTTTCAAATGTATAAAAGTATTGATGTATTTACGTTTACTTCACAAATACGCTTATAACTTAGGTAAAGGATCTACTACAATTATAACTTCAGATTTTTACCTGGAATATTTTAGGAATTTCTTCAGTTTCAGCTCTGTACACATCTCCTTGTGTTACAGGACGAACATGAAACAATTTACTAAAATGAAAAGAAGATGTAGGTGATTATAAAAACACATTTACAGTAAAAGACAAAAGCAGGTATTTCACTGAAGAGAACAGAGAGGTGGCAGATAAGCATAGGAAAAGGTTAGTTATTAGAGAAATGTAGATTAAAATCAGAGTAAGTTTCACTATACATCTATCAGAATTTTTTAGATAAAGATAGTAATAAAACCAAATGCTGGTGGTGATGCAGAAAAACTAGATCATTCATACAACTATGGCAGAAACATAAAACTACAGAGCCACTCTGGAAAAAGAGTATGGCAATTTCTTACAAGTCTGTATGAAAACTGGTACGTGAATGTTCAAAGCAGCTTTATTTTTAATAGGCCAAAATTAGATAAAACTCAGATGGTTAAACTCTTGATATATTCATACAACAGAACACTCAATCATGAAAAGAAAAAAAACTACATCTTGGATGGATTTCAAGGGAACTACACTGAGTGAAAAAGCATATCTCAAATGTTACACACTATTTGATTCCATTTATATAACATCCTTGAAGTGACAAAACTACACAAATGGAGGACAGATTAGTGGTTGCCAGGGATTAGAGGGGGGCACAGGAAGGGTGCCTCCTATGGCTACAACAGGACAGTGAGAGATCCCCGTGCTGGAACCTCTCTGTGTTTCAGCTTGGGCCTCTTTGACCTATTATTAATGACTAACATAATTATACATTTTTTGAGATGTTCTATGAATGTAATACTAATAAATACTTGACATTTACAAAAAATGCTTTTCGAATACATCAATCAGGTATGGAATATTTTCTCATATTTTGCTAAAAGTAGGATTTAATATAAAGCTGTTATTTAAATTTGTTAGGGAAAGAAGTTTATAACATAGTTTAAGTAACAAAAACTAAATGGTAAGTCTAAAAATAATTTAACACTCAACAGACTTAAGATTGAATAAAAGGCAACTTACTCAATGTCCAATACCATAGATGGATTGGATTGTTCCTTATCTTGTTCATCATTATAGAACAAAATTTTTTTGCTGCTTACCACAACATACTAAAATGAAAAAAACAAGAGGAAGAGAAAACAGCAGTATTAACTTGGTTGAAAGTGGTAAGTATAATACTTGCCTTTTATGTCTAGATTATATTGTATCAATCTAAAAATAATGACAATTAATATAAGTTTTATGATTTAAAAATAAAATATACAACAAAATATCAGCTAGAAAAAATGAGTTATATGGTACCTGTTTCTTCCAGCCATATCTTTTGATATTTCCTCTATTTGGTATTGAAAGCCAACCTTCAATTCTTGATTCTAGAAGGAAAAAAAATATATAGTATTCTGTCACAAAAGGAAAAGCTATTACAAGCTGTCTGACAGCATGCAGCAGCAGGCATTGGAACACAGCTACATGAGTAAGTGCTAAAATCTGCTCTTTCATGCTTTAATCACACAAATCAACTATAATGGCCATACAAAAGTTGCAGAAAAAAATTCCAAGCCACTTTCCCCTTAAAATTAACTTTCAGTACTCAATTATCAAAGTATGAAATAATGACAATACCCTTAACAGCCAGGCAAGACTGGAATGGATTGCAGCTTAAATGGGATATGATACAGAAGACTTTAAATATCACTTAACATTGATATAAAAGTACTGAGCCAAAAAAAAAAAAAAAATGCAGCAAGAGGAACAAGTCAGAGGCATGATTTACACGAGAAAGAGCAAGCAAAAGTACAGAAGTGTCCTATTACTCACAGAAGATAAGAATAGAAGATAAATAAATAAGGAATGCAGGCAGAACCAACTAGATATAAAGAATAAGAGACAAGCATTTTATTTGTTTTCTCAGTACAATATTCTGATAATCTTTCTGGTAAAACATCTATAACAATTTCATTGAAAGTGTCCAAATGTGGTTGGGGAGAGGTTCCCTAATTCTAGTGGTAAGTCTAATTACAATTCTTAGCAAACTAAAGAGGTATAAAGCCTTTAATGTTTGTAAACTGATAGTCTTTTACCAGTTTGTGCCCACCAGAAACTCTTTGACTAATTAAATCAAGGCATTTTACAATTATTATCATCAACATTTATATATATTAAATACATATTAAATATAATGTTCATGACTCAATTTAGAAATTATTATTTTATATCAGGTGAGAGATAAGACAATTTTATTTTTTAGATCTATTATATTTGAAACAAAGACAAAAAGCAACCAACTTTAAGGTACAATGCTATAATGTGACATTACACCATTTTTAAAATCATGAGCCTAAGGGGAATATATATTACCTTCCTCTGTGTAACTTAAAAGTTGTAAAACAGTTTGGTCTTAAGTAATGACCAAATTACTTATTACCTTAAGTAATAAGGTAACGTTTACTATATATTTATTATTTATCAAGTGCAAGTTATACCTCATATATAATCTATACATAACCTCATGAACATAGGATATTACATTCTCAGGAATATAGGACAATATGGGTCCTCCTATCATCCTCCATTTACAAATGAAGAGACTAAGGCTTAGCAAGGTGAACTGACTTGCCCTAGGGTAATCCTAGCAACTGGCCACGCTCTAGGGTTCACCCAGGCAATCTAATTTCTAAGTTTCAATTCCTAGAGCACAGTGCTAATCTTTCCTTGGACAAACTGCAGTTAATTGAATCAGGAGTGATGATCTTGTTCCAGCTTCTTCCATGTACCTAATGGCCTCTGATTTTGTTATTCTCCTTCATTTAGTTGTTAAAGAAACAATGAGAAACTTCAGTTCAAAGTGATCCTCTTCTTCTCCCAACTTTTTTCTTAGTTGGCATTACTATTTTGTTCAACAATAATTAATCTGTCCCATTAGGCAGTTCCTTGGAAAGTTTGAGAGCAGGGTACCAACACCCTAACACTTAAAAAAAATACATACATACATATATATACACACACACACACACACACACACACACACACACACACACATACCCCAAGGCATCTGACACACAGAGTAGGTACGTGATACACCTTTTAAAAAATTATTATTCTGTAGTTCTTTCTTTCTTAATTAGCCAAGTAAGTGAAAGTGAAGTCGCTCAGTCGTACCTGACTCTCAGAGACCCCATGGACTGCAGCCTACCAGGCTCCTCCGTTCATGGGATTTTCCAATCAAGAGTACTGGAGTGGGCTGCCATTCCTTCTCCAAGTAAAGTCAAGTAAAGTCACACTCTATTTAAATAATGGTTGTAATTGAAAAACCACAGGACTAATTTATATTCAATAACATACAGAAGGCTGCTGATCATTCACAAATATTCTAATTTATAAAAGGAAAAGTTATTGCTAGGAAAAGTTCCCTTCAGTGTGCCAAAGTCCATTTCATACCAGTAATTCCTGGTATTTTATTCCTTAAAAATAAAAGACATAAAAGCCATGGAAATCTTGACATTTATACAAAATTGTGTATGCCAAAATATCCTCCCTCCAAGCTATTTCTCTATGAGAATAAGTGCCAGAAATATATAAGCTTTCTGGTTCTAGTTTGGATTAATTTGCCAGTGTTTTCTTTGAATATACTGACTGAAATATATTTTCAATGAATTGTTGGATGATGCCATTTCAGTGTTCCTATAGAAATTTTATACATCAAAGGCATTTTATGAATTAAATAAGCCCAATTTTCTATCTGCCCTAATTGAAATAAAATGAGGAAATCAGAAACTCAAAAAAGGTGCTGAAGATATATGAAGGATTTTGCCAATTTAAAATTATTTTTTGCCAGTATTATAACAGAATTTTAGTCTTTCCTTCCAGCGAATTCCCTTCAGAGAAGCAGGTAAACCAAACTCAGTGATTTAAAAAAATTACTTACTCTTGTCTTATATGCAACTTAATATACCAGTTTTTTATTCAGTTCTTTAAAATTTTTTTTAGTTGTAAGGACCTCCTTTAAAACTATGACCACATGTGACCTAAGTGGCAACCCGAAAATATAATATTCTAAATTCTTTTATAATACAAACAGAAATCAGCTTCTCCAAATAAATAAATGTTGAGGACTTCTAAGTCTAGATTATTATCAATAACATACTATAGAAGTACAAAAAAAAAAACTTGGTCCCAGGTTTCATTTATTTGTAGAGAAATTTGAACTTAAAACACAGCTAGAGAACCATTCCAAAAAATTTAAATTGAGAAGTGATATAAAAAATAAAAAAAAATCAATCAATGCTCAAGAATTCAGATGTACTGATTATTTCCAATCATTGATCAGTCTTCAAAACTAAATAAAATTAATCATTACCTTCAAAAAATCTTTCAGACATGTGAATAGGTAACTCTCAAATTAAGAATGAATGCCAAAACTTTTTACAATTCTTTCTAGATATGATTGCAAAAACAACTTTATTTGCCAGAGGTCTAGTAAATGGTAACTTTATAAATATAGACTTTCAAGTTACTAGTACTCTTGCTGGAAAATCCCATGGACGAAGGAGCCTGGTAGGCTGCAGTCCAAGTGGTCAAGAAGAGTCGACACGACTGAGTGACTTCACTTTTACTTTTCACTTTCACGCACTGGAGAAGGAAATGGCAACCCACTCCACTGTTCTTGCCTGGAGAATCCCAGGGATGGGGGAGCCTGGTGGGCTGCTGTCTATGGGGTCGCACAGAGTCGGACACAACTGAAACGACTTAGCAGCAGCAGCAAGCAGTAAGATATCTGATACAGAGGTAAAGTAACTTTGATGATGATTATCCATAAATCCTACTCCAATATGAAAGTCACAGCCTCCAGTATGAAAAGGTACAGCACTATAAAGACCTCTTAAAATTTCAAATTCAGAACACAGTAATAGAGACAGACCCTGACTGGTCAATGGAGAATGGCCACCAGCACCTTTTTTTCCCCTCCACTTGAACTTTGAAAATCTTAAAAGCAAAAATCTCTCAAAATACACAGCTATACTAAGTAATATACTCAGAATGGAACCAGTAGAACCATTTAAAAATTTCTTTGCTGACTGATCCCTCCTGAATGGACTTATTAGATCAGGATTCTGAAATCTAAATGGATGTCTCACCTAAGTTTGCCAGTCAAACCACCTGATGATGCTTCAAGTTCAGCCTTCCTAAATAAGCCAGGATGAAATAAAACCCATTACCTTCCCCCAACATCATCTCTCAATTCAGATCCTCTAGATAGTATTCACCAAGTCAGTCTCTGAAATGTTTAACCTAATACAAAGAAAACCAAGGCATACATAGTAAGACATTATAAACAAAGCTGAAGGGAAATGGATGGAATAAAGACAAAAAAACTTTTGAACGCAGGATCTCTCCAGTGAGAGCACAAAGCCCTTACGATTGAACCGCCAGGAATTCCCATGTCATACTCTTTCTTAACTGATGACTGGGTCATAACTTTACAATGATACTCAAACAACAGCTGAAGCTAGAGATTCTTATTAAATCCAAAGTGATCCTCTGACAAGGAAGCGAACCTACAAGATTTTCAAGAGGTTGGAGGTTTCAGAGAGCCAAAAATGGGAAAACAGAAGGAATTTTTTGACCATCGGAGTAAGAAATATTTATTCCCTGCCCTTCCCTTTCCAGATATCTCATTTTGGACTGGCAAAGCCACGAAAGAATGACTATTACACAGAATACATATCAGAAGTGAATTCACTTCCTATTTTGAATTTCACTTTCTTGACCAATAACAACAACATGAAATTTTCTAGGTAGTCTATCAAGTTTCTTATTTCAAATTCTCAACAACAAAAACAATATCTGTTAACATAGATTCTTATCATATCAAATGTGGTGATCTGTATCTTTCTTTTCACGCATTATTCAGGAAACACATTAATTAAAATCTACTTCAAGTTTAAGACCACTTAAAACTCTCAAGACCTTGAACTAAGAATATGTAGTACATTAAATGGGTGTGTCTCTGTGTGTATATGTATACCTTTAAAATTGATAATGCATGGTTTAATATTTATAACCTATTAATTTCTAAATTGAACCTGCATCATGTGTACTGCTCATCTCTGTTAAAAAGACATAAATGTACCAAAATCCACACTACAATGTATCCAAAAATGAGGCAATATTTTTTTTTCAATTGATTCTCCACTGGGAAAAAAAAAAGTAAAAAGAAGGAAAAGTCTGACATCCTAGCTCCTCACTTTTGTGTTTACTTCACTCCCTGCCACCTCTCTACACCTCCCAACTGCTTTTATCTACTTCTCCAAATTTGAACTTTAAGTCTGGTTGAAGTGTATCACTATAGCACTAGGTAGGTTTCTATATAGAGCTGCTATGGTTCTGATTATTAAGTACAGTTCTTATTTCAGCACAAAAATACATAAAACACTAAACAGCTGCTACACATAAAAACATGTACAATTTTCCTTAAACACTGAGAGCTGTAGCAGCAATTTTGACTTTCACCATAGGGATGGGCTGCTCAATACTGATTCATAAACTTCAGGTTTCTATTTAACAGCCATTCAGATCTATGTTAAGAGCCTAAGATTGTTTATGACTGCTTTTATGCTATAAAATGCAATAAGTATGCAAATATCAGACTCTGGGCTATCAGAAACATAAATCCCTTAAGAATTTATGGACAAAATGACAGAGTTACAAATCCAAAAAAGGGAATCTACATTCATTCCCATGATGTTTTAGCGAACTTGAATGAAGTAACAGAAATTATTCTTACCTGGAAGGTTTCCATCAGTTTCATCAGCACTGGGAAAACTAGCAACACTTGTAGAATCTGAAAGGTCCAAAAGTTTGGCACGCAGCTGCTCAATGTCACTCTCTTTGCTGGCCAACTGCATCTGAAGCTCATTCTTATGTGTACATTCTTCTACCAATTGCTATTTAAAGAATAAAAAATTAACAAGATAATATAAAGAATTAAGTTCAAATCTCCAACATTAGAAACTAAGAATCAGTGGAATAATAAAATACATAACCGAGAATTGCTAATACTAAAAACTGACTATAAACTTCATGAATGTTTACTACCACAGATTGTAATACAACTATAGAAACACAAATTCTCTTCCTCAGTAATACACTGCATGCATAAGCTCCTTTTCTCTTTGCTTTAAAAAAGTATTTTGTTTTTTTTTTTCTTCTAAAACACAAAGCATTAAAAACCAAACTCAAACACCTGTTAAAACAACAGAAAATGCTTTTATGGTTCTAAATGAAAGTATAAAAGATACAGAGGAAAACCCTTGGTGGTTTCTCCAGAAGTAGCATTTCTAATCAAGCAGATGCTAAGGGGTAAAAATTACTCAAGTTATAGTTAACAGAGTATCTTCCTAGTTTGTCAAGATCGTGGTTCATATTAGAGTAATAGGAATCAAACTGGGAAGAATACAAACCTAAATATGCATTTTTTATACTGAACAAACAAGATAAACAGCTAGGTATATACAGTAATAACAAATGCACACACACAACCTTACCGCTTGCATTTCATTCAGTTCCTTCTGATGTTTCACTACCATTTGGTTGAATTTCTCTCTTTCCTGGTTGAGTTCAAGCTGGAGCTTTCGATTTTCTTTTTCTTTCTTTCTCAAATCCTGCGTATTTGCTTTCTTTCTATCAATTTTAAAGTCCTTTCGATTCATTATTTCTGCCAACTTGTTAACAGCCTATTATGATATTAAAATGTTATTAATAAGGTTCTTCATTGTAGCTATTCAATTTAAGCCCCCAGTAAAAAAATTTTTTTCCTTCAAAATCAGGAAGCAGGACTTTTTGTGTGTGTGAAAATTAGGAGAACCTAATGAAGTTTGGAATACGATAACTGGTAGCACAAGTAACTATTACTGACTCATCTCATTATTCAATAAGAACCAGATAGGCTTACAAAAATCCAGTTACTGCTCAACAATTATTCAGCACTTACTATACAGCATGTAAGCACTCTGATAGGCACTAGATATAAGGACAGAAAATACAGTTAACCCCAAAGACATCCTAGTCTGGCAGAGGAGCTGGAAACCAAGCATGACAGTGCTGAGTGGAAAATCAGGAAAAAGCAAGCAAGGTGCTACGGAAGCAGTACCTAACTGAGACTAGGAGAGGTCAGGGAAGGCTTCCTGGAATACCTGCATTTGTGTCCATGTTATGTTTCTTAAAAAGACCAACAGGAATCGAATGAGCAAAGAAGAAATGGTATTAAGGAGGGGAGCCAAGGATGACACAGGAATTAGACGAAACAGTATACAGGCAAAAAGGCTCAAGATAATTTTTTTCTTTTAGACAAATAGGAGAGCAGGTGGATGAAGCACCGTACTCAGGCCCTCTTGAATGTGAAAGAGGTTGTAAATATAGTTGAAGCTAACCCCTTTTGCCAGAAGGAAAAAATGTATTCTAAATAAGACAGGACTGTTAAAAGGATAGGAAATTAGCTACATAAACCAAGAAAAAGAAACATAAGCTATGGTATATCTGTCCTGTAATAGCTAAAAAAACAAAACAAAACAAAACAAAACAAAAAAAAAAACAGATTTTTCCATCAAGATAGAACAAATCCCTAACCACTATCATTTCCATGTAGATTAGATCCCATCAAGGATAAAGAACCCTTGAGTAAGTTTTTTAGTGCAGTAAAAGCTTACTTCACTGAACTCATAAACGGCTATTTGGTTTTTTTCCAGTAGTAAATCTAACCAAAAAAACATAGAAGTATAATGTGAAGAACATGAAGAGCTATTATAGTTATCACTCATCAAAGACTATCTCTGCTAAAGCTTTCTCTTTTCTTTCAATCTACTGGATGCATATCCTTCTAGACTTTTCCTAAAACCATAGGTAGATCATATATAAATGTTTCAATTTTAAACGGAATTTTGCAATACACTGTGTGCTGCAACTTGCTCCCTAAATTTAATACTGCATTAAATATCACAGTAAATACTATTTCTCTGTCATTACACGTAGATCTACTTCATTAATTTTTAATGGCTTCTTTGCATCTCATTGTATGGGTTAGTTTTAGTTTTTCACTTTTAAAAATAATGTAGCAACTTTATTTCTGTATATTTCTTTTGAGAATTTAAGGAAGTGTTTAAATAGGATAAATTCCTAAATGAGCACATACTGGGTCACAGAATATGCACATTCAAATGCTTTCTTCTGTTACATTGTTTTTGTATGAATGAACATTCCCCATGTGCTTATAATATTCACAGCTGAGTATCATGACTCATTAAAACCTGTCAATTTGATTGTCAAAAAGATATCTCATTATCGTTTCCATTTTTATTTCTTGCTTTACTACTGTGGGCTGAACCTTTTCTGTTTTGGTCACGCCTTGAGGCATGTGGGATCTTAGTTCCCTGAGGAGGATCATACATGCGCCTCCTGCAGGGAAGCAGAGTCTCAACCACTGGAGCACCAGTAAGTCCCCATGGTTGAGCCTTTAAAAAAAATCTTTACTGCTTTTTTTTTCTCAAGTGTCCCTTGGCTTTTTCTTTTTTTTTACTGAACTTTTTTCCTATTTGCAGATCCTCTTTATATTTATCTATATATACTGTAAATACTGGTCCTAGTTCATTTTCTTTCAACTTACACTCTTTTGGAATATGTACAAGAATAAATGTCAATCTTTATCTTCATGGTCTATGTTTACAGGGAGAAGTAAAATCTCCACTGAAGGATTTTCAATGACTATTAAGTGTATTTTTGAAAAATTACTTTAATTGAAGGATTACTGAGAGAGAATAGATTAGTGGTAAGGAGCTATAAGTACAAAATATTTCACTGTAATAAAAAAAATGAACTGAGGTACATAGTACCTTTTAAAGAATTAAAAACTACTGGATGACTTGGTACAATGGTAAGATATCAAGCTTTAGTGTAAAAAACTGATCTAGCTGCAAAATATAAAGCAAAACAATACATCCACCCCTTTCAAGTTCCTTACTCCCCATTCTTCTCTTTCTTTTCATTCTTCTCTCTTGACTTCAGTCAAGCATATGCTTTCTCCTCATTAAGTTTTCCTACTGTCAATTATAGGTCCTCCATACAATCTAAAACATATTTTTTACTAATCAGGTAACTAGACAAATTAGCTTTCTTAACTCAACTGAAATCCTATTTCCTGAATAAGACTTCTATATTTAATGAAAAAAGAGTATTACATTATTTGTTCCAATGACTTGACAATCTCAGTCTTAAGAAAAAGGAAGAGCAAATATTAACTTCTGAATATATGATACTCAAATACAAACATATGGGGAAGGCTAAGCACATGTATACCTGTGTTTTAAGGGTTCGTTCTGTATTGATATTCTTTTCAAAGGCAGCCTTAAGGATATTGATCTCCTCCTCCTTCTTCAATTTATATTCTGTCAACAAATTATATAAAATGTCATATATAATATGCCATTAATTTCTGCCTTGTAAAGTAACAATGTCCTTTATTATTCAAATTAGTATATACTACATAGTAACTTTCAGTGCCTTCATTAAATAATTCTTTTTTTCAGTTTATTGAGGTATAACAGACAAATAAAATTTTAAGATTTTAAAAGGTACAATGTGAAGAATTGATATATGTATACACCGTGAAAGGATCCCCCCACAATCAATTTAATTAACACATACATCACTTCATATATTTACCTTTTTGTGGGGGGAGTGATGGCGAGAATATTTAAGTTCCCTAAGATAATACTTAGGGGCTTCCCTGGTGGCTTAGACAGTAAAAAATTCACCTGCAATGCAGGAGACCTGTGTTTGATCCCTGGGTCGGGAAGATCCCCTGGAGAAGGTCACAGCCACCCACTCCAGTATTCTTGCCTGGAGAGTTTCATGGACAGAAGAGACTGGTGGGCTACAGTCCATAGGGTCGCAAAGAGTCAGACACAACTGAGTGACTAACACTATTCAGGATAATAGTTAAGGCTACACAAGTTATTTAACACATGGAAACAAATTCTTCAAAACCCTAACACACAACAAAGATTTACCTCTGAACTTGATTTTAACGTTACAATTTTTTAAAAAAATCTTACATACCTTCCTCTGCCTTCCTCATTTTATCAGTTAGCTCTTCATTTTCTTTTCTTAATAATTCAATATCTTTGGTTAGCATGCTGTTCGTTTCTTCAAGCTAAACAAAGCACAGAAGGGTTGAAGTTGTACAGACTCTTTGTTACTCTCATATTTAAAGCAATAATCTTTAAACAAATACTTCCATTTTCCATAGACAAGGACAGGTCAGACATTTCTTAACTATAAAAATGTCTGGTTCCAGTTTGAAATATGTGGAAGTAATTAAAAATATTTTAAAGTAACTGTTAACTTCCAAAAATTATTTCAGTGTGCATGTATACATACATAGTCATACAAATGAAAGGAATACAAAATGTAATGAAATAAGAACAAGACTGAAAACTAGGAAATGTACATTTAGTTCTCTGTCTCTGTGCCCCTCAGCAAGTCACAATCTTTCTGGGCCTCAGTTTCTTCATCTGAATAATGATGACAAAAGGACAATTTAAAATGTTTGGCTATTAGCATAAACGATACTACCCTGGGCCCATATATTTCCTCCCCATTTATTCCTTCCTTGACCCTACCCAGACTGCACTGTGTGATAAAATCATTTCCTTGTCATCAAGGGCTTTTTAGGTAGTAGATATTATTTAATAATCAGAAGTGGCCTCTATGCTCTGTAGTCCCCAAACAATGATGAAGACCTTTGCTGACATATTCGTGATGCCCACAAAACTAGTTACCCATTCTTAAGAACTAGGAATGCACTTCCTATTTTTAAGCACATACCTCCCATACCCTAGGTTAACTATAAAATTGTCCCAATGGTCCTCTGGTGGTGTGGAGTGCATCGGGAATGCTTCTAGATCATTTTCTGCCTGAACCCACTCCATGAGTACTGGACCTATAGTAACTTGTCCGAAGACTGTACAGAGCTGCCTACCTTGGCGTTTTAGTCTAAAGATACCTTCTCAGTTCAGTGGGCACTTTTCACTCTCTCTGCCCTCCAACAATTACTTTCAGTAATTTACTTGTTCCCATTGTGTTTATATGACTGCATTTAATCTTCATAAGAATCCTATGACATAGAATCTGAGGCTTGAAGAAATCAAAGCAAACTGCCAAGATGACGTTAACTTCTCAGGGGCAAAGCTGTGATTTGAATCCAGATCTACTTACACTAGAGTACTTGATGGTAGCTTTACCACCAAGAAGAAAACTCTAATTCCCCTTTCTAGCCCCAAAATCTATTGACCATACTATACATTTCAGGAATAGACAACTGTTTGTAGTAATGGTTTCTCTATAATGGATGTGTAGATATACACAAAGAATTTTTGTGGATATCCACATCCCAAAATAGCATCTCTGAATTTTATAGAATTTTGGCCATGAAACCAGTTGCAATTTATTAAGATAATAAAGCAAATGAATTTAAGGTTAAGTATTTCTTCACATAAAATATATTAAGATCTATAACCAGAAAGGGGGAAAAAACCCAATATACTGAATAAGAATTTCAATTGTTAACAATTGTTTTAGATTATATAAACTATTTTATATATGTATACAAGTAGACCATTGTGTGTAAGGAAATACTCATGCACATACACTTACCCAACACTTTAAAATGTGGCCTGTTTAGGTTTTTCAATTAATTTTAATCACATAACTTAGCTAACTATCACTTACCCGACTAAGAGTGTGATCTTTATCTGTAATTTCTTGTCTATTTCTTGAAGCAGCTTTCTTGCTTTCTTGGGTCAGTTCAAAATATTGCTCTTCCAGAAGCCCTCGAGCCAACTGCTCAGATTCAGCCTTTGTTTCCGCTAGATCCAACTGAGTAGCAAGAGTTTCTCTGGTAGATTTAAGAGGGAGATAAGTATAAACAAATCCAATTCATTCTTCCAACTTAACTATATGGTTAAGAACACAATTCTATTTAAATGATAAAAGAATTAAGTATTCTATTGCTTAAAACAAACCCTGAACACATTACAAATTTTCTGGAAAAGTAACCTCTCACACTTTGAAAAAGGATGCTAGAATTTTGTACATGTTATTTTGCTTAACTAAGAAAAGGTAATAGAACAATGGCAAGCAGTCTACTCCTAAAAAGGAATTTGCTGGGATCTGGAAGGAAAGACAGCATGGCACAATGGGAAAGTCACTGGCTTGTAAATCAAGAGGCCAGACCTAGACTCTGATCCCCTTCTATCCCCATTCTATCCCATTGGGTAGGGACACTAGGCAAGTTCCTTACACTTAAAAGACTCAACTTAATCAAATCCATAAAACAAGAGGATTAAGCTACATTATTTTTGAGGTCACTTCCAGCTCTGAAATTTAATGAGATTATGAAGATTTATACATAGATTTGCAAACCACTATAAACTATTCTAGGAATGCTCCTTGGGAATTACCCTTTAAAGCCTTTCAGAATTGACATCCGGACCACAACCAGATCACTGCAGTTTGCCTGCTCTTCCTAAGAAGAGAAACTGTCTTCAATAAGTTATTTCGGTCGTAACTGTAACCTGTACATACAGTAGGTGCTCAATAAATGTTTATTAAATAAATGAATGACTTCCACCTACTTTCTATTAAGGCAGTAATACAAATACAATTTTCTGTCTCAAGCCTAAAGAGGAAGACATACAGTAACTACAAAAACCATTAATAATATCCATTCTTTTGTCCAACAAATATTTAAAGTTCCTATGTGCCAAACACTGTTCTGGGATTTAAGGCATACAGCAGTAACAAACTCCTTGCCCTCAGAAAGTATATATTAGCAAGATGAGAGAATTTAAAGAAATGAACAATATACAGTACGCCACAGAAAATAAAAGGAAAGGTGAAGAGGCTGTAAGTTGTGGTCACTATTTTATTGAGGGCAATCAAGAATGTCTCTCTACTAGGCTGCTATTTAAGAAAAGAAAAGGAGGAAGTAAGAGAGGAGCCACATGGATATCTGGGAATGCTTTTAGGCAAAAGAAACATCTAATAAGAAATGTTCTGAAGGAAGCTAATGTGAGGGGTGTCGGGGGTGGTTGTGAGATGTGATAAGTGAATTTGGGAGAAAGAACAAGTGTTAGAAGGCTTTCTAAAACAACAGAGGGACTCAGGCTTTTACTCTGAGTGCTCCATTTTAAAGCGATCATTCAGGCTGCTGGTTAAAATCAGACTTAGGGGGACAATGGGAGAAGCCGCAATACAGTGGCAGAGCAGCAAGCAGAAGCAGTGAGGAGACAACCTGAAATAATCAAGACTGGGGATAATGGCAATTTGGATCAAGTTAGTAAATGATGAAAAGTGGTGAAAAATGATCAGATTCTGGACAGGCTTTTTAGTTACGGCCAGGCTATATTGATGGATTGCATGCAGAATGTAAGAAAAAAAGAAGAGTCTAAGATGACGCCAACTTTTGGATTTAAGCAACTAGGACTAACAAAACAGCTCATATTGACACGGAGAAGACAGCAAGGAGCAGGTGGGGGAGTAAGGCATTTTTCTGGACATGTTATATATGATATGCTTGTTAAACACTCTAGTGGAGATATCAGACAGATGGATTTACACGTCTAAAATTCAGGGGAGAATGTACTTGTACACTGATGTTATTTAAAGCCATTAGCTGGATGAGAACAAGCAGGGAGTGACCCCTTGGGCCCTCCATAGTTTAAATCGACAAAGGAGCAAAGATGGGTGAGGAAGAGGAGACAGTTCAATAGGCGGAAAGGACTTCGGTGTCACAGAAACCAAATGAAGCAAATTCAGAGAGAGTAATCAATGACGACAGCTGCTGCTATTAAGTAAGATAAATAGTTAAGCACTGATAGTTCTTAACTATTAGGAAGCTCCAGGTGACCTAAAAAGGTTATTTTGGTAGAGTAACGGATCCAAAGTTTTGAATGAGCTCAAGAAAGAACAAGAGAAGAGAACCTGAAGGTAAGTGGTATGTTACTTTTCAAGGAAGTTTGCCTCAAAAGGAAGCAAAGAACAGGTTGTTATCTATAAGTAGATATACAGTTTAAAGAAAAGAAGGTTATCTTTTAAGAAAATGTTTACCTCTATGCTTATGTAACAATGGAAATGACTACAGAAAGGAAAAAAATGATGCAGGAGTGTAACTGATTCACTTTGCGGTACACCTGAAACTAACACAACACTGTAAATCAACAACACTCCAAGAAAAACTAAAGAAAAAAAGAAAAGAAATAAAGGAAAGATGAGAGAATCATCAGAGTCACAGGCAGAAAAGGACAGGATCAAAAAGTTGCCTTTTAGATCAACTCATGTTAATTCTGTCTATTTCTGTGAATCAGAAGGAAGGTAGGGTTTACAGGTACAGCTGCAGACAGGTCAGTGACTGTGTTAGTGGAAGAGAGTAGATGTCCTATGACTTTCAGGAAACAAGACTATTTACTGAGAATGAGAACAAGAAGAAGTTGTTGATCTGAGGAGGGAGGAAAAGACAAGACATACAACAATACAACAATGTGAGAAAACTAGCTTCAATGTCTGTTCTTACACCATCCAGCTATAAGCAGTTATTAAACTTAATAGATTCATAAGACTGCCTCCTTGTAAAGCCCTAAGCACACATGCAATAGAAATTAATCTGCCTTATAATACTAAGAGGAAGACTCTAAATATCTTTACCTAACATAAAAATTATAATTTGCAAACACTACATGAACTATTTATTTACTGTCACAATTTAGTGAATCTCTGTACAACTGCTATAGTGTTAAAGTACCAAATTATTTCTTCACCACAAAGGCAAATGTTAGTCAAAATTTAGTTTGATTTGTTCTCAATTAGGCCAGTAAGATTTGCTATTCCAATGCCATAAGAATAAAGTCAAATCTACTCTCTATGTTTAAACTTAAAAGTTAAGAAAGCTTTGCTCTAGGACTGATTCTTGTTCTAAAGTAAAATGGACATACTTTTCACTTTGTAGTTCCTGTATTTTCTTTAAGTTTTCCCTGTTTTTTTCTTCAATTTCTTCCTTAAGTTCCTTTACCTGGGTTTTATAAAGTGTCTGCAAAACAAGTGATAAGAATAAATAAGTATAGTGATGGGGTTAAAAAACAATTTGGTAGTTCTTTATAAAATTAAACAATTAACATATGATCTAACAACTCCACTCTGAAGTATTTACTGAAGTAAAAATATTTATCTACAAAGTCTTAGACATGAATTTTCATTGCAGCTTTATTTCATAGCAACAAGAATTTTCATTGCAGTTTTATTTCATAGTAACGTGAATTTTCATTGCAGTTTTATTTCATAGTAATAGATGCAGAAGTTATAGAGTAAACTTCCAATTGTGAAGTCAGTTTCTGTTTTTTTAATAACACTTCTTAGTTTAAAAGATAAGGAAAAAACAGTGAGGACCAGCAAACAGCTGTGGAGTATGACTTTTACACTGTATACTTAATTATCCCTCTGAGAAACAGCACTTCTCTAGGGGAAAAACACATTTCTACAAGAATGCAACTGAAAGAAAAATGATGGCTATCTCTGGTTTGTTTACAATTTCTAAAATGAAATAGTCCATCCTGCCTTTAGCAATAAGATTCTCATTTCTCCGACTTCAATTACTGAAATTTATATGTGGAATCAATGAAGAAATAAAAATAACTTGATCTGAAAGCCAAAACTAAAGAAAATCTTAAATTGAGCTCATAAAAACTTATCAAATTTAGCAACACTTAACCCAGTCCTCACAAGCAACAGAATAAACCAAAACTAAAGACGGTTAATAGTTTGTATTGTTTTATAAAGGTGAAAATCAAGAATCCATAAGAAGCACCACAAATCACTTGGACATCCATCCCCAAATATGGAGGCACTGAAAGATGACCCTATGGAAGCCTACGGACAGGAAGGTGTGCTTGATACTACAGACCGCTCTGTAGAAGTTGCCCCCACAAACTAAAAATATGAAGGCTAATTTACATTCAGGGAAAAGGTTTTCAACAGTCTTGATTTTTTTTTTTAAATTTAAAAACATATTCCAGGGATTGTATAATAAGCCAAGAAGAAACAGACAAAAAATGGGAAAGTCACCAAGTTTATTAGCATGACACTCGTAACTGTATGAAATTCCATAGAGCTCTAACAATACCCAGATTTTTTTACTGAGGAAATCATTACTTCCAATATTGTTCATACTTCGCTTCTAGGGCATATTCAGCAGTGCAACTCAAACTCTGTGCATTTAATTACACTGCTTAAAGCCCACAGTAAAGGTGGTATGCCAGTGAAACAGAAACGGAGCAGCTAGATAAATGTCAAACTGAAATGTTAGGGCACAAGCTTGGCAACCAAAAATTCAGAGTTTTCAATAAAGCCTCAAAGCAACAGCTATAAACGCTCATCGATAGTAGTAATAAAAATAACCTGGCCTGTAGTAAAAAAAGAAAATGATTTTTATCGAGAAAAAGCGTAACAGATTCATCAAGTACACACAGAGCCAAAACAGGAAAAAGCTCTTGAACATGAGTTATACCCACAACTGTATGCAGCGAGAGCTACACACACATGTACGAAAGCCACTGTGATGTGCACACGTGAACCACACATGGTAATAGTGGCACTCTAACCCACCAGAGCTTGGTACCAGGCAGACAGAACTCTCTGAACAGACTCTTCTAAGTAGCTCCAGTTTGAAATCAATTCTGGAAACATTTGCACAAAAACAGTCATTTCGTTATAACTTAGACTACCAAAACAGATTCAGAAATGAAATGTGGAGAAGGGGATATACAACGGGAGAAAACTACTTCATAGTCATTTGAAAAAGGATCACAGTTCACATTAAACATCTAAACCCCTTGTTAAGTCAGCTCTGGAAACAGTCTACATGTTAAAAGTGATTCTCACCGAGAAATACTGCTCCGCTTCCAGCTGGTCCTGCAGCTCCCGCATCTGCCCTTCATTCCCTCTGTACTGTCTTCAGACGAAAGAGAAAGCAGTAAACAAATGCTCCTACTTTTACTAGACTTTATATTATTCTTTGTTTCTTAAAGTTGCTAAAACAAAAAAGTTTACTAAAATAACCTCTGTTAAAAAAAAAATCATACTTTGTTATTCAGTATTACTTAACTAGTTATATTTGGTTAGGACACACTGTCTGGTGCCATTTTGCTCCTTGTAAAATGATACTATGCCAAGTAGAGGGAACCATTTTCTACTGAAGTTCACTTTCAGGAGAATATTAACTGTGGATGAATCCAAATGCAAAAGTAAAATGATATTATTTTGGTAAATTTTTGTAGAGAACACTTTCTAAGGGGTACATTTAAAATGTCTTATGCAGTAAGTAGACTATTAAAAACATGGACATATTAAATAAATGATAAGAAAAATTTAGTACTATATTTTATGATTAAGTGCAAGGGTGGGGTGGAAATGAATATTCAGATATGGAATAAGAAGGGAGGCATTAACAACAGCTGACAACACAGATAAAGAGAGATGTACATATATACAATACATATATGTAAACACTGCTCACAGAGAGGAAAGGACTCAAAAAGTCAGATACACAATGCAACCCAACACACAGCTATTCAACAATGAACATCCATCTGCAGCTGCTGGGTTTTCATATTAGATGGTAAAAGCTTTTTACTTTCAGCATATGGTTGATAGAAATTATTAGTTGAATGTTGAGTGCACGTTTACTGTGGGAGAAGAAAATTACAAAACACCTTACTTGGTGAAAACAGTGGCTCTAAAGGGGAAAAGAATTTCACCAACATAAAGTCAGCAAAATTAAGAGAGACAATTCTGCACAAGAGTTACAGTGTTGGACATGAAGCTGGCAAGTGAATGTAACATAAATTTGGAGGAAATAAAATCCCATGACTTGGCTTAAGGCATCCCCATCTTTGACATTAAATCTCTGAAGCATGTCCTTACACAAATTCTGAAAGTCTCAGTGACATCTTGCTGTGTTTCTATTTCAAGTAAGCAGACACATCACATCTCAAAGGACACTGCATTCTGAGATGAACCAAATAAATAAAACAAACACACACAGGGTCATCACGTCTAATTCTAGGCTCTAATGTAAAGAAAACTTGAATATTTTCTTTAAGGTACTAAATCCTAAATAAAAAGGTTATTCCTGATGTTTGTAGTGTGATAACAGATGACTTTTGTGGATATGGAAATCATACAAAAACACTATTTTTCTACCGTAAAGAGACTTATTGTAAAGTCAATAATCCTGATAATGTCTTTTTTCCCCCTTTAATAACTGCATTTTGTTTTAAAGTCCTTTCCAAAGCCTGAGCCTCCTTGCAAACTTTTGCAAATAAATTCTTTTATTTTTTTCTAAATGTCTTTTTCCTAAATCTTCATTTCACAAACTCTAAGTACATAATCTATACGCATATAAAATATCAAACACATAAGCAAATGTTGAACACACACAAAAAAGAAATCAAGAATGTTATTTCCGAGACTTACTTTGTAAGCTGAGCTAATTCAAATTCTAATAATCTCTTTGCTTCCAATAAAGTATTTATTTCCTGTTTCATCTGCTTTTCTAAACCTTTTAAATTGTCTGCCTCAAATGCTTGAGTCTTCAATTCATTTTGTAATAACAGTCGCTTGTTTGATTCCTGCTCCAGCTGCAGGGTTAGATTCTTAACCTATGAATAAGAAAAATAATTGGGATCATAAATCTGTTTAATAATATATTAGACATTATTTGAACAAATACTAATCAAACCTCAAGTACACTATTAACCTCAAGTACACTATTTCCTTATACAAACAGAAAATATCTGTATCCTAAAGAGTCTCCACTGTTTTATGCATTTGTTGCTGCAGAATTTAGTATTAAATCAAATTAATCCCCAAATTTTAGATAGGAGATCTTGGAGGGAAAAAAAAGAACATCTGATCTCTCTGTATACCTGTATGGCAATTCTGGAGAAAGTGAGTGTGACAGTTGCCATTGGAGCAACATTCCTAAATGGCACTTAAGTTTATTAGTTCATTCAGAAATGTTTGTGCTCTACTCTACAGCCCTGCAAAGTTTACCCCCAAAATTGAACATATATTGAATTCAATTCGGTAAATATTTATCAAGTACTTATTGGGCGTAAGGACTAAAATGCTCCAAATTCTTACAGTAGTTACAATTTCCTTCATGATCTGTTGCTTACTTTTCTGGCACTGTCCCTGGCCATTCTCTGAATCCAACCATACTCCTCAGACCTTCCAGTGTGATATACTCTCCATCACTGCACAGTGCTTGTGCAGGTTATTCTGGTGTCTTCCCCTCTTCACTTATTCCTTCTTCAGCTCTTAAATGTCAAACCCTTAGTGAGGTCTCCATTAACCTCCTGAACACGATTAGCCCTGATACTCCTAACTTGGTATGTCCTTTTAAAGTATGTCATGCTTGTCATGACAATGTTAGTATGTGTCTTTCCCCTTGGGTTGCAAATTCCAAGGAGGTCAAGCCCAGAACTATCTTATTCCGTACCTTATAGCAGTGAACACAGATATATGTAGGTAATTTTATTTAAATCTCCACCATGTTTAAATTATATTGACTTTTTAGTCATAACAATGATTTTCTCCTATAAGATGAATGAAACTCAGAACTGTTTTTCTTACTTCATCCTCCATCCTGTCTTTATTTTCAATCAAATGCTCCAGCTTCTGCTGAGATTGTTTCAGATCAACATCTAGCATAGAACACTGCTTCTCAATCTGAACAACCCTATTTTCAGCCTTCTCTCGAGCTTCTCTCTCCTCCTTCAGCTTTTTTTCCATCTCTGTGAAAAAAAAAAGTTACAAATATACATTTAACGAAAAAGACTACTTTAATACTTTCACTTTCATGGGCTGCATAAGACACCTAGGTATCAAAAACCCCTACTGTTAACATCCTGGGATCTTTTACAGCTATTCATTACTGAAGTTCTAACATTATGAATCACTTGCATAGCGGGATATTTAAAGGAAGAGAGTCATAAAAATGTAACAAATCTTCCAAATCCAACACTTGCCCAAAGATATGAGAGACTATTTACAGCCATTTTCAGACCAGAAGGTGAAAGTACAGCTGGAAAACAAGTAGAATGTATAAGGAGAAAAATGGAGGTAGTTTAGACAAAAGTAAAAAAAGTAAATGAATAAATAAATAAGGTTGTAGTTATTAATGAATACCTAGTACTGTTCAGTAAAAGTTTCAAGAGGCTTAAGGCAGTGATATAAACTTAATTTTTGCAATGCATATAAAAAAGATTCCAGGATAGTGTAATACTTAATTACTATCAGAAGACACCAGTCTATAGTGAGGTTCTCTTGATCAACATCAAAGAACTAAGGTTCTAGAGGTTAATTTACTAGAGTCCTGAAACTCTTGAGTTGTACCATCAGGATTCAAAGTTAGTAAATCTGCTATCTCACTTTCAGGCCGTGTGGTCTAGGTGACAAAATAGAAACCACCAGAATGGGGTTTTCTGAATAACTCCCAGATTTCCAGCTTAGATGTTGAATATCACTATCATCCATAGCCATGATAATATTTCCCATTTATTGAAAGCTTTCTGTGTACAGGCACTTTAGTGCATTTTCCCCATCTAATGTTTTGAAACACTCATAAGAGAAGCTAAGAGGCAAAGTAGATTTGTCTGATTACAAGCCTGGGCTCATAAAAACAAGATAATCATTAACCAATACAGTAAGAATAGCAGGAAGAGCAGGTTTGACACATAAGATCACAAGTTTATCTCTTGAATAAACTGAATTTAAGGTGCCAGGTAACACTTCAGCTTACAATAGGTTAAGAAGTGAGTAGAAGGTGAAGAAAAGGAAGACATCTTTTTAGAAGTTGAGATAAGAGACTGGATCTGAGTATAGACAGAGCCTATTAGCAAGGACAGGAAAAGGGTCATGCTCTGCTAAGATGAGAGAGATGATAATGAAGACGGTAAAGGAGCAGGACAGCTTGACCACATCAGAGAATTAGATTCTGAGTTCCAGTCTATGACTTCAGTTTCTTTTTGAAATAGGAGAATGTTCACCTAAAAGCGAAGTGATAAAAGACATGGCATAGGAAGCTAGAGGAGAAGAAAAATTTAGGAGGAATTGATGCGTGACATATACAAAAACAACAGCTCGCTTGAGGATGAGGACAGTGCACTGAGATAACACCCATCTAAAGAACCAGCTGAAGCAATGAAAAGCAGCTGGCTGGTCTGATTGAGGGTTGCACTTAGAGGCATAATTCAGTGGAAATACAAAGAAATAACAGAGTTGAAGGTACAAAGCAAGAAAGGTGAATCAAAAGACAATGAGTTTCAGAATGCATCTCAAAGAAAACAAAGGAAGGGGCTGAAAAACTGGGAGAAATGAGACTACACTGACTTTTACAGGGAGAGGAGTGTAGTACAGGGAGCAGAGCATGGTGGAGTAAAGGAACCAGCAGGTGAAACTTATTTTTAAAAAAGGAAGGCTTCAAAAATTAAAAAAAGGAAGGCCCCCCTTTCCCAGATCATCGCTTATAATGTCTAAGAGTTTAAACTACTACACAATGAAATTTGATCAAAATCAAAAATTTTTGTTGTCATTATTTAAAAACCCAGCATGTAGGAAATATTAAAATTGACACTTACCACACATTGCAACAGACTTTGCCTCTTCAATAGATTGATGTTTGTCAGTTAAACGAGCTTTGGTTACTTTATGTTCATTTACCTCTTGTTCTAACCGTTGCTGTAATGATTTAAGCTTGTAGTTTAAATCTATTTCTAAGTTGTTCTTTTCCTGTAAAATGAGAATGAGAGTCAAGTACTATGCTGTGCAAAAAGCAAATCATTAAATCTTACATTAATTTTATCTCTTAAGAAATAATATATGAATCACATTGGCTTAAAATATTACACTATATGTACTTAAATACTTTTACTCAGAACATAATTTTATATTTATACTTCTTATGCACTTCACACTATCTATAATATCTTACTTTAAAAATCACAACGGCTGCTGCTAAGTCACTTCAGTCGTGTCCAACTCTGTGCGACCCCATAGATGGCAACCCACCAGGCACCCCCGTCCCTGGGATACTCCACAATAAGCACATATATTAAAAAACAAAGTAGCACCTCTCTGTGCCCTCTACCCTCCTTTCCCAAGTGAATCATTAGCCGTGGCTGACGGCAAGGAAGATTTCTAATATATTCAGGAGGGTTCACTGAGAGTATCAGAAAAGAACAGGACAATTCTTCAGGTCATTTAAAATTTTTGCTACCATTTAAAAAACTAATCTCTATTTACATTTGCATTTACACCTAGATTTAGCTCACTCTGACACTAAATCAACATGTATTCCACTCCTGTTTGGGTGCTTCTACTCTTCTTTTGTCCTATTTCCAAATTAATACCAGACTTAGACATCAAAAAGCTATTTTGAATGCCACAAAACATGTCCAAAGGACAAGGTAAGTGGTGGATTTTCTGATCATTTACCTGAGGATCTAGTAAACCTACAACATTTCAGGGAGGTATGCTAAATCTACATATTACCTATTTAATCCTTTTCTTAGCAAGGTAAGGACAGAGGATAAAATTCTATAGGCAAAGGCCAATACTTTATGTACACTCTTTACTATATTGCTAACTATTACCAACAAAATGGAAAACGCACACACAGTACTATATACTAATCCTTTGTTCTCTGTCTTCATAATCGGTAAGGTTCAATATTTTCATCTTTCCCATGTACAAAAAATGGGGGAAAATTCTATATGGCGAAGTATCTCCAAACCAATGCAATTTGTAATGATCAGATACCTAATACCCTTCAAGGATAAAAACAAATAAGTAACACTCTAAAAAGCTCAAAATAAGATCCATATACATCACACGCCAACCAACCATAAAAATTTTCAGAAATGCAAACATATAAAGATTAGGAACGAATGGTTTCTTAGGAAATCACCTTATAATATCTGGTAACCAGTAACGCTATCTCATAATTGGTATACAGTAAATCATTTACCTTTTCTGAATGATTAAGCATGTCTTGAGCCTCTTTTCTTTCTCCTTCCACTCTTTCAAGATTATGTTTGAGATGCTTCACCTCCTCTTGTAAAGATGTAATTCGAGCTGTCAAGTGAGAAAAAAGTTCAAATCACAGTCACTGAGAGAGAAATCCTTTTTTTCCCCCAGCATGATCATTAAGATTAAAAAAAAGCTTTAAATCTCCAAGTAGTAAATTTATTTTATTACTTGCAGTTTGGAATAGCTACAACAGTACTGAAAAAGAAAAGTGAAACTAAAGAGCTCAAACTTGCAATCTCAAAACTTACTATAAAGTTACAGTGACCAAAACAGTATGTTACTGGCATAAGTACAGATATACAGACCAGACCAATTGAATAAAACTGAGACTCTAGAAACAAAACTGTACATCTATAGTCAACCGCTTTTTAACAAGGATACCCATACCCATCAGTGAAGGAAAACAGTCTCTTCAACAAACAGTAATGGGACAGCCAGATGCATGCATGGTAAGTTGCTTCAGTTGTGTCTGACTCTTTGTGACCCCATGGACTGTAGTCTGCCAGGATTCTCTGCCTATGGGATTCTCCAGGCAAGAATACTGGAATGTGCTACCATTCCCTTCCCCAGGGGATCTTCCTGACCCAGGAATCAAACCCTTGTCCTCTTACGTCTTCTGCACTGGCCGGTTCTTTACCACTAGCGCCATTTGGGAAGCCCTTTGGCAATGTATTATGAGATATGACACCAAAAGCATAAGTAACATATTTTAAACTGGACTTCATCAAAATTAACTTCTGTACATCAAAGGACATTATTAAGAAAAATGAAAAGACAAACTACAAAAGAGGTGTAAATACTAGCAAATCATATACTTGATAAGGTCTTACCTGGACTTTTAAAAAGTCAACAACAAAAAGACAAAAAAATAAATGCACAAAGGACATGCACAGACATCTTTCCAAAAAGAATATACAAATAGCCAATAAGCACATGAAAAGATTGCTCAACTAATTACTCACTAGGAAAACTAAGTTAAAACCGCAATGAGACAATGCTGGTAGAAACTTAAAATGATGAACAATGCTGGTGGAAACATAAAATGTGATGTGGCTGTTATGGAAAATAGTCTAGAAGTGCCTCAAAATCATGCCTAGCATTACCACATGACCCAGCAATTCTACTCCTAGGTATCCAAAAGATTTGAAAGCAAGTATTCCAATAAATACTTGTACCTGAATTTCACAACAGTGCTATTCATAACAGTCAACAGGTAAAACAACTCAAAGCTCAAATATCCATCAACAGACGAAGAGCTAAATGAAATATGGAATATATATATATATGTACATACAACAGGATATCACCCAGCTATAAATGAATGAAGTGCTGATACATGGTACATCAACCAATTTTAAAAATATCCTACGTGAAAGAAGCCTGAACTAAAGGTCACAAATTATATGATGTCATTTATATGAAATATCCAGAATATCCAGACCAGGTAAATTCAGAAATATAGAACAGATGAGTGGTTGTTAGGGGCATACAAGGGCAAGACAGTTGAATGGGCACAAAGTTTTCCTCTGGGTTAATGAAAATGTTTTGGAACTAGACTGTGAATGTACTGAACGCCACTGAATTATACACTCTCAAATGGTTAACTTTAGGTTATATGAATTTCACCTCAATAAAAAAAATATACAAAAGCCGTTAGAAATACAAGGAGGCAATGAAAAAAAACTAGTCATAGTAATTATTTTTCAAACATGTTTCAAAATTTGGCAAATCAAACAGACAAAAAATAAATGGAATCTTAAAAATCTGGTTAAGATTAGAAAACTGAGCTACTATTTTCAAAAGTCAAATCCAAAAACATACCAAGAAAAATGGTTACATGATCTCCAAATGCCTGTGTAACAGTTAAAAACAAAAGTACATTACACTATGATATATGACATGAAGTTAAGCATTTTTTTTCATTTTTAAAGGGTTGTAAATAGTAAAAAAGAAAAACATGTAATAGCGATCATATGTGGCCCATAAAACCTAAAGAATATAATGTCCAATTACGTTTGGGAAGTTATTTCCCACACACATGAAGAAGCTTCTGCTCGTCAGTGTAGTACATAGAGAGCATTCAGCTAGCAAATAACCATCACTTTACCACAAGACCAGCCTCCCAAACTGTAAGATCTATACTGAGGAATCTAAAACGTCTTTAAGAATCATAAAAAGTTAATGTAAAAATTTTATGTGTGCATGTGTGTGTGTGTGTTACCACAATGTATTTTTTATATGTATGTTGAGGCTCATATAAATTCTGCACATTTTTTAATGTGTATGAACTTTGACTCACATGTAAATCAAAAAATAAACCTTCAAGGAAGCATTGAAAAATGATACACATTAATGACAAGTCATGCTATGAGTCTTCCTTAACTTCAACAATATCTAAAGAGCCAGTTAAAACCACTGTTGATAAACATATAATGATGGTCTCTTCCTTAAAAGCAAGCACTTCAAAGCTCAGTTAGTATCTGGAAAATCACTAACTCAAACAATTTTAGAATTGCAAGAATTTATAGGAGTCACCCAATCTTCTTGGTTTACAGATAAAGAAGGCAGATGAAGTGACATGCACACAGCCAATAGGCTGTATATTAAGGCCTAGAGAGGCAATTTAAGGACGTAGTACATGAAGCTTTTCTAATACATATAATGAAGATACTTTCTTGGTTGTATTCAGATCTATTTTAAGCCTAGTCCCTGAGAAATAAGATTGTGCAACACTCCTCAGCTGAGAACCAATGGGAGACCCTAATTTCTGTTTCCAAAGTCTAAAAACTGACCCTGACCTCTCTCCACAGAATTAGAGCTAATCGTCAAGCCCCAGGAGACTCCAAACTATGTTCCCATCCTATGACTTAGGTTAAAATGCACTACCCTATCCCCTACTTTTCCCTGAAAGATCTGGCAACTTCCATGCATGTCTGTTTTGATTAGGTAGTATGGACGCTATCGCTTACAGAAATAGAAAATAGAAAAAAAAAAGTGAGAAATGATTAAAGCCAAGCATCCTGTTGAAAACAAACTGATTTTATTAGTGACGAAAGTATTCCTTTATTCGCTGTTATATTCCATCGTTTTCCTTTTAGACTCAGAAAGACTGCTGATATCTCTAGTTCTAACCTTTCCAAGTACTGAACTTTTTATTTGCAGCGGGATTCTCTTACTGCTGTTTAGTTTCTATTTCTACCAACAATGCATAAAGAATCCCGGGTTTTAATAGCAATAATCTTCTCTACCTGGATTAGTTCCACTTTCAGTAAGACTTCTGTGAATTGGACACTTTTAAAAATTAAGGTTTCAGTACTCTGGCTCTAAGACTGGAAATAACCACATTACCTCCATCACAAGGGTACCTGAGAGAGGGAAGAAATTACAATTTGATATGAATTCTCCTGAAAAGAGAAAGAATGCTAACCATTTCCAGTATTACCAAGGTCATTTTCTTTTTTTATTGAAATATACTTGATGTACATACAATATTATATCAGTTACAGGTGTACTATACAGGACAATATGATCAAAAATATTTTACCTTACACTTAAAAATTACTAACACACAAAAGGACAAATACTGAGGTACCACTTCTATGAGGCAGTCAAATTCACTGAGACAAAGTAGAAGGGTGGTTACCAGAGGCTGCGGAGAAGTGGGAAATGGGCAGTTACTGAGTACAACTTTTTAGTTTGGGAAGATAAAAAAGTTCTGGAGGTTGACAGCAGTGATGGTTACACAACACATGAATGTACTTTGTGCCACTGAATTATACAACTAAAAATAGCGAAAACGGTTAAGTTTTAATGTCTGTTTTACCACAATAAGAAAAAATATTACCTTGTAGGTCTCCAATCTTCTCAGAATCATGACCTCTGTCTCTTCGTTCAGCTTCTAATACAGCCTGCAGTTGGTAATAATCTTTGTCCATTTGTGACTTGGAATTCTCTAAAATTCTATTTCTCTCCTGCAGTTCTCTGTTCAGGGACTCTAGCTGAGTGATGGATTTGCTCATCTCTGTATGGCTCTTCCTTAATCTAACCGCTGTGTCCGATTCTGTCCTAAGTAAGTCATTGGCTTCTTCTAGCTAATTTAAAAATAGAGCAAGAAAAAAAAATTTTTTTTTTTAACCAAAACACAAATTTATTTTAATTTAAAAATCTCATTCCAAAAACCTACCTGCTTTTGTAATTGTGCCAGCTTCTCATTAGCAAGCTGTGAATTCTGGCTGACTTTCTTTAAGTCTTCCAACTGATCCTTTAATGTAGAAACTAGAAAATAAAGGAATAACCTGTAAGTTTTCATTGAGGAAACATACAAAACCCTTTAAAAAAAAAAAGGAAATTTGGTCTTAGGCCATAAAAGTCAGTTATATTAGCTCTAAATTTCACCTTGGAATTGCTTACATTTGAAATTTATTTAAAAGTAGAGTACTGTTTTATAATATACAATGCAAAAACAGATTTGTGTCCACTGTTACATTTCAAATTCTTCTATCCTTTTGATAAAGGTTAATCTATTAGTGAAATGACATGGCTATTATTTCTTTTTTGCAGGGGCCATGCTGCATGGCATGTGGAATCTCAGTTCCCCAACCAGGGATTGAATCCACCCTTGCCTTGGAAGCACAATGTCTTAATCACTGGACCACCAGGGGAGTCCTGATACAAACATTTTAATGTTCTCTGTTTTTTAAAGTACAAATCTTTGCTTACTTCAATTACTTTCAAAATGATTCAAAATTTAAAAGGTACCAAATGGTATATAGTACAGACATGAGTCTTTCTCCCAGCATATTGTTTTCCAGCCCCTCTGGCTCTCCTCTTCAGCAACTACTAACTTCTTGCACGTCCTTCCTCAGATAGTCTGTGTATCCTTACCCAAATATATGAGAGCACAAATGTGTATTTTCACATGCATATCTATATATATATACATACACACATACATACATACATATATATGCACTTAAGCATATATAAAGACACCATTTTCTTTTAAACAATTAGTATTTTTTTAAAAGATACATTTTAGAGATTCTAAGTTTATAAAGAAATGCTTTATTCTTATAAAATGCATAGTACTCTACCGTATACACTAAAGTTTATTGTATCATGGATTACATTTACATTGCTCATAATTTTTGCAATTTAAACAGCTCTAAAATTAATCACTTTATATATCAGTATGCATACGCACAAGTGTGTGGCATAAATTACTAGAAGTGAAATAACTGTACCCAAGGATGCAGAAAGCTATTTTAAATTTGCATCACTAATATCAAGACACATAAAATTCTAGTTTGGTAGTTCTCAAATGTGGCTACTTGTTAGAAGTGCTGAGAGAGGTTATTAAATACACCAATACCCAGTCTACATGTTGAGGTGAATTTAACTAGAACTTCTGGAGTTTAGGTATTAGTTATTCTTTAAAGTTTCCCAAGAGATTCCAATACACACACAAGGGTAAAAATCACTACCCTAGCTATAACATTCTACTGTCTTTAAATGGTATTAGCTCCTGAGGGGGCTTAGGACTGAGTCTTCAAAAATATATCATAGGCACTAAATTTAAGACAACCTGAAGACAAAGATCTCAAGACAGTGTTAGAAATTTCAGTGTTTTTCAAAGGAAAAGCAACAATTAACCTTCGTTTTCTACGTTCCTCCTCTTCTCATTTTCCTGTTCTGCTTTTCTTTGGTATTCATTAATTCTGTGCTGTAGCAACATTTTCTCCTTCTCAATCTGAGATACTGTAGACTCTAGATTTCTTCTTTGATTCCCCTGAAATTATAAGAAAAGTTCACCACTGCAATTAATACTCCTCATTTCTTCAAGGGAATACTCAGTTCTTTTTTAAAAAGTACACAATTAAATAAGATAGATATTTTGGCTTCAAAATCACATAATATTTCCTAATAATAATACCTACAATAGAATTAGCTTGCCTTAGAAGAAACAGTAATTTTAACTAGATATATAAAATTTTCAGAGATTAAAAAAACAAATCCATGAACATAAAAACAACCCTATGAATCTTGTCAGATTGAAGGTCACTGTATCAGTTTAACATGAACACAAATAATACCAATATTTTGGCTTATTTACAATCCTAAATTTAAGAAATGAAATACACAAGGGATCAGATAACAACTGATATTATTATTATTATTTGATAATTAAATGGTACAAAACTCAAATGATACCAAAAGTTAGTGTTTGTGGTTTAACTTTACCAGTCCCTATATGAGGTCTCCCTTAATTTCTCTTCCTGTTTCTGTAACAATTTATCTTTCCTAAGATGTTCTATGTATGCATGTAGCTACTTAATGTATATTAGAAAGTAATGAAAAAGATACTTTAGAAAATGAAACTAAGGGGAGAGGAAAGTTAAAGAAAAAATAATACTCCAAATTCTACAACTTAAAAAAAAAACTTCTGCTTCTGCATTACCACTATCAGCATATCTTACATTTAATGCTATATTTTTATCTTTAAGACACCACATTGGACAAACCTTTTACAGTGTGTGTTTTTCTGGGCTTTCCCATCTACAAGTGAAACTCATCTTTTAAGTAAGATGCTGCCAGAGAGATACAGTAAAATTTGACAGAGACCATCCAAAATCCTTTCAATTTTAAGGTTTAACATTTTAACTTTTATCTTTTCATTTTGAAAATTTGAAATGATTCTACATTTCAGAAGTTCCACAGACAGTGAGTACATGTACCCTTCCTCTCAGTTTCCCTTAAGAATACATTATATTTAACGATAGTACAATAACCAAATCAGGAAATTGATAGATATATACATCATGTGTAGTTTGATGTCATTTTATCTCATGTGCAGATTCACAGAACTACCACCACAACCAAGATACAAAACTATTTCATCAGCACAGTGATCTCCCTCCAGTCACTACTTACAGCCACACACACCCCTCACTTCTCCCACCATCGACATCCCTGGCAACCAGTAACAGGAGGTCTTCCATCTGCATAACTCTGTCATTTTTAAAATGCTATCTTAATGGAATCATACAGTAGGGATCTTTTGAGATTAGCTTTTTACATTCAACAAGTATCTCTGTGATCCATCCAAGTTATTGTGTATAACAATTGTTCACTTTCCCAGTCTACAGCTTATCATGTCATCCTCTTATCAGAATCTTTCACAGAGGAGGCACTGTTAGTTTTGACAAAGTCCAACTTATTGAATTGTCTTCCTTATATAGATCACGTATTTTTTCCCTAGAAGTTTTATATTTTTTATGTTCCTATTTAAATCTATGTCTGTTTTTTAAGTTAATATTTGCCTAAGATGTAAGACTTTGGCTGAGATCCATATCTTGGCCTATGAATACCTCATTGCCCCAGTACCACTTGCTAAAAAGACTATCCTTTCTCCACTGAATTGCTTCTGCACCTTCATCAAAAATGAGCTGGCCATAACTGAGGGTAACTGATCCAGTTTCTTTGCAGTGGTGTCTTTGCTTGGTTTTGGTATCTTGGTCATTCTAGCCTCATAAAATCCACTGGGGAATGTTTCTTTCGTTTATATTTTCTAGAAGAGAGTACAGAATCGGTGTTAAGTCTTCTTAAAACACTTCGTAGCTTCCTCTAGCAAAACCATCTGGTCCTGAAGATTACCTTTGGAGGAGCTTTTAAATTATGAATTCACTTTAATAGTTATATAGGGATATTCATATAATGTATTTCACATTGTGTGAGTTGTGGTAGCCTGTATTTTTGGAGGAATTTGTCCATTTCACCTAAATCTCACACTTAAGTGTTTAGAACTGTATGATTTCCTTAAGAATTTTTTTAATATAGCCATAAGAGTCTATAGGAATATGCCCTGCCTTATTCCTGATACAGATCATTTGTGTCTTATCTTTCCTTTGACAATCTTACTAGAGGTTTCTCAATTTTTTGATCTTTCCAAACAGCTGGGTTTTTTCTTATCATTGACTTTGTTTTCCTGTTTCCAATTTCACTGATTTCTGCTCCTTATTTTTCCTTTCTTCTCTTTATTTTGCTCTTCTTTTTCTAGGTTCCTGAGGTAGCAGCTTAGATGACTGATTTGAGACAGTTCATCTTTTCTTTTCTTTCTTAATATTTTGTTGAAGTATGGTTGACTTACAATGTTTCCGGTGAACAGCAAGATGATTCAGTTATACATGTACACGGATATTATTTCTGAAGTCACTTTCCATTATAGGTTATTACGAGATATTGACTATAGTTCCCTTGGCTATAGTCATCTTTTCTAATGTAGATATTTCAATGCACACATTTCTCTTAGAGCACTATATTAGCTGCATCCCACAAATTTTGATGTTTATGTTCATTTTCATTGCCGAAATATTTTTAAAAGGAGGCAGACCCGTAACTTTATGAGATATAATTAACATCATAGCTTTTCATTTCCTTTGAGACTCTCTTCGCTTACCTATGCATTATTTAGAACTGTTTTGTTTAGTTTCCATGTGTTCGTAGAGCTGTCTGATGCTTTTCTGTTATTCATTCTAGCTTGGTAACATTTTGGTCAGACAACACACTGTTATGACTTTAATTCTTTGAAATCTGTAGAAGTTTGCTTGGTATGTGGTCTATCTTGGTACATATTCCTTGAGTGCTTGAAAAGAACGTGTCCTTTGCTATTGTTAGACAGAGGGGTCTACAAATGTTGAATAGATCCCACTGACTGATGGTGTGGCTAAGTTCGATACATTTGCTGATTCTCTGTCTAGAGAGTGGTATTTAAAAAGTCTTCAGCAGTATCACAGATTTGTCCTTTCAGTTTTATCAGCTTTTGCTTCACATATTTGGTACCTCTTCTGTTTGGTGAATACAAATTTAGGAATGCTATATCTTCTCAGAGAATTAACATTTTTGTCATTCTGCAATTACCTGATTTCAATAGTGCCACCACTGCCTTCTTTTTGCTAATGCTTACATGATGTATTCTGTCATCTTCTTAAAGTTATCTATATTGTTACATTTGAATAGTTTCTGGTAGACAGCATATAGGTAGGTAATTTTTTAAAATTTACTCTGACAATCTGTTATAACTGCTGCTGAATTTAATTTACATTTAATATAATTACTGATGTATTAGAGTTAAAGGCTCCCATTTTGTTTCTATTGTGTTCTATTTTTTTCTTGTCTTTCTGCAGGTTACTTGAAAATTTTTTAGAATTCCACTTGCTCTATCTAGTGTTTTTAAGTGTCTCTCTCTATAATTCTCAGTGCTGCTCTATTACATCATATTACTCGAATTGGATTATGACCAGTTTAAGTGTAACGTTATCTCTGCTGATAATTGTCTAAAAATTTCTTCCAGACATATGGAGAACCACACTGGACAATGCTATAGTTTCTACTTCAACTGTCAGATGTGATATAAAGCACTGGCGAGGAGAAGGAGCACGCAGTGTGCTTACCCACAGCTTTACTCTCTGTTGTTGTTTCTTCTTTCCTGGTATTTCAAGACTTCTTAATCACTTCCTTTCTATTTAGAGAATTTCCTTTAGCAATTATTTTAGGGATGGTGTGCTGGTGACAATTTCTCTTGGTTTTCCTTCATCTGAAAACATTGTGGTTCTCATCTAGGATGTTTTCACTGGACACAGACTTCTCAGTCAACAGCTCCTTTTTTCTTCAGCCCTTAAAAAAAGCAGTACCATTTCCTGTTCTCCATGGTTTCTGTTAAGAAATCTATCATTTGCATTGTTCTTCCCCTTTAGGGAAGCGCATTTAAGATTTGCTGCATTTAAGATTTCCTCTTTGATGTTAGTTTTCATAAATCTATTGTCTGTCTTAGTGTGGGTATCTTTGGGTTTATCCTTTTTGTGGTACACTCAGTTTCTTGTAGGCATGTATCTTCTGTTTATAGGTTCAAATCTTTCTCCACAATTGTGGAATTTTCAGCCATCATTGCTTCCTGCCCTCTTCGCTCCTCTTTTTCAGCAATTCCAAAAACACAATATAAGAACCTTTCTGCTGTAGCCTCAGCGGTCACTGAGGCTCTGTCACTTTTTCTGTTATTCAGAGTAGGTAATTTCTATCCATCTTCAAGTTCCCAGACTCTTTTCCTTGTATCCTTCACTGTGCTGCTGAGCCCATCCCCTGAGATTTTTATTTCAGGTATTTTTAACTTTTGGTTGGTTCTACTTTACATCTTTATGTCTTTTTAAGACTTTCTAATTTATATTTTTCATCTGTTTCAGGTATATTTGTAGTTGCTCATTGAAACATGATTCTTTCAAATCTGTGTCAAGTAATTTAAACATCTGTGTTATCTCACTGTTGGCATCTGTTTATTGTCTTTTCTCATTCCAGTTGAGAAATTCCCAGTTCTGGCTATTATGACTGATTTTCTAATGAAATCTGGGAATTATCTTATAATATGGGGAACTTTTAAAGGTTTTCTGTTTCAGCAGACCTCTCCTGTCACTGTTCTGGTGGGATGATTGAAGTGCTGCCTCATTTCTCTCAAATAGAGGTAGAAATTTAGGTTTTTCCACTTGGTCTTCAATGACCCACGGGTTCAGGGAGGGAGTGGATCCTCTTCACCACTGGTGGAAAGGGGAGTTCTGGCACCCCACTAGGCTTCCCCGGATGATACCATGAAGGCGGGAGGGTACCTAGTCACTGCTGCCTACACGACCTCCACAGACACTGCAATGCGGGGACGGGCACTCATTTTTTCAGTGTCCAAAGTGTAAAGTCTCTACAAGGCCTCTTCTGACACCAACACAACAGGGAGCAGGAAGGGGGCCTTGCTAACTGCCAGAAGTGGAAGATGAGGTTCCCCACATGGTCTCCAATGACACTATCTTGGCAGG